>VZRQ01002298.1:619993-683406 GCA_013397975.1 Machaerirhynchus nigripectus
ATATATATATATATCCCAGTGACTGATTTCCATTGATTCAGGTTTGTGATTTCTGATGTTTATTACATATTTCAAATAAGCATACTAAAAATAACAACCTCTTTATGTGTCTATAGGTCTCTCTGTTAATTTCATGATGGATGTTCTATAAACTTATTACCCACCCAGATGCAGAAGTCAAAGCTAGGCCTTTTCCCACATACAGGGAGCTGTGAAAACCAGGTAGGATACACCAGCCATGCCACACTTGGAGGCACAAGGGTTCAAGTACTTTATGTCAGTGACAGAACTTCTAGGGCAGAGAATTTAATTCCTTTTCTCATCCTCTAACAGTCCCGTGGTGAGACATTCTCCAAGGAGATGGGACTGAAAAGAGGTGGAATTGAAATCCTTTTCCTTGAGAAAGTAGAACCAAGTTTTCTGCATCCTGGATGAGTATGTTACATGCAACATTGGACTACACAAAGAAGGAGCTCTAGTTAGGTCTTTCTCTGCCGTGAAGCAGACAAGTCTTTAAAATATCTGATTTTCATCATTTGGAAAAAACTAATTAAGCACCTCTCTTCAGAAAACAGTTTCCAAGTCAGTGAAGTTTCCAGGAGAGGCAATTTAAGATGCATATTGTTACATTCAAAATGTTGAGGACAGAAGAAAACACACCCTATATTTGGAACTATATTTGGCTAGAAGGGGGAAACAAGGAGATAATTTTGAATGTTAACATGGTATAAAGGGCTGTATCAATCCTATTGTAGAAAAAAAGTAGAAGGGTAAGCTCAGGTGATAACACTTGTTGGCAGGAGTGCCTTTGGACCATTTGATAGTGCCCCTGGAGTTGGATCCTCAGGGGCAGCACTGGCCAGTGCTTCTTATCAGGCTCAATGTTCTTAGCAGCATCTAGGTATCTCACCTTCCTGCACTGTGATAGCAAAGCCCAAAGATAACCAGGGCCTCTCCCTCATGTGTGACCTGCTGCGAGCAAAGGTGAGGCCTCGAGGCTCTACAGCTATTTTAGTGGCCTCCTGTCCAGCCTGACTCCCTGTAATGGACCCAGCTGTCAAATGAAAGCTCCTGATGAGTTTTGGATTCCGCTGAAGTTTTCCCTAGAGGAAGGACATCATCACTACCTGTAAGCAACTTTTATTTTGGGGGTGACAGGAACTGAACATGTTAGAAACATGATCTTTAGGTTTTATGTTATGGATATCACTTGTCATATCTTGTGAACTACCTATGCAGTGCTTGTGCTTTTCAAGCAAGTCTTGACAGTATTTAAATCAGACAATGAAATAAACACTTCTGCTGCCAAACAAGAGACTGGCCAGAAGTATAAGCTTAGATCAGCAAAACCTGAATTAATCACAAATCTGTGGCTCAGTACCAAGTCTACTAGTGAAAAGCTAACTATAGAACAACATAAAATAGAGAGAAAAAAGGAGAACCTTATCAGAATGTTGTTGGTTTAAGCCCTGTTCTGGGGTCAGTGACTGCTGCCTCCTCTGCTCCAGCTTCAACCCTGGGGGTGGCTGTGCTGAGGAGGAGGTCACACACACACAGCCCCTGTCCCCCAGTCACTGCCTGACAAACCATGGCCATTTGTGTGTGGCTGGGGCCCACTGCCAGGCTGCAGTTGGCAGCTCAGAAGAATGAAACCACTGAGGAGAAGAAAGCCCCACCATGAGTATCACTCTCCTCCTGCTGAGGATGGCAGGATGCTGGCGCTTTGTCACAACATGTTCTGCCCCTCCACTCCAGGAGGCAGGAAGCTGTCAGCCTGCATTGGCCAAGATACATTGGAAGGATAAGCATGATACCCAAGGAAAAAGATCCATATTTGTAGGCTTTTCTTATGTAAGTGTGTGAAAGAAGCATTTTTTTTTAACTCTTTCAATCAAAGTGGACAATGAGTGTTGGTATTCCTTCAACCGGACTAATAATAACTGTTTGGTGTAATTTGATTGGACTTTTAAAGCATCCACAGGCCTAACAGTAAATTCTCAGTTCCATATACATATATATGCATGTATAATGTCTTATCTTTTGGCAAAAAAGAAAAATAAATTTGAGTGCATCATCTGCTGCTTCTTGCCTGGGGGAGTCTTCTGTTAGCTTTTTGGCCATAAGGGATCTTATTTTATCTTCCTGACTGCTTGTGTGAAGAACACATTCATGAGGGCAGTGGTCTATTACAGGGACCAGACAAAAAGACCTGAGTCTAAATAAATTACCTGTAACTACTTGGGAAGGGTCCAAAAGAAGCAGGAATTGAACTGAGATCATGTCTACGTTCAACATAAATTCACCCTAACTCTCAGAGTAGTATTTGTCCATAGCACTTTTCATCCCTGGGGTTTCCAAGGCACTTTACCTATGAAATCTGTGTGTTAATTATTAATTAAATTCTGGATTCATCTTCTTGATCTTTGATACACAGTAGTTATTCTACAGGACAGTAGAGAGCACAGGTAGAGAAGTAAATTGTTAATTACACTGCAAGTGAATCATAAGGCAGAACATAGTTACATGGCTGAATGTATTTTCCAGCTTAAAAAACAGCACCTTCAGCAACAAATGCCTGTGAAATTGTCCCATGTATCAATTTGTTAATAAAAAAGCGTGTCCTATTGAATCACTGACACTTTTTACAGTACATTGTACTTGATAGCCATAAAGCTCTTAAGAGCCGTGACCTACCAGTAAAACCCCACAATGAAAATACTCTTTCCCTTAGATTAATTCGTAATGAAACTCTTCTATTTTGACATTTTGAAGTAATTTTGATACCTGGAATTGGGATCTAACTGAAACTTTCTCAGAGGCCACAAATTTCCATTAGAGAAACAAATTTTCAAGAACAGTAATGAGTCCTTGGCATTTAGTACAACTGCATTTTAGTATGATTGGACATGCTCTGGGAGAAGAAAAATATCATTTTCCCCTCCTCAACTGGAAGAAAAATGACAAAGGAGAAAGCTGCAAAAGAAGCACACAATGCCAGCTTTGTCAGGGAAAATTTACATCTCTACAGTTTTAAAGGAAAAGGCTTTCTGCATTCTTCCATTTCTGACTTTCATGTCTGAGCTGGCAATTTGCCTGAAGGACTGATCCTCTGACAGAATTATTGTCAGGGAGGTCAGCTGTAAATTTCAGTCAGTCAGTACAGGGCACAAGGAAAACATTGTCAGGAGTATTTTCCTGCAGCTTGGCACTGGATATAAACACTGAATGTATGGCTCTAAGCATAAATCTTCAAATAATAATTCACCCTGAAAATTGATAATTTAAAATTCTAACTACAGTCTGCTACTTAAGTACAAAATCTCCACTGACAGAGGTGCTTTTCTGTGCTGTGGAGAAAACTTTGGCCACACTTACTGGAGCCAATGAACATCTCAGAAAAGAGAAAGCAAACATTATTTAATTACAGATATTAAAGCCCAGGAATTACTGGGATAATCACTTGCTAAGCAATAAATTAAGAGGAATCATGATTATAGACACAAGAATTATATTGGACATCCATATAAATTATATCAAATATAAGGCTAAATTACAACATTTGTATCCAATTCTTGGTGTTGCCAGCTCATAGATTTTAATTATTGGTCTTTATCTTAAAACTTTAGATTTATTATTGTCTGAAGACACCAGAACATTACTATGAATTTAAATTAAGTTTAAAAAAGCAAAGCCAGGGTAAAAACAAACAAACAAAAAACAAACAAACAAAAAAAACCAAAAAACCAAAAAACCCCCAAACCCCCCAACAAACTCACTTTATATTCCTGACCCTTCTAGTTACAGGAAGAAGCTTGAAAATGGGCCACAAAGGCAGAAAGGTCAAAAGGATATTGTCAGAAGGCATACATCTGGATGTGTTCTGACACATCCAAATGTATCATCATAAGTAACTCAATACCAAACTCATGTCATAATTTTCTGAGTCCTGTTCTGCTTTCTGCAAGTTTCCAGGCACCTTCAGTGCCAAACACTGTGTGTGCTGGCTGAGCTGGGACTTTGGTTTGACCCTGTAGGGTCATCTCTATGTCCCTTTGGGAAGACACAACCTCAAACAGGAAAGTAGAATTGAAAATTCTGAGTCTAGTTGGGTGAGAAATTGTTACAAAACTTTTTAACACAAGCCCCCACTACAGGCAGCAGTATATCCCTCTGACCCCTGTAGCTTTGAGGGTACAGCCATCATCTTTTAGCTGCTTATGCACATTCTCACTCAAAGACTGAAAGGGCAAGCAGCTCAGGCAGAAATCTAAAGGCAGCACACGTAAATCCTCACAGGTCCAAACACAGCCCTGCCAGTGCAAGGGAGCTCAGAATCAGGTTCACACAAGGTCTGGATGTCAGTGTTTGAAAGAAGTTCTCATAGTTTTCATATGGGTTCCCATGGTACTGTACAGTGAACTTCAGTCCTGCTCTGCTGACACAAACCCAAGTCTTATGTTAGCAGGATAAGCAAAGTGTTCTCACTTCTATTTACCGCTTAAGACAAAAATAACTTCTGGGGTTCATTCTGTCCTCTGGGTACAAAACTCTTGTCTTGCTTGGTGGTTTGACGATCCAGAAAACACAAACTGAAATGGACACTGTTGCTATTGCAGTGAAAGATCTTTTACATACTCTGCTGTTTTCTAAAAAGTAATCAGCTATTATTGGATTTATACAAGAGCTAGGACAAAAGCTCCATACCCAAGTTTCCCTATACCATGTGCAAAGAATGCGCAGACAGGATGGAAAAAAGGAGATTTTTTTTTAAGGATCCTCTTCCTCCTTCAGGGCTGGGGACGTAGAGGGGACTTTGCAGTGATGGGGCAGGATCTTTAATAGGCCAAAGACTTGAAATGAAATTATGTCCTTTCTTCCACTGTGCACCTCCTATAGACACAAAACCTTATTAGGACACAATTATAATATATTATATAACTATTGGTAGTAAAGATTCATCTAGAGAGGAAGAAAGATTTTATTAAAGCTGTTAAAAAGTGTATTCCCGCCAACAACATATTTCCACGGAGAGCCTAAACTGCAGGGTCCTCACGTAGGTTCTCCAACCCATCCTGCCCTACACTCCAAGTGTGTTCCCTGAGAGTGCATGGCCCAAGCTGTTCTGCAGAAAGACAAATTATCTCTTCCCTTCTTAGGGTCCCCATTTGAAAACAGGCTGCCCCAGCAAAATACCTTTTTCTCCCCCATGTACATCAAGGAGCAGAGGGGCTGGTTTTGTTTATTTCTTTGTTTTCCTTGAAGAAAAACAGAAAGGAGTTTTTGCCATTCCCAGAAAACACAAAAAATGGGGAAGAGCTGGTACCTCTCACACCAGGAAGAGCTAGTGGGGAAACGGAGGTCCCAAATAATTACAGTCTCATGCTGGGTTCCAGCCTCAGGACATCTTTTAAGTGGAACTGGAGTCCATTTTTTACAGCAGGGTGCTATGTATTGCTAGTGACATTATTGCTATATGCAGTACTTGAACTAGGAACTGGAAATAAATTAAACTGCTTCACCCTTTGTGTGACAGAGTTCATGAAAATCACTGAAAATGCTATCAGAAAGCAGGCAAGTTTTTCTGAAGAATGCTTCCCCTGTGTTTGCAAGGTGAAAGCAAGTTTGGTAACAATTAATGTTTATATTATTTTCTACTGTTAAGGGGCTCAATTATTGAAGTTGTGCTAATAAAGTCCACCTCAAACATCTGATTAGCCTCCTAATAAATCCATTAAGGGACTAATGGACAATGCCATTTTTGCCACTTGGCCAAGTGTCAACAGGAGACAAAAAATTTTCAGTGAATAACAGGAAAAATCTGTAGCATTGACTCCCTTTTGTTTCCTTTGCATCACTACAAAGATGACTTTCTCTCTTCTTCTTACCCTAAGTATTGAGTGGTTGTGACGAGGGTAAGTCCCAAAGGATAAGATGAGGTTCTGCTGTTAAACTTCTACCGCAACATTCAGGCAGTCAGGGGTGCACAGACTACGATCTACTGTTAATGGGCCACCTGAAAAAAGGTTAGCTTGAACCAATGATTTGGAGAAAGGATTCAAATCTTCTGTGTTCATTCCTCCTTCAACTGTAAGTAAACAGATCAGCCAGAAACAGAGATCTGGCAGGATATACCTACATTGAAAAGTAGTGCTGTGCAATAGGACGGATTTGTAGAATCCCTACAATTCGTATTTGTAGAATTTTAATTATTTGGTGCTGAGAGCATGGTATTTGTCCACAGAATTTGAATTTTGAAGGTTTTGATTCAGTCTACCTCTGATGTGGTCAACAGAGTGAGCATTTCCTCATGGCTGCAGCATACCTTAGATTTCATTTCAGTTAACACAGCCCAAAACTTCTCTACGGAGCAACTCCAAGCATGGTAAGCAGGAACTTAACACATTTGGATTCACATCCAAAGACTGTTCCTTGTTTGAACTCAAATACTAATACAGTTGCTGCCTTTGAATATTATAAGTTACTCATCTAAGAGGTTCTGGCATGCATGGGAATTTCTTGGCCATCTTCATGGCACAGCCAATGCTACTTTCTCTTTGGAAGTTAGTCTTCCTATCATACTGGGATTAAGGGATATTAAAAAATTGTGCTTGCAAAGATCACAGGGGGTTTCTGCATCTGTGCAACACGTTATGTTCCTGAAAGGGAGAATTTCCAACCAGAGCTACAGGATTGCAATGCACAGGTGTGAAAAAATATCTGTATCCAGAGTTCTGGAAATCTAGACTGTTATTTTAGACACTGAAATAAACAAATTGAGTATCTAAAGGTCTCGCATTAATACTCTTTTGGGGAAAGTACAAGTTATGAAGCAGATACAGCTTATGAAGCAGATGAGAAGATTAGTCATTGCAAAGTTTAAAGAAACAATTAGACTTTAAACACAATTTCAATATTTTTTAATATAAGAAAACATAAAGACAAAGAAAACATTTTAGAAATTAAGTGAAATGTTCCAAAGTTGGAAAAATTGTGTCATCTGTAGTGTTTCTATGTCTGTTCTGAAAAAAAGAACAGTAGGTATTTTTAAATACTACCCTAAGAACTTTCTAGCTAACTTTTTTTTTTTTTATTTCTAAGATAATAGGGGAAAAAAAAAAAACCAGAACAAAAAGCTGCCCACACCCAGGGATTTAAGCATAAGGCATCTCCTTATTGGACCAGCAATATAAAAAAATATTTCAGATACAAATGAAAGCTGATCTCTTTTTTAGGGAAAAGAGATCAGCTTTCATTTCTATCTGAAATACTTTTTTCTGTACCAAAGTCCAGGCCTCAGCATTCAGTGACAGATCATTTAAATCACAAAAATTCAATTAAATATTTTTAACTTCTGCAATTTTACATTGCCTGTCATTTCCTATTTCTGTCCACACCGCTCGCCTCCTACGCGCTGCACATTTTGCTTTTGAATCCTCCTAAAAAGCTCAAATTAATTTATTCATCGTTGGTAGCCCTGTATATCTCTTCAGGTTTAAAATGCATGAAGGCTCAAAATTTAATATGAATTCGTCTTAATCTTGTCATCTGTGGATCTTATAATCAAACTACAGAGTAAAGATATAATCAAATTTTCTCTAGCTTCACTAGAGGAGTAGTCTTGACTGTAGGAGTGTTGTGTTACGGAGAATACTACTTCTCTAAGTGAGACCACTCCTACACTTGTGTCCATCAGTAATGCCCCTTCTTCCTTTCTCTTCTCCCTGCTGCTGCCACAAAAGTGATGGTGTCTGTGAGAACCTCTTTTCGTGCACAGTTGCTGAGAAGTTGGGTTATATAGCACAGGATTTGTTTAGAAATGTACAGTCAGCTTGGTTTCCCTGACATGCATGCAAAGATAAAGAATATAAATCTGAGGTTACCACATTTGAGCTTCAAGCATTTGCATGTACTTCGTCCATTTCTTTTGGATCCATAAGAAACTGTGGAGTTTTGGCTAAGGCCATCAAGAATGAAAAAAGAACACATCTCTAAGAAATAATCTAACTGACCCCTGAAGCAGAAGATAGATAAGATGAACCCTCAAGTTTCCTTCCAGCACACATTCTGTGATCATTACAGTTTTGCACTGAATAGTCAGTTCTGGAAAAATTGCCATTATTGTGATTTTATCAATACCTGTCCTTGGGAATTGTAATTATCACTATGATTCAATAATCAACAACTTGTGTCCGTAGCAGTTGGAGAGGGAGAGGTCAGAACTTCTTTCGTTCTTTAGAAGGTATTTGAAAGAGGAAGCCAAAATCACCACAATAATGTCTTTTATTGAATTGCCTATTTTGGCACTTTTTTTAGATATATATTGCCTAGATCAATAGCTTAAAAGGAGGCCACAAATCTGAAAAAAAGATACACCTGCAAATAGTTCTTCTTGACCACAATGATACAGTATTTCATTTGGAATTTATGAACATTTTATACATCAAATTTTTGTTCATATGAAGGCTTAAGAAAAGTCTTGAAGCATACATTTGTTCATTAAAAGAATGAAATAGGAAAAGAACAAAGCTATATTTAAAAAAACCTTATCACCGTGGTAACTAAACACAGGCTAATTTTGTAACCAAATTTTACTGGGAGGACAGAACAGATCATTACCTCTATATCACTTAATCAGAGATTAAGAAAACCCCCAATAAATTATGATTTCTCAATAAATAATAATTACCTCAATACAGAATTCTAAAAAAAGTCATGAAAAGCTGTAGTTTCAAACGTGTTTATATGATATCATCAAACGTTTTCAGACAAGTCCCTTTGTTTTAAAACTTTTAGAGGCTATTGGCGAAGAGGGAAACATGTGAAGTTAATGATTACTTTGCTTTCAGAGGGTGTAATGTCTAAAGTCTAACTACCTGTGCTGTAGAAAATACCCCCCAAAATTCTTTAGAGAGCATCAAAATTGTACTCAGTGCTTTGCACTGAGAAAAAAATGGATGTGTTTGATTGGCAGAAGTGCGCAATGAGGGACGAGCTGCTCACCTTACCTACGCACCACCTACCCGTGCTCCAAACGTATGAGAATTCACAGGGAATGGGAATTTCTTAAAATGCCACAGAGTGCAAATGCCTCAGATCAGTAAAGGGGCAAAAAAGATCCATCAGACTAATTACTATGGACAGGCACGAAAGAAACATTCAATTAATTTCTTTGTCCATTTGGGATTTGACCTTTCAGCTGAAGCTACCAACAAAGGCTTCCATCTAATGGCAGTTTTGGTGGCAGTTTCTGTGACATGCCCATCCATCTGCAGCCTTCTACCACCTGCATCTGCCCAATAACTGAATACCCACTTCATTATTAGGACCTGGATTGCACTGAGCAACACATTTTTATGAGTTACCACCTATGCATCCCTCACAGAAAGTCTGGGCTTCTCTACTTCACTGTAATATATACAGCCTGCTGTCCTGTACTTTATGGAGCAAAATATTAATGTGCAGCATAATTCCCCACCAAAATAAATTAGTTCAGTGATCATCACTTTATGGCACACTGCAAATGTCACTATTTCTTTCTGAAGATTTAACCTGCTATTTAATATGCAGAGTCTCTTTTTTAGTTGTGGTACTGATTAAGCTATTCTGAATGAAATGTAATTTTTTTTTTAATAGTTTTTTACGGTCCCATCAGGCCTAATAGAACGGAAGTAAGTTACATATCTTGTGTTATAAAAAATATGCATTACAATTCCTGATAAAACCTCATAAAGATATTTCTCAATAGCACTGCTGGCAAGTTTTCTTTCAATACTTCCTAACAACCAGCTAATTATACACTATGTCAGATGCTGTACCTTTTTTTTCCTCAGGCTCATTGTAGGATTGCCTTCATTTTAACTTCTTGCAATCTTAGATGTTACTATGTGGTCAGATACCATTTCCACTTACCAATGAATATTTCAGCATTTTATAATAAGTAGTCATTGGAGCAGGAAATAAAATGATGCTGTTTTGCTTCCCTAGCAGGTACCGTAACTACTGCCCTGTACAGCCCCAGCCTTTTCTGCTTGCTGTCTTTCACTTAATGATTTTTTAAGTAGTGTGTACAAAGTGGATTTATTACCAGCCAATAAAACTTAAGGACTGGGGGAAAAACTTGATAGTGCCTGATTCTTAAATCAATGTTCTCTAAAAGAGGAAGGGGAGGGAAGATATACACTTAATCACGTTAAATGACATTTAAATATGTATCGGGATTTCTGTGTCCTAAAAGAAAATGTCTATTTTGTCAATTCTGCCAGTACTTTTATATGACAGAAACTAAGTGATTTGAAGGTACCAGAGTTTAGGCAATGATGAGTAAAATTTAGTTGCAGAGTCAGGTTCAGTGGCTGCAAGCCTAATGGATATTCTGTGAACATTAGCAGGCGCTAAGTGCTACACTGAAGCACTTGGAGGAGCATGTGAGTACATCATCTTTTTGATGTATCCACAACAGGGTATCCAGGCTCAACAGGATTTATCTGATTGCTACAGAGAGAGCAAATAGTTTTCTGTTTCTTAAACAACCTCAGCATGAAAGTCATCCTTAGGAGCTCTGTGGAATTAATTTTCCACATTTCACTCCTTCTTTTATGGGTGGTTTCCAACTCTACGTGAAGTGCAAGTGAGTGAGGACTAAGGAAGTATACTGAAATCTTGAAAGAAAAAGAATTTTCTCTGGGTTTAATTATTTCTAATTTTGATGACAAAAATAGTGTCAAGTGAAGCACCTTAAGAATTCAAAATCATTTACTGAGAACGTGCTGTCATAATTCAAATCCATGCTATCCATGAAACAATGCCAGTATCATCTCACTTTACAATAGCAAGTCATTTTAGCACAGAATTTCAGAGGTTCTATTACAGTCTCCAAGAAGCAATAAACATCTTGAAGCAAATTTCATTAAGATTTTTTCTGAATAAGTGCAAAATTAAATAAAGCTCTGAGAAGACAGGCTCATTGAGGTATCTATGACATTAAGAAAAGGAAGAAGTGAATTTGTTCTCTCACAGCAGCCTTGCTTCACTGGATAAGGGTAAAGCAACACAGTCAGGATATTAAATACTCCAACTTTCCCTGATGCACAACTAAAACATAGGGCTGGGAGAGAGAGACTACCCAGAGTCAAACCTACCCTGCATATTATGAGGGACTGTATGATAGGGAGATACTAAGTCGAGTAAAGAAGGTTGGTTTTACAAACAGAAGAAGAAACATCTATGGATTCACCACACAAGTCTACTGAAGCCTAATGCAGGACTGAGTAACTGATAGTTATGCCAAAAGCCTACTTGGTTGCCCAACTACCATAAGGATAACAACTATGGAGAGCTAAAGCTTCATGGACAGACAACTCTGGAAAAGCCTTCACATATTTGAAACGACAGATCTGCAAGAAGTCAGTCCAGCTTTACAGTATGAATTATCTCTATTGCCAAGAGGCAGGCCTCTTAGGAAGTGGAAGACAATGAACACCTTATTCTTTACCTCTGCACAAAACCAGTCCCTTGGGAAGCATCTTTGCATCAATAGAAAAGACGGCACTGGCAATAAAAGAGGCAAAAGAGCTCCAATAGAGTGCAGTCACTGAGTAAACAAAATCAGTTAAAAATCTACCTTTTCCTAATTGAACAACAGAGAAAGCAAGAATATGCATCCCAAATGCAGATATTTGGCATTTAATGCCATTTGTTTTTAAGAGGAAAAGGAAAAAAAAAAGACAACCTTGCACACCATTTCTCCCTAGAAATCAAATAGTACTGGGTCTGGAAAGGAAGGTGGAGGTCTAAGCAAGTGGAAGGGAAGTGAAGAGAGATGGCCCATGGGCAAGTTCAATTTTCAGCTGCTGTATGGAAAGAATTAAACAATGTCTCATCAGCTCAGAGCAGCCCTGCCTGGAACACCTGATTAGCCTGGCTGGAACAAACAGCATCCAGAAAGAGAAGTAAAAAGGAAGGTATCTTGCAGAAAAGAATTTGACACTCCATGCTTGGTTCTTTCTTTTCTTGGGTGCAGAGGCAAACTTACCCTGTGAGAAACTTGACAAAATACAAAGGGCAATCTCTCCATGCTCAGGTAAAAGAAGAAAAACATTTACTATGCCATGAGTTCCTCTACTTCTGGCAGTCAAGAACTGGATAGGTTCTCCTGGGTCTATATCAGACTTCTGTTGCACATTGTGAGTAGCTGTAAGAATATGGCTCTTCTTTTAGAACACTATACACTTTAATTTTAAAAATTCACTTGTGGATCATGCCTGTTGTTTTAGACCGAAGATACTAATTGAATCGTAAAGTTAACAATGCAGTTAATCTATTCCTACAAACTATTTTTAAAAAGGTGCAGCCATCTTCTGAAATGTTCATCCAAGCAAGGTCTTTATTTATTACTGTTGTTTAAGTTCTATATTTCCTAAATTATTAAGTCCTATAGTTCTAAATTATTCCTTTGTCTAACTCACAGCCTAAAAGCCATTTTAACATTCTCACATAAGTTTTAAGTTTTATGTGACCTAAAGACCTTTCTCATTCCCTTTCCTATTCAGGTATATGCTCTAACAGAGCATCTGAAAAAGTAATCAAACAACCCTTGTAGAAAAAAGTATTTATTACAGTTTTTCTTATATTTCTGTATAGATGGGAAAAATTGCCACTCTACTTTTCAAAAATATACTTAATTTAAAGGAATTTTCTTTCTGGCACCTTCTTTATCTGAACTATCCAAGCATTCCTAAAAGTTTAGACACGTGCAGACAAGCAAAGAATTTTTTCTTTTGTATGTCAGTAAATAAAACTGTAAGACAGAAAAGGGAGATGAAGGAGGACTCACGACATAAAATAACAGGATGTGCAAATGCTTCAGATCTTCCTGCTTTTGTACTTGTGAATAGGAATGACTCCTACAAGTGCTGCAGTTAATGCTAGACTTTATGTAGATGAGATTAGGGGACAAAGAAAAAACACTGGAAGGTTGACAGCTTATAGTGATAGCATTACCTTTCTTCCTCAGGATAGCCTGAGTTGTGTGCCAGGGCTTGAATCTTCCCTCTAATTACTTGCTGACCCAGTGAACAAAACACATTGGTCACACATCCAAGTCTTTCATGCTGTGATTTACTCTTCTTTGCAGCACTATGCTGGGCCATTAGACAAATCATCCATAGCACTTTCTAAGACCATGAGTCAATGAGTTGGATTACTGCCAATTCAGAAAAGTCCTGCTAAAACTAGCTCTTAAAAGTTATTCAGCAGAGCTCCTGAATTTATAAAATTATCAGGACCAGAATTTAAAGGTTCCACATCATTTTCAATGGCCTTTAGGTACCCTTTTGGAAAGCAAAAAAAAAAAAAATTACACTTTTTAAATAACTGATTGCAAAAACCCTTACAAGAAATGTTTGCTACGTATAAGGTATCTTCCTTTTTGTAGGCTCTCCTGGCAGCCAGGAGGGCCAACCATGTCCTGGGGGGGCATCAGGCGCAGCATCCCCAGCCGGGCAAGGGAGGGGATTGTCCTGCTCTGCTCTGCACTGGGGCAGCCTCACCTCGAGTGCTGGGGGCAGTTTTGGGTGCCACAGTATAAGAAAGATACAAAGCTATTGGAGATCTTCCAAAGGAGAGCAACTAAGTTGGTGAAGGGCCTTGAGGGGAAATCATACAAGGAGGGGCTGAGGTCACTTGGCCTGTTCAGCCTGGAGGAGACTGAGGGGAGACCTCACTGCAGTTACAGCTTCCTCATGAGGGGAAAAGGAGGGACAGACACTGATCTCTTCTCTCTGGTGACAGTGACAGGACCCCAGGGAATGGCCTGAAGCTGTGTCAGGGGAGGTTTAGGTTGGATATCAGGACAAGGTTCTTCACCCAGAGGGGGGTTGGGCATTGAACAGGCTCCCCAGGGAAGTGGTCACAGCCCCAAGCCTGACAGTTTAAGAAGCATTTGGACAATGTGCTCAGGCACATGATGTGACTCTTGGGAATGGTCCTGTGCAGGGCCAAAGGTGGAGTGAATACCCTTGTGGGTCCCTTCCAACTCAGCATACTCTGTGATTCATGACAAAAATCCATTTTTACTTGCAAACAAGACCAGCTGCAACTCTAGATATAGCTAATCTTCACTTTTTTTGGCCTGTTTCATTGCCATTGGGGCAAGGAAGGAGACAAGCCTACATAAACTACTAAGGCTATAAAAGGAAATCTTGGTTCATTTAATGTGGCTTGATCCTTGCAAGTGCTCAAATAGTCTTTTGAAAAGAGAACTGATGAATTTGTTATACACATACCACTTACTGCAATCAAAAAAAAAAAGAAAATCCAGGCCTCCTAAAGTCTCATGTGGTATTCAGTAAAAAGAAGGATTAGTTCCCCAAAGTCAATGCTATTCTTAACATTCAGAAGTTCTGCTGCAATGGTGGAGATACAAAGTATGGCTGAAGGCACAAAGAGCAAAACCTGTGATAGAAAAGCAAAGCTAGGCTATTCTTTTTTTCATATAAGCAGTAGTTTAGACAGAAATGATACTCTCCATAGAAAAGGAAGTGCTGGGGAGAATTTTATAATCAGTATTCAGGTAGAGTTCTTCAGCATGACAATAGTGCTCTCACACATGGCTTCTAAGTAGCTGTTACAAATAGGTTTTTGCAAGGTATCACATTTTTGTATCACTTGTTCTGAATACCTTAAAAACCCAACTGTATCATTAATACCTTAATCTAAAGCCTATGATAATCTATAACGATGAAGGATATGAAGAAGGGAATTTAAAAAGCATTTAAATAACAAGTGTGTCATTTAGTAATCAGCAAATACATGTGGGCTTCTGCTTAATTTCTACTTGAAAATACAAGTCCCCACAGTGTGAGACCGAGCAATATTGAAGCAGAAACCATTTGTCTGTGCTACAGGAATCCCGAGAGAAGTAGATCATGACTGGACTCCATTATTGCTGACATTTCACAAAGCCATTAAAAGAGAGTGCTCTCATTCCTACCACTTACAGTCAACTATTGAGTAAATCTAGTTACAGGTGGAGAGAACAAATTTGGAACGAGATGAGGACAGGAAGGTTGCAGGGGCATTTGGGCCAGCATTTAGCATTTGTAACAGCTAACAGAAACATGAATACATATATATGTCTGCATGTGTGTGTAAATGCTATTATAGGCACACACAACCATAAGGGCACTTGTCACGATCACTCGACAGCGAGCCATGGGCTCCTCACTTATTTCATCAAGGTCAGTAAGGGAAGATTGAGCATGAAGACATTAGCACCTAAGGAGACCATTTATCTCAAGAAGATGATAAAACACAAGACTGAACAGATGATGAATCAAGCCGAAAGTGAGAACTGACAAGAGAATGTGAGCAGACAAAAGGAAGGAGTTTTCAAGAGCCTTACTGCTATGCAGAAAAGGGTGGGATACATTAAAAAAAAATAAATTCCAGTTTGTGCCCACTGTCTCTGGTCTTGCCACTGGGCAGCACTGAAAAAAGCCTTCCTCTGTCCTCTTTTGCAGCCTCCAGGTATTTCTATACATTGATGAGATCCTCCTGAGCCTTCTCATCTCCAGGCTGGACAGTCCCAGCTCTGTCAGTCCTTTCTCTTATGAAAAATGTCTCACTCCCTTACACATTTTTTTGGGTCTTCAGCCATGTGGCCACTTCAATCATTAGTATTTAAGTTTTCTTGTACTTTTTGCAAATGCTGGGATCTTTGTCTCTATCTCTTTTGCAAACTGAAGCTTTTCAGCCAGTGAAATTGCTATTTTCCTGTTAGAAGAGCAAGGAAAATTATCTTCACTTACAGATGTTCTGATGATTTCTGGTCTTGTGATGTACAACATCCCTTCCCAAAGTGATTTGAAATTGGCTAGAGAATACAATTATTCCACACTCTTCATACTTCAAAGCCTTGTCCAAAGCCCAGTGCATACACACGAGCTCAAGCACATTTGATTTCCGAGTTCTATGAGGGGAAGCTGGTGTTTATTTTGCATCTAGAAACGGGAGCAGAAACAGCTGATGGGAGTTGCATTTCATTTGCAGCAGATTCCTGCACAAATTCTGTGTAGAATAGTGTTGCATGACATTTTAGGATCAATGTGATTCTTTGAATCAGAGCAGAGCCTTCAGGAAAAGAACTCAGGAAACACAAAAGCCAGGCTTATTTTCTCCTTTCATAGTGATAATTTTGTATTGTCATTACACTTCTTAAGAGAAATAAAGCTGGCCTGTGGTCCTGACCCTTCAGATAATATTTTCCGGAGTCAAAACATTAGCTTGCTTCCTCTTTAAATAAAATGGGATTACAAAAAGAAATGAAAGGCTTTCAGAATTATAAAATAGTCTTCTGCTGCTCATGAATTCCTACAGGAACTGAGCACATTTGACAGGTTTTCAGTATAATGCATTTCACTTGAGAGCAAAACTTTTAGTTATAAGATCCCTTGAAACAAAGCAACTAAAACTAGCCTTCAGAGTGAAACTTCATAGGGCAATAAGGAAAATTTAATGTGAGTGTTATTAGTCATCCTGCACAAATACTTCAAGCGGCTCAAGGAAGGGAAATTATAAAGTGCTGTGTATATGCCATGGCTTTGAAAGGAATATTGAATCTTCATTTGCAGTGATAAAATTCAATACAAATAGAAGAAAGTGTAACAACTACTGTTTTTCATCCCTCATCACTTTACAAATCAGAACAGAGTTAAATTGCTCTGCAGCATTGAGCACCACTTGAGACACGGGAATGGTCAGGCTGCCATGGCAAAATAGGCTTCATTTTATGTGGTATTTAATCTCTGCATTGTTGATCCTGACCCTTCAGTTAATGATGCTCTGAAATTAGTGCTGGGAACTGCAACAAAAGGATGTGGCCACTCATCTGTTTCTTCACAAGCTAGCAAAATCCTTAATGGTGCAGTCCAGAAAATTAAATCATGATATTCAAGCCCTCGTCACCCAGTACCTGGTGTGGATTTACACAGGCTTGAATGACATACTTTAGGTCCTTGCAAAGGGAATAGGAGCAGTAAGTAAAAAATGGGGCACAGCTGGCTTGCTTTCTAATTAGGATCAAGGCAGGCATCCAGAAGTAGTGCCAAAGTCAGTCATATACAACATATCATTTCTTCCTGAAATCTTAGGGTGCTCATGGGGAACAGTTTCGGAACTTGACACGCTTTAAGACATATAAAAAGGTTTCAGCCACAACAACCTAGGGCAAGAAATAAAGTATTTGTGTCAGCACCATAAGGTAATAAATTAATTCAGGCAGGATACAGCAGCCATGGTGTCAGTTCTGTCCTCAGCAGTTCTCTAAGCACAGCATAACAGCGCAACTGTGGAGGGGTAGAGGGAGAAGCCCTTTTTATCCATCCTGTTGGCAGTAAGACACCATGCAGCAAAAAGTTACAATACAGAAAGCTAAAAAACCAGCTAAAAGGCTCTTGTAAGCCCCACAGATTCTTGGAGCCTGACCCCAGAAAAGCTCAGAACAGTTCAAACACCGCCTGTTTCACCCCACAGGTGAAAAGGCCAAGGGATGCTTTACTGCCAGCACAAGTTTTATCACACGGTCATTGCACAGTACGGTCTACTGACAGCCAGGTCAATATGCTTGCACCAACACCAGCCCCTTTAGGTCCTTCCCAGGTATCAGACCTCTCAGAAATGAGCAACTAATTTTTATCATTGATTCCAAAGACAAATGATGCAAATAGATTACTTCACAATCTTACTACACAATCACTTGGATTTGTGACTCAAAGAGCACAAAATACACCCCCCACCCCATGCTGTGCCTGTGCTGTGCCATACTTGCAGAGCACCAAGGCTATCTCTGCTCCTTCCTCATGCTGCTCCCCACTGAGTAGGCTGGGGGTGAGGCAGGAATGTGAGAGGGGACAGACAAGACAGCTGACCCCACCTGGCCAAAGGGATATGCCATACCATATGACATTGTGATTAACAGTAAAAACTCAAGCAAAGAGGAGGAGGCAGCAGGAATCAGGACACTCCTGGTTATGGCTTTTGTCTTCCCAAGTAACCGTTACACATGATGGAGCTCTGCTGTCCAGGAAGCGCCTGAACATCTGCCTGCTGATAGGAAGGAATGAATCAATTCCTTATTTTGCTTTGCTTGGGTGCACAGATTGTTTCACTTATCCACCTGCCTTTATCTCAAGCCACAAATTTTCCAGGTTTTGCTCTTCTGATTCTCTCTTCCATCCTGCTGCTGGGGGGAGGGGAGAGGGGGAAGAAAGTGGGCAGGCAACTGGGTGGGTGCTCAGCTGCTGGCCCTGCTTACACTGCAGCTAGGCCAGCAAGTCTGGTATTTAGTGCCAGTGGCCATGGGCACTACTAAAACAGGAGAGTGTAAACCTCTCCTTCAGTCAGAGGCTGAAACTTTGGCTTAGACTGCCACCAGCCTGAAAGACAGAACACACAACTGGGCTATCTGAGGACAAGGCTACAGTGAAAGTTAAGACTAAAAGGAAAGCCAAACCCAAATCTTCCAGATAAGGTCTTCACCTACAGCCATACCCAGTAGATATCCCCATGCATCTTTCTCCAATTACTATTACTCATGTCTATGGCAGGACATTCCCCCTCTCTCATGGCTGGGGCATTTGGAAGAGATGACTCAGGCCAGACTAATAGCCCTGAATACACACCTTGGTCTGGAGCCAGAGAGCTCAGCAGGAGGTCAGAGAGCTCAGCAGGAGATCACCTCCAGGCTCCTGAGGGTCTGAGACCAAGCCCTGAACACACATCTTAGTCTGGAAAGTGAATGTGGGAGGAGATGAAAGAAATATTCTTGACCAAAACACACGGTTATTATGTCTATAAAAGCCCACACAATGATCACAGAGGCAGAAGTCTCTTCTTACACATTCCATGGAGATGTGTGAGAAGATTTCTCCCTGGAGCCTTGGACCAACTCCAGGTTACTTTTCCAGAAATTGAGGGAAAGGACTTTGATGTGTACCCCATCAAGATAATTGGATGGTAAGAAACATTGAATCCTAAGTTACACTATTTCTCAGCTAGCTGTAATTTTAATGGTACCTTTAATTCCGCATGTAAATACTAGTATGCCTTTTTCTTTTCATCTTAGCCCTGTGTAGTAATGGTCTGTTTTAAGTCTTACGTCTGTTAGTTTTGTGTCTATTAATAAATAATTAATTTTATATTAGACTGAATCATCTATGAGTAAAGAACTTGCAAATGGTAGTGGATTTTGGGGTGCTGGCCACCTCAATAATGCGACTGCCTACTGCCAGAGGCCTGGGCAACAGACAGGAGCTGATTTAAACCTACATCATCCATTCATAACAATGTCTAAGAAGTAGATGAATCTGTCTAGGCTGTAAATCAATTAAATACCAAACAACTACATCAGATTGGAATTGTCTCCAAGCCAATTAAACTAGAGGACATGAAGGGAAAGAAAAGAAAAATCAAAAACCTGAGCCCTTCTCATGATATAGGGACTACTTTAGAGCACCAAACCATGAAGACCAGACAAGATTTTTTTTTTTTGTAATACCTACTGAAAAATTCTGAAGTGCTCTACGTAGTGATACTGTAGTATCTAGATCTCCATTGTGGAAACAAGTACAATTCAATAACGATTCTTCATCAATGTCTTAGAGTAAAAAATAGTGGACTACCTCTTCCAAGCTGGAGAAAAAGATTTCCCTATGGTTCATTCATATAAATTGGAAAAGTTAGTTGAAAAGATGGCAATTAGAGGCAAACTTGTACACAAGTGGCTGTGAAATGATACTAATGCATCTTTAGCTGGACAATGAAGGAAGAGCACAGATTTTAAGAACATAGCTTTCAAAACAAATTTGCTGGCTAGGATAGCTAGGAGACCAGGATATGGTGGGGTAGGGGAAGATCTTTCCAGTTACTACAGAATGATAGTAAAAACATAGGAAGAGAGAAAAAAAAAGAATCCTTTAGCAGAAAAAGGACAAGAACTCATGAGCTGTTCAGCAGCCTGAAACTTGAAAAATTAGTACATGAAATAAAAATGAGTTCAAATTACCAAGTGTAGAAGACTCAAATGAGAAAGTCTAGGATAAAGGGAGACACGGTGTTCCTTGATAATAATCACAAAAAAATTTCAGTACATTAGAGTCACAAGAGGAAGAGCAAAGGAAGTGAAAGGAGAAAGAAGACAAGAATACTGTCTGGAAAAGGAGAGGAAAGGCAAGATCTAATTGAACCACTGGATATTGAGATGTTTTAGGAAGTATCACATACACCAGATTTTTATCTTCATCTCTGAGTTTTCAGAATTCTGGACTAGAAAAATGTTCGGTGTGACCCACACTACAACTCTTCCCGTGTTCTTTATCTATTCTTCTATTTTAGAATTGATGAAGATCAGGGCCCTGAAGAGAAAACATTCCAGAAAAGATAGGAAATGCCATTATCTGCCTTTCATAGGGGTACAACAAGGAGTCAAAAAATAAAAACCATAAAATAGCTTGAACTCAATTCCAAAGAAAAGACTGAAACATATAATCAAGCTTATTTTTAAGCAATGTACAGACAGCGAAGATGAATGTTTGACCTGTCAAAAGTAACTATTAAATCAGTTGCATTTTCTTCCACAGAATTTTTCTATACTTTTCTTGTACACTTGGTTCTATGGATAACATTTTCTTGCTATCTAAACTGAATTCTCTTACTATCAGTGTTCTGATGTGAAACCAGGAACATGAGTGCTATTTAACAGGGGGATGTGGAGGGAGGGGGATGGTACATCACCTAAGTGCAGCATATTATCACATTTTGATTAGCTCTACATTATTCGCTTAACTTTCAGAAATTCTGTCACAAACCAGCCTGTTTCCATGAGTGATTTTTTGTCACTGAAATTGATTTACAGCTTTTCGAAGATTTATTTTTGTCCCAATTTATATTGGCAGTCACCAGCAGTGGATATTCAGTCTTGCTTTTCCCTCTTAAAGAGAAATCAGCAGAAGCCAGAGTAGCAATCTTTCCTTCATCTGCTCCTTGACAGTATTTGGGGGGAAAAAAGTGAAATTCTTGTTGAATAAACCAATAAAATAGGGAACTAATGCCAGATGGGCCACTTCTTTCTATAGTGTCAATCCAACCTCTGAAACACACATAACCTACACACCTATAAATGCTTTAAACCCCCATGAAAATACCACTGTGTTATAAATTATAGTCAAACACTCCTGCCCCCAATCTCCTTTTTACTCTCGCCTGTAAGGAGTAACAGAGAGACTACCAGAAAATCATGAACATCAGGTTAGAAGCATTGTTCATGAAGAAGAGACTTTCACAAGACAAATGTTAATTACAGATACGAGCTCTAATATGTGCTGGTTAACATGTTTGCAAGCCTGTCTTTAACAGCTTAAGCATTTGGAAGCATAATGCAGGATTTTGCAGCTCCTTGACACAGGCACCTTCCTTCTAAAAAAAGCCTAAGAGCAGGTTAGACATAAACCATCCATGACAGACTCCGTAACTTTCCTAAACAAGAAGTTCCAAAAGTTCACAGTTCTTGCTATTTGAACAGTTATTCTAGAAGTTCATCCATCGTGTCCCTCCATGTCATGTGTTGACACCCAATCATTCCTGCTACCCTCCCAAGAATTTTATCTGATTTGCTCACGTGCTTCTTAAAGGCCATACCAGAGCAGCAGGATGTATTCCTGGTCAAGTCTCAAGATTTTTATGTGGAAAAATGATTTAGCAGTTCTCACAGGTCAGCTACCTATTTATGTGTTCCCAGTAAGTTGCTGAGGGGTGAAAAAGACTGTAGCCACAAATTGTACTTGTTCATCTTGTAATGCACCCTAATTTTCAGAGAAATTTCTAAGCTAGACCTGGTAGCCATTTGTTCTTTATTTTGGCTCTGTCTGGTCACATCAACCATTCCTGTCATTTCTCAGAACTCTTAAAAATTCATTCTTTTATTCTACAGTGCTTGCATTTCTCCTCAAACTTAACCTATCTGAAGGTTTATTAAATCTACTCTACATTTCATCTTCCTGGTCCAATCATAATGTTACTGTAGTATGACACTGAATCCAGGGAAGATGGAAATACCCAACCTAACACATTTTTCCTGGTTTATTAACGATCAGCTAACACCTTTTGAACGCAGTTCTCCAATCACTTCTGCATTTAGGCTCTAGGAGGTTTCCTGAGATTGTTTATATCAGAATGCCACCAGGACTGTCAAAATGCCTTTCCCTGTCCACAATGCCCATACCTTTCTCAGGGTAGAAAACTAATTTTAGTAAATCTATGGCAATTATTACTTATCTGCTGGCAAGCTTCCAGGTACCTACCAATTATTCAACTACTTTTTCTTGGAAGCTGATGGGGCTGGCTTTTTCTGACTACTGCTTTCAGCTCTCCAACTGAAAGAAGCACTAGACTTGCTCTTTTTTTCAGTGTTGCGACACATCATCACTGACTTAAAGAGCTGAAAAGAGTCTGACATCTCATCACCCTTTTTTGGGGGGTGGGGAGGTCGGACAGGTTTTGGGAAGGCAGCAGCAGAAGAATCTGTTTGATCTTTGGACAAAGTTCAACAGGCTTAACCCAACTGAAAGTATCTTACTGAAGTACCTTCTTAATATGTCCCATCTTTAGACATACCTAAATTTTACCTTTTCATCACTGGGTTAAATCTTTCAGCCACCAACACACAGGAATCAGTTAAATGACCCTTTCAGTGAAGACTGGCACAACCAAAATGTAGTTAATCCTCTGACGGCCTTAGCAAAGCATGTTGAGACCCCTGAGTCAAGAGCAGTCCTTACCTGTTTTCTGATGTTCACAGGATTATCTTTTTCTGTAATTAAAGCCCTTCCCTTTCAGTTTTGTCTCAAAGATGATTTTGAGCTCTCCCTTTAGGCACTTAATTGAGCCTGACTTATTCCGTGGTGAGTTCTGAGCCCACCTGCTCAAGCAGTGCCAACACACTTGCATTCTAAGGAACTGGTAGGTGATGACAAGTCAGTCGGCTCATGTGTCTCATCGCTTCCTTGTGGACCCTCAAGGATCAAGTGTGTACTGCAATGCTTCAGCACAACACAAACATCCCTTTGTGGTGACCTGCCAAAAATCTTGGCTTCTGTCTCTGTGAGTGACAGCTGTTCCCTCTCCATGCAAGTCTGCTGCTCTCTGGATACCTGAACAACATGGAACGGATCTGGGCATAGCCAAGGCATTCCAGAGATCTGCTGCATCTTTGGGTGAAAAATGTCATGTTATCAACTTGCCATTTAGACCACTTTTATTTCAACTCACAGTATGGCAAAACATTCCGCAATGACCTATTGATATAAAAAAAACAAAACAAAAAAAGAAAAAAAAGAAAGACACCAGTACAGAAGTACAAATTATGTAAGATGATGGCATGATGACAGGCAGAAGTAGAGAAGTGACCTCCAGAGAAGCTAAGACAGCATCACATCCACCTTAATATCCAAGTCGGCAGTCCTGGCAAGGACATTCCTCTTTTTTTGGTAGAGCACCTTAGTTCTTACAGTTGTCTTTCTGGAGTCTTACACAGATGGAGAATCTTTCTTCAAGAGCCTTACAATGCGATCATTTGCTGGCTGTCCTGAGGTCAGTCACTGTCCTTACCCAGACCATCACCCCACTCCAGTCATGCTGTACTTCTCCCTCCTTTCCACCCCTAGCTGCTGTTTATTTTTGCTATTACAGTAGCAAACTGAGCCCGCTCACAAACAGATTGAGCAAGCACTACACGCTGCAGGAATATGCAAAGAGAGTCCCTTTTGGAAGCAAGCTACTAGCAGTTCAGCATGACTCAGTTTCATCCTCATCCTATTGCTTCCTTACCTAAGGGACAGTGTATGATTGTTCTTAATACAAATAGGCACTGTTTCACTTCTGCCTATATACTTTTGTATTTTACTAGTTTAAAAAAAAATTGATTCAAGAGTGAGAAACCCCTCTGTCTTTTACAACTGTCACTTCTGAGAATTCTGTATAAATACAACATAATTTACATTAAACTTTATATGCTACACCAAACTACACATTTTATTAACGTTACTGAAATCTCCACATTATGAAAATTATGCTTCACATTCCTATCTCTGGGGCAAGATGAGATATAAAGAAAGTTATTTTAATACTTTGGCACAACCATTTCCACTCAAGGAACTTTTTAAAATTCAGCTTCATCGCTGTGGAAGAGCATTTTTCATAACTAAGGACTAACCTCATGAACACGTAAGATGCAAACAATATGACTCATTACTTGCTCTTGGAAGAGAATAACTCTACAGCAAAGAACTAGAGGTGCTTTAAGGATAGTTAAAAACTGGCTATGGCTTGCTGGGACTGGGCAGCTTCAGAGAGAATCTGACAAACTCCTGAGTGGAGCACATTAGAGAGTTTTTATTTTTTCCTTCATATTGATGACTGCCACTGTAGGTGACTACAGAGCAGGATCTTCTTCAGCACAGCAGGAACAAGAGCAGCTAGCTGAATCCATTACAGCATGGAGAATAGCTCTCATCCATGCAATTTAACAGTCAAGGCCAACACGTAAAGTTTTATAACTGCAATGTTATAAAACTCACACAGGAGCATTACAGATTTAGGAGTACTGGCATATTTCAAAAAATAATGATGCTGTATGAGCTGTGATGAAATGTAAGGGAAATGTAAAAAGTACATCTGTCAACTAGCAGCATAATCTTTGCAGTTAAAGAGCTCAAGATTTGCAAAAGACTCACCAGGAACGGCTTTGGAAAGAGTCCAAGCAATACACAGAGAGCAACAACAGGGCACCAGGTACAGCTAGAACATGGAGTTTATTTTATCCATGAGAGGATCATGACTGAGGAGAATTCAACTACACAACCAGATTACTTAAATGGAGCTCCAACACTGCTTGAGGAAAAAATTTGCAATGTTATTATATAAAAAGAGTGGATTCCTCAAAGCACTTAAAGATCATTTGCCCACAGGATTGGATTAGAGTACTGAAAAAAGTGTTTTAAAATGTAGGCTGAAAAAAAATGGAAAATCTTAAATGGAAAAGCTTAAAAAATTGTTATTAGAGAATACTGAGTTAAGTCCTATATTTAATTTAAACTGAATAGGTAAATCTAAGTAAGGCCCTTCAGAAACACATGGAATAAGATTAGAAGTAACACTATCAGGAGTGATATGCTACTTTTTTATGAGATGAGCTCTTCAATTCAAAACATCCCCATCATATCAGACAGCTCAGAGTTGCTGCTACAAAGATTTGTTCAGGCACTAGCCTAAAACAGGACACTAATATGAAAACATTTCTATTTGAGTACATTCCTTAAGACAGAAATTCACATGCGTGAAGAGCAGCCCTTCTCCACATTATTCATCCAGCCCAGTGACAGATTTGCCAAATCTGAATGACGTACTTATCACTGTGTCTTTGGCATGGGACCTGGGAGCCTTACTGGGAACTGTGAACACACATCCAGCAAGCCTGTCAAAACAGGGCCTGTTCACACATAGCTAAGAGGATGAGACAGAACCATCCTCACATGATTTCTGCAGTGGCACCGGAAATCTGTGGAAACAGTTGAAAGGCATTAAAACAGCTCCTTGCTCCACTGTAGGAGGATGCCAGCTTGTCAGGATGCTGATCTTGAGCTTTTTCTAAAACAAAAAATAGACATGCTTCATTGCCAGAAGAAGACAGGACTCCTTTTGGTAGGATGTGGATTTCTACTGTTACCACTTGGAACTGGCACTATTTGTCTGATCAGCAAGCCTTGCACATCGGTGCTGTTTCCACACACATCACGTGGTAGCACTGGTTTGCACAGCATGAAAAACCCTTTGTTCAGCAGGACAACATAGCTGGATGAGCAATGAATGTACGTTTAGGTTGGACTATGTTACAACACAGCTTTTTTCAAGCCTGTAGGACCAATCTAGCTACTCTTGGAATGCCTCCAAGACCAGAAAAAATAATTTGCTACCAGCCAGGTGCACCACTCTCTGGTCACACCACCACCACCACCCTTGCCTTGTGGACACACCACAGAGCAACTGGTTATAGAAGCCGCTTCTTCTACTTTCCCTTTTGATGTCAAGAGATGTTTAGAAGTCTGCAATACATCAAATTCAACAGCAGGGACAAAGAGTTCCCCCTCAGAGCATGGTGATGAGGATTCTTTTCCAGGTGTAAAAAACAAAAGTTTGTTCCATCCAAACTGAGGACAGTGTCATGATCTAGCAGTACTGGGTAGGTATTGCAGCCAGCCTGCATGAAGTAGGTAGTACTATCTGTACTTCAAGCACATCAGATATTAGGCACATCTGCAGAGAAGGACATCTCTGAATATACAAGGGATCTTAACTACAGATTATCTAGAAAGTTTGGTAACCCAAATCATGAACTAAGTTTTTAAAAATAAGCTTTTAAGTTTTTAAAAATAGCTGGAATAAGTCTGTTCAAATTAAAAGGCTCAGTTTTCAGACAGGACTTGCTCAGACTAAATTCTGCCCCAATGTTTTAATCTACCTTTGCTATGACTGCAAAAGAACTAAAGTAGAAGGTCTCATCATCCAGGATCAGCACCCACTCAGCTTCTACCAAATGTTCCTCTTTGCCACATTCCAAAATAGGTGACACAGCTCTTGAGATCTAACTCATCAAGAATATGATTCTATGATTCCATGAAGAGAATCACAGAATGGTTTGGGTTAGAAGGGAACTTAAAGGTCATCTAGTCTAACCTCCTTTGCAATGAGCAGGGACAACTTCAACTAGATCACCTGTCTGATGGAGTAGAGAAATCTGATTCTTCATCAGCAATGAAAGCCTCTTTATAGATGAAAACTTAAGAAACCTACACATCAGGTTTAGGTCCTGCACACCTGTAAGCAGCAAGCTCCTTTCTCAGCACTCAGCTCTCCTTACACCACCCTGCAGCATTAAGGCTCCCCAACAATGCAAATTAGCTAGAGTGAAGCAGCACTGAGCTGTTAAGATACCAGATTGCCTGAAGCATGGACCTCTGTGGTGGCAGCTTTAAGTTCTGTGGATCTAACACATGTAAGAGTCTTTTCTCTAAATTTTTGTCTTTTCTACGAACAATTGCTTCCTAGAGCTGTCAGCCCCTTCCAGAATACTGCCAGGTACCATTTGGACAATCACTGAACAGCACAGGACTAAATCACAGATTAAAAACAGTCTCCACAAAAAACCCCATTCTCCTATTATTAAGTCTCTTAATTCTATGCTCAAAGCTAGTTCAGGAAAGATTACAATCAATTTATCTACAATTGGTTCTGAAAGTACCCTTCTTCTGCCTCTCAGAACCAGGGACAAGACCAGGTAAGTCTGAAACCTGTTCTACAATGATTGCATTAGTAAAGTATTAACTTTTCAGGAATGTATTTTCAAATACCTAAAACTGCTAGCATTTTCAACTCCATTCATTAAAAGCATGTTTTTCATATATTTAATTCCTTCATAAACTGAAAAGAAAACAGTTGGGTCTATATTTTCACTAAGTACTTCAAGCACAAAGCAGCATGTTCCAAATTTCCTAGAATCTGAAATCCTTGAGGTTTTCAGTAGGAGTTCCATTCAACATTTTTGAAAATCACACCCTAAATTAATCCTGATATCCATCTCCACACAACTTGAAAGGCATTATCTTTCTAGTCAAGTAAATTAATAAAAATATAATTTCTTGATACCAATTTCTGAAAAAATAAAGTACCTGCCTCATAGCTGGGAAAATAAGGATTCCTCTGGAGTTCAGATTTCCCAATCATGATTTCTTTTTTCTCCATGCACTAGAAAGATACATCCATAATTAAGAAAATAACTTTCAAGATCAAATAAGAAGCTGTTCTATATTCTGGACTTTGCACCTCAAAATAGAACAAAACACTTTTCTTTACAATAAAGTGAAGTTTTCTTCATTAGCCCATTCAAAAATAACATACCATGCAAATCAGGTATACCTGTCAACAGCTTCTTTCTTACGTTTTTATTTGGAAAGAATGTAAAGGAAGCAGACAATAAGGGTGTAGATTTGCACTTTGCCAACTTAAAAGTTTAGAGAAAAGTACAACTCAGAGAATTCAAAAACATGTAGATGTGGTGCTTAGGGACATGGTTTACTGGTGGACTTGGCAGCGTTAGATTTAGTGTTGGACCTGATAACCTTAAAACTCTTCTCCAAGTTTTCTAAATGATTCTGTAATTCTGAACTTAGGACATAAATGGTACCTTTAAATTATACACTAAGTGTCAGGATCAAATATTTTAGTCCCAGGACACTCCTTCAAAAGCCTAATGCAGTAATAAGTCCATAGGCTCTAAGTTTGGGAAGGGGCTTATGTGCAAGAAATAGTCATAGACATTCACACCAAATCCTTGCTGTCCTGGCTCTGAAGTACTCTTGGTTGAAGAAATACACTTACCACACCTAGTAACGTCATGATTAATGTTTAGGCAGCTTACCAGAAGCAGAGGTATTAACTCAATCTGTATTTTACTTCCTTGCAGGAAGTTCCATACATTCTGGTGAAAAGCACCATATCCAGACTGGAATTTCAGTAGGAACTACACACTTGTTCAGCTTCACATTTACTTGGAATGTCTCACAGTCTCCATTTTTATGCAAGACTTTTGGATTCTCATGATAAGGATTTTGACACCGTCATGCAAAAACGCTCAAAAAAATTAGGCTGTTTTGTTTTACAGGCAACCTGAATATTTTCTTGGTGAAAAAACGCAGATGTTTGTAACACACAAAGTAAGGACTCGACAATAATACAGCAGGATCATGAAACTTACCACATCTGTGGCTTACCTCTATTACCAGCCCTCTATAAACCTAAATTCTTCTGTCTGACCCCCTAAGTACATCACACATCTAGAGGTAAAGCTATAAATGTGGGTCATTAAATGTGCTTAAACTGTCTGTTTATTTAAAAGAAATAACCCTCTTTGTAGCTATAAATTTGACTGAAGTGCTATCACTCATGCAACCTCTCTGAATAGGAGGAAGTTAAAAATAGCCCAACTTCCAGATAATTTTTGTAATAACCACATCTCACTAAAGCTGATGAACACTAGAATTTCTGATCCATTTAATTATGCAGAATTGGCAAGTGTCTTAATTTAGAAGCAGAATTTGGTTTAGAGTATTAATAGAAAATCGTATCTTGCCACAATCAAAACAAGGCTTTTATTTCTTTTGAGAAGTACAGTCAAAATACACATTTGCAGAAGAGATAGTGATTCTCAATTTCATTTCTTTACTTTCTCTGCAAGAAAAATGACCTTGCAGAAGGTTACAAGAGAACAGATCTACTCTAATGTAAGAAGTATTTTCAATATGAACTATAATTTTTAACCTAAGATCCTGAAAAATGTTACAGCCTGAGTATTTCAAATTATTTTGCTAATTTTAGAAAGGGATGAATCTTTTTTCCTCTGCTTTATCTCAGAAGCAGTGCTTTATTTCCCTACCCATACCCAGAACTGTATCAGTGCAGTCCTAAGGGCTGAATATGTGCTTACTAACTGGAAGAGTTAGCTTCTACACTTCATCAGTTACCTTAAACACTTCAACTGTACCTCTGCTATGCCTTACAGCACTTAGCATTATTTTAGGATAAACCACGTAGTAGTTTCTACAAGGGGGTAATGCTTTTCAAAACTTTTGTAGGCCAACTCAAACTGTCCAACTTAAACTTGTGTTGACAAAGCCAAATAACAGCTGAAAACCCTAGAAACACAGTTTCTAAGCAGTAGAAGACGTCTCAAAGAAACGGCATAGTTATGTCTACACTGATTATTCAGAGGCAAGTCATAAGCACTGAAAAGGTTCATTAGCTTTCAGCTTAAATAGTCACTTTTTCTGAGCATGCAATCACCCTCCTATCCAGCGTGGCTCTGTACAGGTACACTCTACCCAGAAGTAGATTAAAATTTTCAGTGCAAAATCTCAAGCCTACCCTGCAATCATTTTCCTGAAATTAGAGCAGAAAATACAAAAAGCTAGCAGATATTTCTTTTCATCTTTACCAGGAAAGGCTTTTCACTTGTTTCTGCCAATCAGCAGGAAATCTGCAGCACTCTCTCAGCTTCAGCTAAGGAACAAGCAAACAATTACAGGCTTTATTGTACTTATGACCTGTAACTCTGGAAAAACTACCAATCACTATAGTGAAAGTAGCAAAATGAGGACCTATTTGGCACATGTTGCTGAATTCTATCCAACATATTCCTGGTGATCACGGTTTGTTTGACATGTCAGCAAGATTTAACGCTTTCTAGTTTCTAAATGTTCATGAGCCTCCAACATGGTAGAAGCTAACTGGAAAAGTGCAACAATAAAGGTAAAAGCCAGGTCTGACAATGGCACTACAGAAGTTTCGAAAGCTCATGCTTCAGAGATGAATTTGAAATATCACTCATTTAAAGAAAGTAGTGAAATAATTCTGATGCCTTTAAGTGACTTTAGCTCAGAAAACAGATCTCTGAAGACTTAACTGAAGATGTTAGATGTTTGCTTGTAAGGTAGAACACTATTGTAAAATGACTGCGAAGTTTAAATTTGCTCCCAAACCTGCAGAAAACTGGACTATCATATCTAACAGCTAAATAGCTAAACGAGTGAGATGTGCTGCTACAGCAGCACTATAATGTTGTGGATGAAAAGTAATTAATTGTTTTATTTGCAAGTATTTAAGACTGCACAAGAGGCAATTAGGAAAAATATACTGGAAGTTCTGTTTCTTGAAAGTTCCTGCAAGTATTGATCAAAGCCAAGTATTTTAATTCAGGGCTGTCTTAAATTTCACTGCTAGGTTTCTTGACTGGGTGATAATGGATATAGAAAAACAGTTCATACAGTAAACTTCAAAAACACCTCTAGTTCATGTTAAAGGCACAGTACACTTAAAAATGTCAAGTTTCCGTCACATCAAGTATTTAGAGATGAATTTTTGAGTGTATATTCATTACAATTACATTAGTGCATAGAAAATCTTTTAAAACCTTGTCAAGTCAAATGGTTCATTGAACTCCTTAAAAATTCTAGTGAGGATGTGGCAGGTGACAAATAATTCCAATTATGAATGCTGGCAGTTATTTACTGCTTCTATGACAGACAGTGACAGCAGATGTCAGAAATAACTTTTGAACTCTCCTATAGAAGCCTGCTTCTTGGTAGATGCAATTAATAATGGGATGCTTATAAATATGATTAAATACCTGGATTTAAAAAAAGAGTCATTTACTGAGTCCTCCAATTAAAAAGATAAAATCACCATTTAAAAGGCAGATTGTTGTATTTCTGCATAAAGACTATTTAGACAGGAAACAGGACTGGATTGGGACGGAATTCCTGGAAATTAAGGAAATGCTAGAAACAGGAGAGGCCTATAGCAAACTACAACATTTCTATACCTAGGCACTGGCCAGGCATCTTGGCCAGTGATCCCCTAGGACTGCACATAGCATGAAGCAGCTACATGGCACAAAACCAACACCTTCTTGACAATCTTCCCAGACAAGCCATGATCTCCCCAGGACAAAGTTAAGGCAGAATGGATATAACTGCAAAACTGTGTTACAAACAAACCTGTAAGAAGGAAGTGACAATTACCATTGGTTAAAACTGAAGATGAAGAATGAATAAAATCCACAAAGAAAGGAGGACATCTGAGCAGTTAACTTTATTCAAATTAGCTCATGTAAGTTTTCCAACAGGGCATCTACAAATAAGCATAGTCCCAAAGTTCTTGCTATGCTCTGGATGCAGCTTCCAGACAGTCAACATCACATTCCATCTTCTGTTTGAATTCCTCAAACTTCTTACAACTAATTCCTTGCAAGTTTCCCCAATTGTCATGTTTAAATATTCAGCTGCTGCTAGTCAGAGAGCTCAGACTGCCTAGTCACATTTCAGTACCTACTCCCAGTGTTTGAATACATTTCCATCTTTTCAAATGTCACATTGGTAGCAAACAGATTGACTGTTATGAGTTGAGCAGACCTGACTGCATATTTTCAGTTTATGATCAACCTGCAACATCAGGAGATGGACTCTATGATCCTTGTGGGTCCCTTCCAACTCAGCTTATTCTGTGTGTGATTCTTCCATATGGCCACATCAACATTTATATTATTGGTGCAGTTGGCACAGAAGGCTTGTTAAAAGACATCAGGTTTTTTTGTTCCTGTAGTCCAAATACCAGTTCCCTGTGTTCTTGCACTAACTACACAACTCACCTAATACCTCCTCCAATACTGAAACTTAGTCAGAATTCAGAAGTTCCTGAGAGCCTGCTGTTCTGAAATACTGCAGAAAGAGGCAGATTGTTCTTGAAATAACTTTAGCGTTTACAAACATGAAAACAGGACATAATATTAGTAACTACCCTACATTCTAATACTTATTAAACAATTAGTCTTATAGAAAAGACTACCTAATTACATTTCTATGTGCTTGCATAGACTGTATTGTCCCTCAGGTAGCATTGGAACCTTAAAAACCTGTCCTTGTAAACATTTTCAGAGTCTGTCAAAGGATATATGAAGACTTTTTTCATCCTTAGAAATATAGCTCAGTTACTATATAGCTAAAATAGGATTAATTTACAAAGACAACACAAATGACAAAAGTATTTCTGAACTGTGTTTATATAAACATATTGGTTTGTAAACAAATTGACAACATTTACATTAAATATTGAAAGAAAACATCAAACTAGACAATTGGCATTAAAGAGAAAAATAAGTTAAAAATTAATCACATCTTAATTATTCCACTGCTTATGACTAAAGCAGGCACCTGGCAGTTTCAGAACTGAACCGTACTAAAACACTGCAACAGTGCTGAATATTGTAATTCACACTAATGATTTCCTTTGAGAGAGCAAAAGCCACCTCATAGTTACCTAAGGATTCCCATGTAACTCAGTGGAGATCACAGTATGAAAATGACTTATTTTTCACAGACTGGAAACTTTCCATTTAAATAATGTTCTTGGCTTTAATGGACAGTCTCTTGTTAGCTATAGTGTTACAGGGAAATCCCAGCAAAACTAATGCAAAAGTTAAGTCAAGCCCTTCTGAGAGTGTAAACTTCATCCAAATCTTTCCTGCAATATTTGCACTGTTTTGCAGGATTTTTAGCTATTTGTATTAATGAATAAAAAAGGCCTACAAGTTTGGCATGAAAGTATTTAAGAAAACCTAAGGTAAGAGAAAAGCATTGTGAGTTATGAAATGGTTACAACAGTTCATCAAATTATACATCAGAAGGTTACATGTAAGTTTAATCATAAAACAGTATTTTCTCTATATTATTCAAACTCAGCTTCAACATTTGTTCTCATTTAACAGTGATACTCAAAGTGATAATAAGGTTTTTTATCCCTTTAAGTGAATATACTTATTTCTTCTATTTTTACAGGTGCAAAGATGCTTATTTGGATACCAGTTCCATGTGGGCATGACTCTCAATGTAACATTACATGTTTTCCTCTTGAAGGCAAAAGGGTATCAATGGTAATAAACAGACAGTTCATCATCGCTCATATCTGAATCGTCATCATCTACTTCACCTTCAATGACTGATTTCTTGCCTTTGCAGCATGAAACAATTAATCCAATTAAAAAGACCTGCAAATTTAAAGTAGAAAGTGTTACTGTCATCCAGTTCAGGGGCATATAAGGGCAACATATGTAAAACTAATTGTAATGTGGTGATGCAAATGACACAATGACAACTACGGTAAATTGTCCAACTTGATTCAGTAGTCTCCAAAATCAAAGTACTTACTGCAATGAATGCCCAGTTCCCAAAGTAATAGGCTGCACTGAAGAACCAAAATTTATGAAGAAAGAGGTACGTCCGAGTGACAATACACTGATCTAAATTGAAAGGAAATAGTATCGATTAACACAGAATAACAACAAAAAATCAGCTAAATATCATATAGTAGGATAATATTGTAGCAGTTATGGAGAGTATTTAGCTTTGCAGAACAATTACACTGTATTAAATCTAATTTACTCTCCTGTATCAAGACAGTATACAAAAGGGACACTTGTTGTTACAGGAAACTGACTGTGACAAGTTACACAGGTAACCCCATTACTACTGGGAACAATTTCTCATGCAGATGTGTCAATTATTAACTATAATCTGCCCAAAAGGGAACTCACTTCCCATTTTGTATAAACTACAGCCATACAAAGCAGATTCTGGATTAAAACACACATTTCAGGACTACAAAAAACTGTGTCTCTACCGGGATTACACAAGCTCAGTAAAAAAGTCAAAAGTCAGTTACAATGTTTAGTCATGTACACAAAAAAACCTCCAACACATGGCTTATTTGTACACAAGACCTGACAGTACTGGTTAAACCTTACTCCACTAAGAACATGAATACTGAAGTAGTATTTTCTGATGTGGCTGTATTTTTCTTCATTTCTAACTGGTAGATTTTAAAATTAAGACTCAAATTGACAAGGAATTTTCAACACGCAGGCAGGGAGCATAAAGGCTTGTACAGGACACTGAACCTGTGGCATTCCAGGGGTCATGCTAGAGAGTGGCCAGCAGGACACACAAGCCAGTTCATGAATCTCTCAAATGCAAGGAAGGGTGCACTGAGTTCATGCTAAGGTAAAATATAATTTCCTGGTTAGTTTTTTTATACTATGCTTCAAACCCCACCTAGAGCCCATTTCAGAGCAGGAATTGGTGTGTAAACATGTTGAACACTAGAGAAAGCAAGCAGCCCAGAAACTACCTGTTTGTCCCTCAGTTCAGACCCCACGTGTGGAAATATTCCCCAGGTGCAGCTGAAGTACAGACTTCCTGCCTTCTAAAGCTGTGAGTGATACACTACCTATATAGCTATATAGCTCACTTTTAGCAGCCATCTAAGTAAGAAATGCTGGTAAAGTGAGGATGCTTCATAATTGCAGATAATATTGTCAATACCATCTGCAGCTCTCCAGCTGGTTACTTGAATTAAAAAACAACTGAAAGATTTTCAGATGGCTCTTCATAATAATTGGATTAAATAGATTATGATAAATATTTTAGAACAGTTTGACCTTGCGAAAATATTTCTATTCAATGTCACAAGAGCAGATAACTAAATTTTAGCTATTGTTTCTGAACTAATGTTACTTAATGGGCTGACCTGACACTTGTCATCAACTTATTCCTCCATATGACTAAATTTAGAATAAGTTATAATGAATAGCCTGAATTAAGATAGCTGCTTATTATCCAGAATGATCAATGTGAATATTACAGACGTATCTTGATCATGTGGAACAAAAGTACACATGGAAAGCTACCGAGCCTTCAGTAGATACCTACCACCATTTAAAAATTACAACATATTCCATGTACATATGTAGTGCTGACCAAGGAACAAAGCCAAACAGCCAGGATTCAAGACAAAATTTTTTAAACAAAGAATAACAAGTACTAGTAGTCATTACTACCAGAAGAGTCAACTATTTTTTTTTTTTTAGTCTACTGATTAAGTTTTTCATTATGGTAAATTAGAAACAGTTGCACTCAATGTACTCTTTTCAAATTAAGGCTTCTTCCTGGAAGTGAATTAGCTAGTTTAAGATGAATTACGATGACAATTCTGTTCAAAACCAAATATTAAAGCCTAAATGTGACTTTGTGCACTGAAAACTCAAATTATAACAATTTACTGATGAAGTCCGATTTCTATGCATCTCAAAACACAATGAGCTTTCATAAAAAGCATGTAGAAGGAAACAGTTTCTTAGGGAAGAGTTACAAATTGTTGCGAACAATGTAATTTATAAACATTGGCATTATTTAAAAGTTAATACTGTACACTTGTTTTACCTCTTCCTTAGTCAACTAGACAATGAAACAGATTATACCCTCCGTAAAGCCATAGATTGAACTGGGGAGAAATAAAGAGCAGAGGTCCAACACACCACATGGTCAGATTTAGGAAAGGGCTATTTTTTCAAGCCCCTTGAAAGAGTCCTCAAAGTTTAAAAGAGCCAGAAGACCTGCACCTGGAATGAAGTGACACCCTGTGCAGGCTGAGGGTCGACCAGATATAATGCAACTTTGCAGAAAGCAACCTCATCTTCCAATAGACAAACAGAACATGTAGTTACTAGTGTTCATCCCTAACTCAGAAATGTAAATGAGTATCAGGCTTCAGTATCTGGAAGGCAGCAAACGTCCACAGAACTGATCACTTCTTCCACTGTGACAAACTGCATCTGCACTGGTGCCATTCTGGGCTGCCCAGTACAAAAGCAGTACTGACTTACTGAAGAAAATCTAATGGAGGACCACTGCAACAGTTTAGAGTACACAGCAGACAATGAAGATGTGTCCTTTCAGCTTGAAGTAAAGGTGTTTGCAGGTGTGTCTTACTGCTACCTTTGCTATCTAGTAGGGGCATACACGGTATTAAATTAAATTCCTCCTAGACCTGCATAATAACAGGACAACAGATGATAGAGCTGCAGCAAGAAATACTCCTATTAAATAGTAGGAGGAGCAATTAGCACAGGTAAACATTGAAGCAGACTGTCCCTGGAGACGTGCACAGCTGGATGGATGTGAGCAACCTGCTCTCCTGGCCCCTACTAGGGGGTTGGACCAGACTACCTCTTAGCTCCTGTGTGTGTGCGCGCTCAAAATCCTTACATGAAGGTAGATCTTGAGACAATACAAATCTAAATCACAATGTTATTTTTGGATGGAAAACCCCAAGTGAGAATGTTATCCACAGACAGATGAAGTCTATGTCCCCAGTTTCAAGCAGAACCTAGGTTTTTTATAATACACTCAAAACCACCTCAAAAGGAAAACCTGCACCCTCACTGTGCTTGAACATCTAAGCATGGCAAAATTTCAGACCCTGAAAGTATTGAAGGCATAGCTTCAGGTATCCAAGAATATTTATTTCATCCAGCCTTGCTGCCAATAATTCAGGAGCCGTGTTGCAAAAAGCAGCTGCTGCTTGAAGTTGCTAGGTATGGCTTTGGTCACACATCAAATTGTTGAGACAAAGCAAGCTTCAAGAGTTTCTAGAGGTGTATGTTAGCAGGTAAATTTAAAATTTCCCTGTTTTGTACCTATCATCTCACCACCTAACATCTTTATCAATATTTCATAGTGTTAAGGTCACTCAAGTGCTTCCAAATTCCACAGATGTTAAAGATTGTATTTCACATATCACTTTCAGCTTTCTCTAGAAACAGATTCATGGAATGGCAGCAACAGCTGTCCCAGCCACAATAACAGTATTTCTTTCTTTTCCTGTTGGCTAAACAGGAAAAAAGACTATGTTCTTAATTGCCCCTTACTCAGCAGTTTCTATAACTGTTTTTTTCCATATTCTATTTGAGAATATCCCCACTTATTCCATATTCTTCTCTTCTGTGAGATAGATATATATATATACATACACACACATACACACAGAATTAGTAGTAGCCTCATTCAGCTGTTGAGCCTGTCTTTGCACTTCACAAGCCAGCTCCTCCACTGCTGCTACTTCTCTGGTTTCACAAGCTAAAATTAATCTCCTATACAAAGCTTTTACAACTTTTGGGTTGTGGCATCCCATGACAGTTATCTTTCTCTCAGCTAACTTCTCCCAGAAATTAGTTAATTTTCATTCATCGCTCATTCAGCTTTTACAATAGTGCAAGTATTGAAACAGCTTCAGCACCACTTGCTTTAAGGTTAACTTTACAGTAAAATCACACCTTTGATCCCTCATCAGACAGAAAAGCATATTGGAACACATACCACTCACATATAGCAGGGATCTGAAAATATTTCCCAACTGGTTGTGTGTAGCTACAATAACTCCCCACTTAAAGAGATGTGAATCACTAAGCTTCCAACACTTGAAGCTGACAGCACTTTGAAGTACTACAGTGCACTACAGAAGCATGAGTATCAAATCACTCAGATGTTAAACAACAGTTTGCAGCTATCTAAAATCTTTTGAAGTCTACGTCTAACATACAAGCAAAAAAAGCTGCCTGCTGTTTCATCCCAGTTGTCTGGCTTTGGTGTGGGTTTTTTTTTCCTTAGCTGGAAGTGGTAATGAGACGGCACCTAAATTAGACCTGTAGAGACCAAAAGTCTAGCCAGATAAAGTCTAGTCCAAAAAGCTACCTTATTTAACAGATGCTACTCAGTAGGTTTGGAATCAAATCCTGACAAAGGAAAATATTTAGCAGGCTAAGGAGGAGCCAGGAACTTGGAGACAAGGAACTAATGAGGAGCCTCGAAAAGCTATTTGAGACAAGTTATTTAGAAAGCAAACTGTTTTTTTCAGTGCTTCAAGCTACAGGTAAGTTGTGTATCATACTTCTCATGGTCTATTTGCATATCAAACACAACCTGATATAAAACTACACCAGAAAAATGATGTAATCAATGTGAATCAGTCTGGTTTTATAACAAATAGTCATCTGATTTTGTAACAAAAGTTACAAGTCTGGATAACCAATAGCTATTTGCAGTTATTTTACAGTACATGAACAACTGCAGCAGTCACAAAACTTCTTGATGATAATTACACATTATAAATGTTTACATTAAACGGCTTGAGAATTTTCAAGTCCCATCAGTGCTAGCAGGGCTTTATAGCACAAGGAGGCTTCCAGTAAGATCCTCCAAGATTCTCTGCTGAAAGAAGGAAAAAGTCACTAATCAAAGTTTCTAAATGCTAAATAATGAAAGTAATGTCCTATTCAGTGATCTGGTTGTCACTTTTTTTCCCAACAGTCAAATTTAAATGAAGTGACATGTATCAACAAGATCTGTATTTATGCATGAATGCAGGATTTAGTTGTAGAAAGAGGGTTCTGGATCTTAGAACCAACCAAGCACAAACAAACTTTAGCTAAACATAGCAAGAGTTCCCACTGCTTCCCACTATACATTCCAAGAGCGTGTCAGTCCTCTTTTGGCATTTTAGATTTGGAGTTCATCCTAGCACAGTTATGGCATAATAATGCAAAATTTCACCCAGCTATAAGGTTTCTACTTCACTTTGGTTACAGAGAATCTGTGAGGGTGCCAAGATTTGCATGTATTAACAGACTAGGTGAAAAACATTTAATGAGATTTGAAGAGCTAAACTGGTTAATCTCATTTTTCGTAAGTTTAAAGGATGACTTGATTTTAATGTTTATTAAGTACCTTCAAGTGAGGAAAATACTAATGCTACAAGTCCATGTACAAAGTGAAAAGGTACAGCATTAGCCAAAAGCTAAATCTGAAACAGCTTTAATGCCAAAGAGATAATGCCCAGTTTCTACCGAGAAGCAATAAAGCATTGGATCAGCCTGCTGATGGAAAAAGTGTTCTCAATGCTTTTGCTGAAACTAGAGATCTTTTGAAACACTGTGTACAATTCAGGTTAATTACAAACACTGGCCACATGGGTTTAAACACAAACCATAATTGTTATTTCACACATTCAAATTGGCAGCTTAAACTTGAACTTCTCCAAAAGGCATTTTCTGAGTCTACCTTGAAAACCTCATTTTTAAGTAACTAGAGGCAAACAATTCTTATTGTAAAGATACAGCCAGTGATAAACATCAAAGGCAGTACTCTAGGGGATGAACATGGATGCAAAATTCTACAAAGGAAGCAGTAGACAGCATAGCCTATTATTTTCATTCTTATCAAAACCTCCTCCTTTAGGAAAAAAATTGCAGGAATTGATGTATCTACAAATGTGTGTCAGTGAACTGTGTACTGCAAAAAGATATTTACAGCACTCTGAGCTACTCACATTGTTTACAGATGCCAAACAGGGCTTTCTGTGGTCAGACATGCACCACTGTGCTTATCCGTATGGAGTTCTTATGGTTATAGAGGACTTCAAAAGTGTTAGGTATAAGCATGGATTCAGGGTAAAGTACTAGGAAGGTGTCATTCACTAAAGCAACAGGAAAATGGAAAGTCCTTACTAAAATCCTTATTTTATGTGAAGCATTTTGTAATTTTTCAAATTAATTAATTTAAAACAACAATTTGGAAGTGATAACCTATGGTCATACAACTCTTCATACAAGATTACTAATATTGATGGTTCTGAACAAGTTGCTCGTGGTTTTCCTTTGCATGTCTCCTGCATTTCTCTAGAAGGGAAACAGAATATGCTCCTGTTTTGGCATTTGTACTTGGGGCTCCTTTCCAGCTTGAGTAATGTCTATATCTAGTCTTTATTCAGGCAAAAATAAAGCCTGAGGTCCTGAACTTTTTGACCTCTAACAAGAGTGACTTAAGAAGGCAGCACAGATCAAGTTAGCAAAGTAAGACCTCAGTTCAAAGCCTTAGAAACAGAATTTTTTCTTTCCCACTTCACCAAGTCAGTGTAGGTCTATAAAAAAGGCCCATCAGACTGTACCCAGCACGTAACAGGACTTGGGCAAGGCTCATTTCCTCAATGAAGGAGGAGAATCCAAGGGGGGGATTCAGAGCAAATTATGCATTTCAAGTATGTGATGCTTAAAAAGTAGCACTTTTTTTGGTCTAGAAAGAGACAGTGTTTATCAGATCTCACAGCTCAGGCTTGCAGCTGAGTCACTGCTCATTTACATTAAATCCCATTAACCTGTTTAGCTAAACCTATACCAAGTTTTCAAAGCATTAGTCCTGCTGCAAGAGTCTTAATTGCATAATTGAACTCCTTTGCTTTACCTTATGCTCAACTGAATTGTGGACCCGACATTTCAGCTGTCCTTAGCCCTTGAAAACAGGGGTTTCATCAAATTATATTTTTGCCCAACTGTTTTGAACACTGAAAACTAAAGCGTGTTTTGCCTATGAAAAATATATTAAACTTGCTGCCCTGAAAGACTACTTAAAAAGCTTTTTAAGTTAACCAGGACACAAACCTTTTGTGCAACATGTTTAACTAAACAAATGTATTTTGACATATAAGATGTACCCTGCTCTATTATTTTTTGTGTTCTGTTTCATGTAGTTACACTATTACAGCCTTTGTCATTGGTTATAAAACAGATTTACCTCCTGCGTATCAGGAGTAAATAGAGCAGCTTTGCTGAATGAAAGCAGGTAACATAATGCTAAAACTCCACAAATTATATATCTAACTATAAATACTCAAGAATATGTTTTTTTATAAAATTGCATCTTAACTGCCTTGTGTTTCTCCATGAAGTGAAATTATCCTTTGGACAAACATTAGTTTGAAACAAATCTACAGGAAACACTTCCCATTAAAGCCTAAAGTATTAGCTGTTAGAATAAAATCAGGTCTCTTCTACCATCTCAGAAAGAAAAAAATAATTTACGTAGTAAGTAGAGATCATATCTACAACATCTGAGTATTCAATGAGACAGCAGATTGCTATAAGCTTATCTATCAGCACAGCCATTAAAAGGTCATTTGCTTGTTTTATGTTTAAGGAAAAACACCTGTTAGAATTAATTCAGTTTAAATGGAACAAAATAAATTGAGGAGACAAATCAGTGTTTGCATTTCGTTCCAGGTCACTGGTTTACATAAAACCCTAGTACCAAAGAAGGCCATTCAAACTGCAAGTGCTCGACCAACCCTTATCTTAAGTTATTTGCATCTATTTTTGCCCATGTCTAATATCCTTAAACACAAGAGAAATTGTATTTAGAAGTTTAGTTCCTACCTTTGAAATACGTTTGACTTGTCAAGATGCTCTGTCTGATCACAGAAAAGAGTAGCATCTACTTATTTTCATTACTTTTGTTATCAGGTATTAAAAATGGCAGGTATTCCAAGGCAAGGATTACATTTCCAATTTCTAAAGCTGACTGGATGAAACAATGAATAAAGTGTTTTCACTAATGCAACTTTTCTTTTTTTAAGTTGAGTATTGCAAAATAAACCTTTCTTTCACTTCTACAAACAGTTGAATGGCCTGAATGTATCATCTACAGTTAATACAACTCCACTTAGGCGTTTTGATCACACTGATAGTCACATTTAAGAAATATCCATCCATCTTCTGCTTATACTAGGTTAGCACAGGACAGCCTATCAACCTTTTCCACCTCTTTTCTATTAAGAAAAGAGACCATGACTCACACATAGCCACTGCAACAACATGATGATGACAAACCAAAGCCATCATTTACATAGACCAACTTGTGTTCAGTACATCAAAAGACAAGTTTTAAGCATCAGCATGTTGTTTCCATTGATCAAAGTAAACTAGGAAAGAAAACAATGTAAAGTATTAAAAGTATTCAAAAAAATTCAGGTATGGATAGAATTGGTAAGTTTATTTACATACAGCCCCAGTTTCTATAATTAAGCAAAGTCTGAGGAAATCAGACTATTTTAATTTCTCTCACTAAGGTCAAGACTAACGAGCTTATCAATGGCAGTGAGTACATTCTGCTTTCAGCAGACACTGGCCAAGTCAAGAAGCTTACAAGAAACAAAGATCTGTACAACTCAGACAAAGTGATCTCATTCAGAAAAACAACACATTTGCTCTTCTACATTTTGCCAGTTTCTATTTTTAATCACAAAAACAGGGCAGCTTAAACATGAATTGAACAATTTTATTTGTCAAAATATCTAAACACTTGAAACTGCATTAAGTCTAAAAACAGCAATCAAAAAATGGATGAATGATTTGAAGTATGCGGGAAAATGGGAAAAAAAATCCCTCACTCTTGGGAAATGCTATGAACCACCAGGAATGAGACTAACACATACATACTATATTTGAAGATAAGCATAAATACAAGGGAATCACCCTGCAAAAAAAGTTTTCTATTTTCCAATAACAAAAGTAGAGAAAAACTGAGTGGCTGTTAAGAACGTATAGAAGCAGTCAAAAAATCACGAGTTACAGAATATTCCTAATAAGAGGAGAACACAGGACAACTATTTCTCTTTTCTAACAATTAACTAACACTGTCAAGCATTTTCATAAGTATATAAATGCAGACACAATACAACTATCTTCATACAGATGAGCTAAAAGTTGGCCAGAGTAAGAAAAATTGAAGGCTTGGGTTTGAAAAAATCTGGGCCATTCTGAAGGCCATAAATCTTTTGCTGAGATCAATGTTTTTAAATGAGACTGAAGCAATCAATATGATTGTGACCTTAAAGAGCTCCAGCAGTATTGCAATGGCTTGCACACTTCAAACTGTGAAAAAACTGTTTATATGCAGTGGAAGGAAGTGTAAAGTAACACTGCAAAAAATAAAACCAGCATGACTTCAATTAGCTTGGTTTTTTTAATGAAACCAGGCTAAAATTCATTCATAGCCTTACTCAAGTTTCACAGAGGAATAAGCACTAAATAAAATATTACCAGGCTCTCTCAAAAAAAATTTAAAAATCAACCTTAAGGCCTACAAAAACTGAAAGTCAAGGAACATCCCAGCATTATCCATTTGCTTGCTAGTCACTACTCAGCTGCAGAATATCTGTAATACATCTTCTGCCAAAAACAAGTCAAAAAAGGGACATTTAGTAACACATATGAGAGCTACACTGGAAATTATAGGGAATGATAAATTAGGAGAATTAGAGAAAAACAGTCTAAGACTTCTACTTCCACTGGCATTGTTCATGAAAAAGTTAATGTCTACATCTTCCTAAAAATTATGTAATTCTCTTATCTGTATGTTTCCACTGAGAAATTCCACTGAGAAACTCAGACCTTAGTTTTCCTGAATACACTGAGAGATTGAATAGAATATTTGTCTGTATGTTGGTATGATAAACATACACAGTGAAATGCCACTTTCAATGCTAAGCTATTCACCAGCTGGGGTTTATTTTTAAGATCTTCTACATACACATTAAAGCAAATGGGAGATTTTAAAGTTAACTGGAATGCTTTGTTACCCATGGTTTCTACTAAAAATAGTCATTCCTTCAAATGAATTAAGTAAGCTTTAAGCAAGATTTTTTCTGGACTTAACTATACATCAAAAGCCACGAAGAGAGAGATTAAGCTGCTTATTACAGCTGAGCATGCACCTATTGCATCAGAAGTACAAGAAACAAATTTATCTTACCTTCAGGTGCATCTGCATCACAGTCTTTAGACACAAGTGTCACATTCTTTGACTGGCCATCAATTGTCTTGTTACTCTGCATTATAAATACAGAAAATTAGTACACTAGTCTACCAGCAGTGTTCTTCCATAGACAATGATAGTTCAGAAACTAAATACATTTTCCAATGAATTAATTTTATAAAAAAGCTTTAAAAAAATCTCTTAGAATATTCAAAAGTATTATTTTTGAACAGTATATGCAGAGTAAGATGTGAGTGGTAAAACATGAACACTTCTAAGTGTGATTTCATTTACACAAAATTAATAGCTTGTGTTCTTTTTGAAGACTTGTGAAGAATACACTTGAGCTCTGAAATTAAACCTTTTAACTGTGCATAAAATTAATTTGAAAATCAACTTTGGTGATGAAGACACCATGGAAGTGTTAGGATTGATAATGATAATGAATACAGTTTACTTCTGGTCTAAAAGCCAGATGGTAGCATCCAACGCACTTGGACAGCCAGAGTTGCAGAAGAGAAATTATGCATAAGTGAACTACTGAAAACCCAAATGTACCTGCTTAAATGTCCCAAATCTTTGGAAAACTGACCGTTTCAGAGAACATTAACTCTATATTCCACATTTTTGAACAATCAGTGGATAATTTTAGCAGAGTCCAATATAAATCCTTCGGACTACATTGATTTCTTTATACTCTGATTCACTTTAAAGGGTCTCATACCTACTGTACTTACTTGCAGCCTCATGATTTCCTACAAAGAAAGCCCTCTAAAGAAATCAGAGTCAACACCTTTTCTTCAAACTGAAAAAAAGTTCCTTAAAACATACCAGCAATCAGTACAAGCTGGCACATAAAACAAAGCTCTTAATTGAGAAAGTTTATTGAAATTAAGCAAATTCATCTTTCACTTTGAACAGTTAAGAGAAACAAATCAGTGTCCATTCTAAAAAGCAGCAATTTGTACATGATGCAAGGCCATGGACGTGGGGAGACTGCCTTAAAAACAGATCTAAAAGGAACATGACTTAGTCACAGGCATCAGGAACAAAAGTAAAAATGTGTACACAAACAACAGGGTAAGAACTGAAGACATGAAGTTTCAATTATTCAGTGTACATTTAGCAGTTGCCCATCTTCAAGAATGTATTCCAGCTGGCTGTCACTATTCCAGCTTACACTGCTCAGTCATAGCAGGTGCTTCTTTCAAAAGAACAGTATCATCCCTTCCACGGTGCACACAAAAAGCATGAAAAAAAAAATCACACCATGGCCATTTCAAAGTTTTGTCTTCCTTATCTTCATTCACTTTAACATACTGAAAGGATTTTTAAATACAATAGCTAGACCTATGGGCTTTGACAACATCTATGCTTTTTTCCATGTTCTCCATGAACACTCCTATAATTTGGGATATTTTTAGAAGTATTGCCAGAGTAAAACTTGAGTGTTCTGTTACCCCGTCTACTCCAAGGCTGAAAGCAGGATGCATCAAGGCCAAGCATGAGACAAAATCACACACAGTAACTCAGCATGTGTGCTTCAAGAGCTGACATATTTTGGACACTTTAGAAAATAGCAAGCTATTATATGAAGGGTTAGGACACAGCCTGTTACACCTACATAATTAGTTTCTGCTTTTGTTCAGGATCAAAAACTTGAAAAGATCTGTTTCTACGCTTAGCCATCTAAGGGATGATGCTTCTGGATTCCTGCTGCTGACAATGGAGACACTCTGGGTCCTGCAATTTAGCTCCACTCCTCCAAATTATCCATGTGATAACTGAAGAAAGAAAGTGATCACTGCCATTCTGGTTCCCAAACAGGGAAAAGTATTGGTGTTGCTTTATGGCAAATACTGGCTTTTTAATTCCTGTCTGGGTCAATCAAGTCTTAAAAGTCCACTGGGTACAAATATCAGCAAGCAGTGGTCTTTCTTTCAGACAAAGGCAAAATAACCCTTGGCCTTATTGAACAGAAATAGTAATTATACCTCAAGTATGGGCAAAGTTATGCTTTTGCTAGAAAGTTGAGAAGGTGATCTGGATGTGGACACAACTCTTTCTTTGTGAAAGGTTATGAAAAGACTCATTGCTGATTAACAGATACTACAAATTGCCTCAAGAGGTGAAACCAAGCTATCCTTGGTGTCTGAAGAGCTATGAAAGTTAACAAATTCCTTCAGAGGGATTTGGCTGGTAAGGGCACTATATCCAAAAGAAATTTTCAAAAGACACCACAGCTGAAGACACTTTTGATGAATTGGGGTCACATGCTTTGAACACACCAGTGCTCCAAGTTAATAAAGCAAGTAGCCCAGGTCTAGTTAATGTTAATTGCCTCACAGAAGTTCCACTTTTATATACATATTCAGTTAAAAGGAAAAGTCACCAGCACTTTCAAATTAAAAGCTCTTTCCAAGAGTAATAGAGTCCAAAGGAAGAAGTTCAAGATTCAAACAGGAATTTAACCTATCTAATGCTTTACCACAGACTGTGGTTACAATTTAGTTTGACACATTACTAGATTTGGAATTACTGCAGAGCAAAGCGGGGGAAGTACTCATTTTACACAGTCTGTGAGCCACCAGACTGTCATACACCTGTTTATCAGCCCACCCATCCACTAAGCTTTCTTGAAATGAGGCTCGTTTATTGCTTGGTTCTTCCACAGCGTTGGTTACCAGTGGTGTTACTTTAAGGGATGAAATCAACTGTAGTGTGAGAGCACAGTGAAAACCTGGACTGTCAAAGTTAACTGGTGCACAGGGTTCTCATCATCAGCAAGTTTGCCATGTCTAGTTCACTTGCCCTGCTCCTGGCTATGTTTCTGGACACTCCTAAATACATAATCACCAATTCATAACTCTTAAGAACCTCTTCAGTGCTACATCCACAGAAAAATATCTTGCTTCTCTTCATTCCCAGACTCCGTCTCTCCTCATTTCAAAATATCACAATATAACATCCAGTTATCAAGGTAGTCAGACACAGCAAATGTTTCTGGTACATTCTGAAAGACTTTTTGAGAGGATGCTGTCAGAAAACCTTGTATCTACTTGGTAGATACAAGAGAAGCCCAGATGTAGTTTACCAGCATACTCTTTATGCCTTATGTTATTTTAACAATAAAACCAGTTGCTTCTCAAGTCAGATTATGTATTTTAAACACAGCTCTTTGAAATGAGACATAAGCTGAAGACCCAGAATGCCTATCTTGACCAGAACATTTTTTAATCCTTTAAACAGAAAGTTACAGCTCCACTCAACCATTCCAGCTAATCCTTCTTGCAGTGCTGACCAGGATTATATTTCAATACCTGCAAGAATGACAAGAGCCTTCCTACTGCTGTGCTCTATTCTCTTGACCCTTTCTCGTTAGAAATTATGTATTTATCTTTAGATACTATTTGTCATAAACAGCTAACATGCAAATGTTTTTTAAGTCTCAATCCTTCTGCCTCCCTCAATTTACACACACTTTATTCATAAAGCAAAACAAACTGCTAGCTGTAGCATTTATTTGTTTATCTCTTCAAATCTTCACTGTTATCTATAAGCTTTTTCACAAAGGATTCTCAGGTCACTGCAAGGCTTAAAGTCTAGTTCAGTAGGATCCTTCGTGGAATTGTTCTTCCCACTCTTACACCCACATTGGTTCTGCACTGTAATTGGAGGCATACAATTATTCTACAACATAAAAAACCAAACTGCCTTTTGCAGGGACTTGAGCTCATAACTAATTCAGATACAGCTATACGATGTTCTAGGCTACACAAGCAGTAAGCAATCATGCCAGGAGTTCTATGTAAACGTACCTAAACACACTTTCATCTTTGTTTCATGCTGCTACTACCCTAATTCTGACAAGTTAAGCCAATTTATAGACACCTAAGCATGTTTATTTTGTATTAGCTATATTTAGCATAAAATCTAATAAAATGCATTACACTTCCTAAATACCAAATATTCAAATCCCCTACAGTGATTCCATTACTGTGCTTGAATTGGTACCAGGATGACCAATTACCCACTACAAGACAATTCAGATGTAAAGACAGCAGCAAAGTAGCTTTTATTGAAACCTCTACTTCCTGCAGTGACAATCCTACCACATCAATGCAACACATTTAAGTTGATCAGCTTCCTCTTCTCTAGCGCTTTTAACACTACTCCAATTTCAATTTCTCCTTGTAATCCTTTTGTGCCAAGTATTCTGTATCCACTGTTTAAACTGAAAGAATTGATAGTAGTAAGTTACAAAATCTACTAAATAGTTGCAGCTGAAGGAAGTCAGCAGGTGTTTGGTTTGGGCTCTTTTTTGTAAAGCAGATGTGTTCTCCTTCCACAGGAATATCCTCCTAAAAGAACTAACAGAGATATTCCAAAAGCTCAAAGCAGCATCCAATTGCTTCAATCTCATTTAAATCCCTTCTTTCAACCATTCCAGCTCATCTGTTTTGTCTTTGTGAAACTTAAACATCAAAGAGCACACCAAGGGATCTAGACTTCACTGTGCCTGAATAAGCAACCAGTTCACAACCTGCTTAGTTGACTACATTTGCAAGATCATATCTAACAATGTCTGCCCCTGTAAGATACCAGACCTTAATAAACAGCTGTCCATGAAAGCTCTCAAGATGCTTATGATATGTAACTTTGAACTTCCCCATAAATATGCAGGCTGCCACTCAAACTAAAATGAAATACAGTAACTTAATTCTTCAGGTACGGAAGATGAAAGACTTTAAAAAACAAAACCTTGAAGTACACAAAAGTGCAATAACAAAAGCAGAGACTAAATTTTAACTGCTTAATTCTGTAGAAGATTTTACAGTGCAAGAACTGCATGGAGTTTAATGAAGTTGGACAGTCCAAAGTGGCTGAAGTGTGATTAATCAGCACACACTTAGCTCCACTCAGATTATTTTCTACTGTACCATGTTATCTTTGTCATTCTTCATAAATACGCACATAAAAATGATCAACTGTGGAAGAGTACTGATTTCATTCCATACACAGCCTTACACATTGAAAATAATCCTCAGTGCAGTCACTCAGCAAGAAGACCAGTACAAAATCTAGTGGAAGCTAACGACTGTCTAATCAGGAGTAAAACAAAACTCAGTTCCACACAGCCTTGAGATGATCTAGGAATTAGGTTGTGTAACATATAGTACAATCAATTTCTGGCTGGTGTACTACCAAGAGACCTACTAGTATTTAAAGAAACTGGCTACCAAAGTCTCTTCAAAAACTGAAAATGTGACTGACTTTAAAAGTTTCTGTAAACAGTACATTTGTGATGCAGAAAATAAAATTTAAACACAAAAAAATTACATCTCACCTGTACCAAGTATTTCTGGCTTCCATACATTACATACTGCGGGGCAAGACTGTAAATCATGTAACTTGTATGAAGAACTATCAACAGAAGTATCATACAGAGAAATAAGAGTGCTTGAGGTCGAGTTTTTCCTCGTCTGATTTTATAAAGCTAAAAGCAGAAAAACATTAACACAATGAAATATCCCTTTTTTTCTGAAGGCATTTAAAAACCTCTTTAATTCAAGTAAGTTTTAATTCTACTGCCAGAAGTGGGAGGTTGCTAAAATTATCTTCTGCCAACTTAATTCCAGTGATTCAAAGCAGGTTTTCAGATGTATTTACCTAAGTTTTAAAGCACAGCCATTTGAAGAAATTAAGTGCTATTTGTATTAATGACCCAAAACATTTATACACTAGCATTTAGTAGCAAGATTTAAACTGCCTGTCACCCATAAAAACTGTGCATTGGTTTATCAAAGAATACTGTGCCCTTTGGTCAAAGTGGGGCATCATCTATCATTATACCCCCAGTCAGTTCTAGAAGCAGAGGACGGAGTTATGAGGGAGCATTCCCAGGCTCTGAGGAAATTGGCACACCATATGGTGGCATCTTGTCCATTTAACACTGCAAGGAACAACATAATCCCTCCTTGTTGTCCTGTAGACACCGCTCTACTCTAATTCCCAGGGGCTCAACTTGAGTACCGTGTTAGGGTAAAGAAGCTGGCAACTGAGGGGGAAAAGGCAGCAAAACCAACAACTAATCTCACACCTCATTGCAAAGACTGATGGTCATTGTTTACAGTTTTGGAGTGTCGCCACATGAAAAGGTGACAATTTTAAAGGGGAAATAGGCACATTAGCAGGGAAATATTTAACCAAGTATCAGAGGCACAAATATCATGCTATTGGATACAAAGCTGCTTGTTCGAATACAGTAATACATTATTTGCACAGTATTTAGATAGCCCTATCACCACTGCACTGTCTTCTCTCTTATGAAGCTAAATGTGCTTGTCCACACATGGCAATTCAAGAACCTCTGACTGCATGCCACATTATAGATTTTGACCATAAAGTTGACCAATACTTCAAACATATCAATCATTTGGCTTTAACTTAGAGAAGTCAGAAGCCAAAGTGACACTGATTAAACACTTGAAGGAGTCAGCTGACTCTATTGCTCAAATTAAAACATCAGTTTTGGTCTGATAACTTGGCAAAATGAAACACCTTCCAAAAGCAGTGCAAACTGTACAATAGGCTTTAACACTCATTAGGCATACAGACACTGCTACTGGCAACTTCCCATATTTATGGAACAATACAAAAATATTAAATATATTCAAGAGCACGTAACATTTGTTAAATAACAGTATTAGAAACTAAACTCTTAAGTTATATTTACCCTTATCCAGAAGAACCATATACCCATATTTCGAATCCCTGCCATTGAAGTGAAGATAAAATACATAACAATGGTTGTGATAAGAATATAATCAAGTGGAAAGACCTAAAACAAGAAGACAAGCAGTTAAAAAGACAACAAAAAAAAGCTCTTCTCCCACTTTAACTAAGTAGCTTCTACTTCTATAGCTTATATCTGAGGTAGTCAGAGTCCTATTTAAAAGTTTTACAAAGCTGGCTCCAAACATAGCTAAAAATAGCTTGCTTCTAATAGAGCTTAGACAATTAGTTTGGGAAAGAATTAAGCATTTTTATTAATTGAAGACACGCCTTAATTTTGAAGTGTTATACATTTTTAGACCAAGAAATACTTAATTATTTTAAATATGCCCACAGAATGACATGTCCACAGTGGCAACAATTATTTTAGGACTACATATTTACTACATACCACTACCAACTGGGGGGGAATAAAGCACCAGCTTAACACTAAGGCTTTTCTTTTTCTCAGTTTACTCATGACAAATTTGTACATGGACTTGTTGCCTTCCAACTCTACTGAAGTTAACTGATGTTTGTTTTTACATTGGGTTTGCTTCCAAGACTAATGCCTTACTATAACATAAATAACTACCCAGTGTAGTATATTTTTCAACATGCGATAGATTAAAAAGTGAGAAGTTGCATTTACTTCACTGAAAAGAGCTAAGCTATCCAGTACACCAACTACAATGTATGTAGCACGTGGGACAAAGTTGCTTTCATTCTGCGAATACTAACTACAAGTGCTGTCCTCCGTTGCCACTATATTCTCATCACATCAAAATCAGTTTCAAGCACCACCTTCCCTGCACAAACTAGCTTCCATCCACCCAAGATTTTCACATCAGTAACTAATAACTAAAACTTAGTAAGGAATTTGCCTTGCTTTTACTGAACACACATTTAGACAATGTTGTTTTAATGAATTATTTGAGGAGAAGTTTAACAGAAAACAGAAGAGCATCTTTATCCATGTATATCACCACTTCTTTACTTACTCTTTGAAGAACTGGTAACAGCATATTTAATGGATTGGTCAGATTAGTTCCCAGAATTATAAATCCTGAGTCGAAGCCAGCTGAATGCAGAGCTTTGTCCAAACTGCAGAAATTAAAAAAACTGTGTAAGTACTGTGGTTCTCCCAGAGCTTTATCTCTAGTTTCATTTAAAAGGGCAGCTCAAAAGAAAAAAAAAAACAAAACAAGCTGCACTAATCCCAGAGAGTGACAGATCTCTAACATCTATATAGACACATGCTTTGCTTTACCACACTCACTGCACTTGTTCTGTGAAAGATATATTGATTTCTGCATCTCCTCAGAATTCTTGCTTTTCCCTAGTTTGGGTCATAAAGCTTATTTTCCCAGTCTGAAAGATTAAAAATGCCAACATTTGAGACCTCTGGTTAGTGTCAATCCACGTTGAAATCCACCAGATTTGCAGTCGGCTATGTTGCTTTCAATGCCACAACACCATTCCAATATAATACACATCAAAATGGATTAAACATGTCATTTACTGCAAGAATTTAAGCCATGTTATCCAGTCAAAGAAGTACCTACATGCATTAAGATTCATTCAAGCCATCAGAATACTTCTGTAATCAGAAATAAAACTTCCTGAACATATATGCCTAATTTCTCAGCTGAATCAGAACTGTTTTCAGCCTGAAACAGTTGTTTTTTCTTCAGTTTGTTTTGGCATATTTTCCTCCATTTCAATATATAGTATTATAATGAGAAGTGCAGCTCTACTGACAGAAATGTAGCAGAAAAGAAGGGAGCTGACTCCTGAGGCAGCCCACAGCAATTTTTGTATTAGAGCAGAAACTAGGTAGTTTAAATGGTCAAGGAAAATGCTGACATGTACTTACTTTGACAAGAAGAGAGAGACTGTGAAGAGCAATGCCACGATGATGAAGAATACTCCCCACACAATCTACAAGTAAAAATTTAAAACAATTTAACTAATAGTGTTTGCAGTTGATGCAAGAAGTGAAGACTTGCCTTGGTTGCAACAACAAACTAATGATCATGGAACACTTCAGAGCTTAAATACACTTGAAACAGTAACTTTTTGGTAAATACTTGAGAGAAGTGCTCACAAAACTTTTCCTCTGTTAAACATAGTTTGTTCAAGTACATCACATGCTCTAGTGTAATACACAATACCCCTATATCAAAAGTGACATTAAGAAAAGAGGTGACATTACACTAAATGAACCTAGCACTTAGCAGAATGCACAACCTGTATTCACTTTATTATGTGGAAAAACCTTACCTAGGTACATGCAGTTAGGTTTAAATAAAGAAATTAGAGATTGGTGCCTTGACCACCACACCTGTGTGCTCACCTTCCAACAGGAGGAAACCTGTTCACAGCTTACAAGGAACATCTCACCCTTTCTGAGTAAAAGCTCCCTTCTGTAACACTATTCTGAAACACACCATGACCAAGTCACTTGGGAGTGATGAAAAACTCAACCAAGCGCAAATGCCAGGTCTTCAGTAGAAGGCAGGAATGTGTTTTTATTATGCCTACCAAATACAGCACTGGAGCCAGGAATTGATTCTCCAAGCCATCTCAATCAGAGCACGTCTTACTGTTTTTCCTGGGTTAGCAGCTAGTTCAGGAAACTACAGGTTTTCTCCCTCACAATCTTTTCTCTGGGGAGTTTAGGGGATGACACACAGAAGTAAGCCCAGATAACAAACCTGTTCAGTTACAGTTCCAACAGTTTCACTGTACTTTCTTAGAAACTCTAGTCATGGAATACAATCAGACAAGCACACTGAACTTCCCAAAACGTTTTCAGATTGCTGAGACCTAGACAGAGTTATTTCAAAATTCTAAATGCAGGAACACAATGCATGGTCTTCCACATGAATGAGGGACTTTCACAGTTTATTTTATTAGCCTCAAAACTTGGAACACTGCCATTATGAAAAGGTTAAGGACTTTATTACAGATGCTCATTACAGACACTCAGAGTTACAACGCTATTATTGTTCACTAAAATCTGAAGATAAACATCCATCTGCAAACTCAAACAATATTAGAACAACACTTATAAAACAAATTACAGAGCTCTTACTAGATTTAGATTTAGAGACCAATATCAAGGTAGGTATTAGGTTTTGCATTTCCACGTAATTAAATGTACTAAGATTTTACCTCTCCACAGCAAACTCCCACTAGGTATTAGCTGTATAGGAAATAGATATTCAAAAGCAATTGAGGCCAAGAGTCTGAATCTTGTATTGCTTCACTACCTTCTCCCAGCTATGTCCACTACATAGGTATTTGTATCTTCTCTGGAATATGCCTGCCTTCTGAAGTGACATCTTACATTTAGAAATAGATCAATGGTTGAAATATCAGTCCTTTCCCCATTTTACCCTGTACTCCAGTCCCACTAAACAGAAGATTAAAAAGGGCTAATATTAAAAAAACTTTAATAATCTTCATCCCATATGTCCACAATATTATTAAAACTACTGAACCATAAGTTATTGACAATTAGTATCAATCTATGCTTACGTGATTCAAAAGCATCAGCTGACTTAAGCCTTTCCCAGAAGGGATCATGTATTCTGTCATAGATTTTCCTCATACTTAACCAACAACAGAACAAACAACCCCGTATTTCTAGCCTACAAACCAAAACTCACACAGCCCATTTAAGGGGTTATCAAGTTGACAAATCAAATGCATGCCTCCAGTTGAGTACCATTTTGTATCTGCTTAAGGTAAAGAGTTAAGTACTGTCTTTTCCTTGCCTACCACACAAAGCCTAAGATAGGCTAAAAAACCACTACAGCAGGAACTATATACTCAGTTGCCTTTTACTTGTCCCCTGTATCAGAAGACAAACACACAATCTCATTTAGAAAACATGGTACTACCATTTACTAGCTTTAAACCAACTAGAGTATCTTTAAAAATTCTAGATACATTTCACTATGAAAACTTACGAAATAATTTTGCTTTGCATGACGGCAAAAAAAAGTTCAAACTCTTGAGAACATGAGTACATGTTCAACTTCAGTGAGTTCTAAACAGAACTTTTTATCAACTGATGCTGAAAAGCTTTAGTACCAGAACAGGTGAAAACAAAAAGCCTGTGTTTCAGCCAAACACACAGGAATTTAATAAGGTCATTTTTATGAAAGGAATTTTTGATCTATATTAAGAGAAGTCTAACTTCTAATGCAAGACAAAATTATTTCCTCCTCCCCAGTCCTTTTGAAAGCAGGACCTCAAAACAACCATACTTCAAGCTGTGTTACCTCTTCCCCTACAATCAGTTTGAACTGCTCCCCTGCCAGGCCATTTCCTGATACCCATCACCTACAAAAGACCCCATACCCACCGGTACTCAACCATTTGCTATAGAGCAGGTTTCAGAGCTGCTGCCTTGCACTTACACCACTGATCACCTCCAAGTGTCTCCTTGGGTCTTCTATTCTAGTCTACAATCTGTTGTACAAACTAATATGCATACTGCTAACTGCCAGCAGAAGAGTGAATCATGTTTTCATGCAATACTCTAAGTATTATAAAAATAATGAGTTGAAGCAACACGTACTAATACAACTTACACTGACACCTGAAATGAGCTGCTTGAGCATCTTAATATAAAGCCTCCATTCAGGCAATACATGACGCAGCTAAAGCAGAAGACAGTAACAACTGGCTTACTTAAAGCTTTGTTTTACATTTGAAGGTGTGAGATTAAGAGACATGGCTAAGCAAAAGAAAACCCCCAAAAATATCAATATAGGCATTTCTCAAACATGGAAGCATGCTACTTCTAGGTCAAATATGATTCAACTTGCTATTGTCAGCCTAACTTGTCAGGTTAAAAAATTGAGAAATAACTTAGAATTATCAATCGATTAGTGTATTTTCACATTGCTACTGCACATGAATAAGTCATAAGCTACTAAGTCTTTCCTGACATTTTTCATGTTCTGCTTACATCATTTGTCCTGGCACCTCCCTCCAAGTTTCTAAACATTCCCTTAACCCCTGCATCACCCTTGTTTGAGTTATTCAGAGAGCTCTTTGCCTCCTATCCCTGCTCCCAGATCAGCCAAGCTAAGCTATTTCATCTGTGGATAATTCCATAGTTTTACTAAGATAACCATGGAATTTCAGACTTAATTTACTCTGAAGAGGAACAATCCACAAACAGTTGGTACTTGTTTAAAAAGCCTCAAAAATAACTTCCAAAAATTGTTAATATTCACCCTGTAGACAGACACAAAGCTCAGCAAAGAGGTGCTGCTCCAGGGAATGGAGCAGACATTTCTACCCCAGCCTGTTAAGAGGTCTGTGCTGGAACAGATAACCATACTTAGCCCATGGAGAACCCCACATCAGAACAAATGGATATTTTCTAAAGGAAGCTGCAGCCTACAGGGATCCCACATGTGGAAGCAGGTGCTTGTGACAGGAACTTCAGCTCATGGAGTCCACTCTCACTGGAACAAAACAAAGTGTGAAGAGGAAGCAACAGCAGAGTAGAGGTGTTATGGACTGATGGAAACCCCCTATTCCCCTCTGTGCCACTCCAGACTCACGACAAAAGGAGTTGAGCCTTGGAAAGAAAGAGTGAGGATCTCTGTTCATGCAGATCTCAAAACAGAGCACTTGATTTTCTTCTATTGCCTTAGGGATCCCCAGTTTGTTCACAACTGCTGTCAAGTACACCATGAAAATACAGATGCAATACTCCCAATTTACCACTGTTGAGCAGACTTCCATGTTTCATATCCTATAGTCTTGTTCATATATTGAACAAACATAGCTATGTGCTCTGGAGTTTGTTTTCCCTAAAAAACTTAAAAAAACTCCACGTAGTATACCACGTTTCTCTTGTTGCTGAGAGCATCAGATGAAAGTGCAAGAAACCATAAAAAAGGTTACATTTTGTAGAAAGAAATTAGACTAATTCAGCATTATTCAACAACCCCATACTGGCCAAAACTCAGTTCTCTGGGATCTTGAGATGTGTAGCTTTGACTGAATTCAAAAGCTAACAGCTTCATCTTTGAGTTAGCTTTGAGTAAAAGAATCATCAGATAAAGCTTACTACTTAAAGAAAAAAGTTTTGTCTTTGTTTAACAACAAATCACAGGCTAATAGATACTTAGCAGTAATAAAACAATTAAAGCAAGAACACTTGAGGACACTATGCAAAGATAATATGATCACAGAAGTCTGAATGTAGACACTATGCTAACACTGTAAAAGACCTTGAAGATAAGTGCAATTCCTGAATATGTTATTCTGTTCTGTTAGTCCCAGTAAGAGCCTGCAACTCCCATAAACTGACTATCCAAATACAAAGCAGAAAAAGGATTTTCTACCTAGTCACTTGCTTCACGAGAAATGAAATTTCTCTTGAAGTCTGAGAAGCAGCCACATATTTGAACAGTAATATCCAAATTGAAGGCACTGAAGGTGAAAATGTTACAAAACAGTAAGCAAAGCTCCAAGATACTTTCTGCACTTCTACATTGAACAGAAGTACTATATATGGATATTGAACAGATTTTCACCTTTTTTTAAAGCCCAATTGAACAACTGAGAAGTTATATATTTGCAAAGACATCTCAAATGCTCTTAAAGCAACAGTAAAACAGTTCTGCAAGAGTTAAGATGTAATTAAGTGATAGATTAAGCTCTAGTCAAAGTAAACAAGTTCTCTGGTATGCTTCATAGCACAACCATAGTCTAAGTGACAATGTCAGGAAAAATTATCCACCTGCAACTCTGCTTGAATCTGTGATTCATGAGTCAACAATTCACAGTGACTGTCACAGTTACTGAGAGAATACAAAGCTTTCAAACCCCAAAAACAAGGAGACACTGGAATACCATCCTGACTGGAGGTGATAAGCTGTAAGTAACTAATGACACTGTAGGTTTTCCTGTGAGAACACAATGAACTGTTAAAGTCCTAGAGACAAAATATATGGCCGATATATTTCTCAAATTTGAGCTTTATGTGAAAGTTACAGAACTACGCAACTGTACTAAGTGTTTTTAAATCACAAGGAAGCCTCCAAGCTGTTAACATGAATAGTTTTGGATATTTGTCCTTCCAGTGAAAGAGCTAAGTTTATATTTGTGGTGTATCATAGCAAGATAACTCCACTAAGAATTCCACACAAAGCTTCTATTCAGCTGCAGTCTCAGCCTGTAGCCTTCAGCACTCAGCATTAACAGCAGCAATGACACAAGAAATTGTTTACAACCCACCCCCCTCTCCCCAGCTTTCCCAAAAGCAGCCTACTGTAATGCTGAAATTTCTTCCTACATCTAGTTGGCAAGAAATACTTTATATGGCAATACTGTTTATAAAAATACTAGTTTTCAAAACCAGGTATCTACTGAAAATCAAAGTATGATCAAAGAGACCAAGATAAAAGCTTTGCCCCAGTAACCATCTCCTTTGCATTGGTTAAGTATCATGACATTAAGTTCTATTCAGCTAGCTTACTATTTATCAAGTAATTCCTTGGCAAGATGCTTGTTCCAAATGCATATATTATCAAAGTATCTCTCACTTCTGCTGGATACATGTAATTTAGATTAACCTAAGCTAACTGACAGGTATAGAATTCTTCCTTCTCGTCTTTTCATTTTCATATGTTTGATAAAAAAAGTATGATATTCAGATTTTCTATGGCAGTAGCACTAAAGTACATAAGCTAGGATTTGTTCTTTTTTAATCTTCATCAGAGTTGAGGCAAAGTAAAAGGTTTTCCAACAGCTCAGAGTTCACTATAGGGCTATAACTTTGTAGTACTGGAATAAATTGAAAAAAAAAACCAAGTTGATATTCAGGGTGGTAATTGATAAACTTGACCTGTGATTTATGTGGGAAAAAGGAATTTGGAAGTTACTTCAATTTAAGTATCAAAAAGTGAGATGTTTTACCTTTAGAGGTCGAATAGCTTCACAGAACTTTGTCCACCAGCTTTTCTCAATAGACTCCAGATGCCTCTCTCTCCTTCGAAGTGTCCTTAATCTCTCTTCCAGTTGATGTAAAGTCCGTCTATCCCTTGATGACAGAGGACGACCATCTCTGCACTGGTTACAAAAAGAGTGCAAAAGATCAACCAAATCAAGAAAACAGACTTGACAGCTACTTAAATTATTTACAACAAAGAATTTGTGGTATATAATCCATGCATGTCCAATTTCTATGAATATCAAGAGGATGAAGCACAGAAGTCACCACCTGCAACAAGAGAAATTCCTATTAGGTGGCAGAAACCACTTTTCACAATGAAAATGTTCAAAAATTTTAGCAGGATAGATAGTCTCCATGGCTAAACATGCTTTAAAAGCACAGCCATGATCTGAATAATTTGATCTAACCTGAAAGAGGTCCATCTTTTGTATGGAGGGTTGAACACGGTGATTTTCAGGTCACTTCCCATTAAATTCCATGATTAAGCCTATATATCCAGCTTGGCACTTCTTATTTTCTTTCCAGCATCCCACTAGATATTCAGCTATGTTTCTTGAGCAAGAAACATAGGTCAAATAAGAGGCAGCATCACCCCAAGAATTAGCTGAATGTACCAGATAGTTTGACTATTATGTTTAAGAATGTATTTTAATTTTGAGCCTTTTAACAACGAGCAGGAACCATCACACTCGGCTGTAAAGTGAGTAGGACATCCTCACATCTCAGTTATTTGCTATAAGCAAGAACGAAAAAATGGGCATTAGGTAGCTGAACCAAAATTGTTTCTAACATTGATGCTAATGTATTACAAACTCACACTAGGACAAAAAAAATTCTTTTATAGTAGGAAATGCACTAAAACTATATTTTAAAGTTTTGAAATTCCTTATTAATATTCTCTTATTTTAAAAGATCCTTCCTGCAAATAATGTAACTTCATACCAGTGAAGTTAAAAACAATTAACCAAATTTGTCAAAAAGACTAAGACCCCATTACAGGCATACAGAACATTTAAATTGGAGATCACAATGTACTTTTGATAGAAACACATGTACTATGCCCGGTATAGCACCTCTGTGACTTAAAAAGGATTTTCTGACAACAGTTCAAGGTCCCAATCTGCAAGTTCAAGCTTCAATTATTTAAGACTAATGAAATAAACCTATCAGATGTACTAATAGTACAAGAACATACTATATATTGAATTTCAGTAGCATACCTTCATACTTCTAGTTTTTACTTTCTAGTACTCCCAGTAACACTCACTCTCTTCACAACTCAATGCACATATAAGTGAAGAACTAAGATTTCTATTACAGAATGAGGCAAAATCCCAACCATAACCCATATATCAAGAAAAATTAGTTTACACTAAAGGTCCTATCACAATATAGACATAAATTAAGAACTTTTTACTTTTTGATCCTATTGTTTAGCCAGACTGAACAACAAGACCAGTTGCATGCAAATTCTCATAATCCAACAAGGTTTCTGTAATAAGTAATGATCCATTTGTCCTGGATTTCTCATTTTTCTCACATTTATTTCAATAAGGGATGCCTTTGCTTCTGTAGTACTTTGTGCAAAACCAAAACATGATAATTAAACAGACTACTTTCTAGATTTCTTTATGCAACAAAATATCTAGAACACTGAAGGTGCCCACACTGTATAGAGGTAAGCCAAGTATCAAGGGAAGACTGTTGGAACTGCTTCAACATCTCTGAAGTCTACTATCACAGAGCACACAACAGCACAGATGGACTGCCAGGATGGAAGCAAGGCACCTCGATGTCACTTCTCCCAATCAACGCTGTGAAAACACTGGTCAAACCATTATCTGAAATGGGCTGAAAAAAGAGGTGGGAGATTTTCCCCTATCATCTTGTATGTACAAAATCTTATCCTCCTTTGGCTTGCACTCAGAGGTTGTTAAAAGTGTCTTGCTTACATGAGGGACAGCATTTCCATTAGCTGCAAAGCCATCATGGGTTTACAGTGTTAGCATCCAAGGGATATTTAGAACTCCGAACAGCTTTCCATATGCATGCTTTTCATAAAAAAAATATTTATAACAGCAAGGTACATTAACTGGGAAGCAAGACTATTTGGAGCTATTATTTATTCATAAAGATGATTAATAGTTTGATGAATCTAAATCATGACAGCTGTATGTGGCAAGTATCCAGTGTTAACTACACTACAGTGAGTAAGTCAACAAACTGGATGCCATTTCTGGTAGCAAACTAAGTGAGGTTAATCTCTACAAAGCATCTCTTCCATCCAAGCAGGCATGGAGAAATTTGAGTTTAATTTGTTAACACTTATTAGCTAGACAGAAACAACTACTGCTGCAGGACTGACAAAGAAGGTAATCACTACTACACAAGTGACCACATGTTTCAGAGTAACTCAAATAACTGCAAGCTATTCATTTCTGACTTGCTATTCTTTCTGGAACAAAGACTCTACAGCATGACCATAAACTAGTAAGCAAGGAAAAAACAAATCACTAAGAAAGTGAGAACAGTGAAGACCTTACCTTTGATTTAATCCTCAATAAATGTTGCTCCACTTCTTCAATATCTTCAGTGTTCTCTAAACGTTCATAAGATGCACTGGTAGTTCCCTTAATCAAGTTTAGAGGTAAAGCTGACATACCATAAGCCTAAAATAAAAAGGAAACATACATACTCAAATTTTCTGCCATGTATTTTCACCTGATAAGGCTGCTTTATGTTGTAGGTATCAGGTATCACTACTGTTTTTTTCACCCCATCTGCACACTCTTACTAAGGCAACCAATCCCTTTCCCCTTTTGAGCAAAACATACTAAACCTGCTATGCAAATTCCAGCATCCCACATCATTCCAGTGGTACTTAAGTGTCTCATGATCACTCACACATGTATAAAGACTTCATATAAGCATAGTACACTGATGATTTATCAAACTAGCCCTTGTTTTTGGTAATCACATAGCTTCCAAAAACCTTAACTTTCCCACTTTAGATCAAAAATCAACATTTTGTGCAATACAGAAATTTCTAGATAACGAATATTAATAGTTTTAGAAGCAAAGTATACACAATTTCTTTGCGGCCAGTAGTCTTCAAGTTGCTTTTAAAATAAAATTGGGTTGAAAGTACCCAGCATATTAAAACCAAAATTCTGTAGTAAAAAGGCAGCAAAAGTTACATGAACACCTGAACTCAGTTACATTCCAAGACTGCTTAGATACCCATTCACATTCATAAATTTTGTTGGAATTTATTCCTCATTATAAATTCTATATCATTCAAAGTGTTTTGCCAGCTTCTATATCAACAGTACACCCAGATTTTTTCAACACAAGGTCTGTAAACTTCCCACTAACATAAAAAGAAACATATTTGAGGCAAGGTAAACAACAAGAAAATGGTACTATTTCTGTTACCCTATGATTCTTATGGATCAAGGCCAAGATCAGAAGTTTCTCCAAGCACCTTAGAGAGATGAGCCATAAGCTTGTAATTTGTTTATTGTGGATGATATGTTGTTCTTGGTGAAGAGCTCAGCAGGAAAGTTCTCTCTCAGCAATTAGCACAGACAATTTTACTAGAGTCTTTGATATCTGAACACTTGCTAAGTTCAAAGCATTGTTTATGTTGAAAAAAACCTATAAGATTATTCAGTTCAACCAGTAACCTAACATGGTAAAGTCCACCACTGAACCATGTCCCAAAGTGCCATGTCTACAAGTCTTTTAAATACTTCCAGGAAGTCTGAAGAGCAGTTTTCTGTATTTCCACAGAAATACCACTCCCTCCTTCAAGCACAGCTTTATATTTCCTACTTAGAATAGATTTAACACAAATGCTAGTGTGTTAAAAATGTCACCATATATGCTGCTGTCATATCATGAGTTTTCTGTACACAAGACATGATCTGACCTGCTTAGAAACTTACTTCAACATACTAAATTCTCATGCACTGAACCCAGAGCAAGACACTGTCCATTTTTTGATTGTATTTTTGAATATGCCATAACTTAGGCTAGGCTTGACAACTGTCCATAAATGCGGGTCAGCTCTCCCTTTAGACTATCTCCTTTGAGAGCATTAAGCTGCTTTGCCACCTACATGAGGCTGCAGATATTGCCTACCTGGACTTCAGCATAGCTTTCAACATCATATCCCATAGCGTTCTCTTGGAAAAGCTAGCAGCCCACAGCTTGGACAGGTGCACTCTTTGCCAGATTAAGAACTGGCTAGATGCCTGTGCCCAGAGAGTGGTGCTGAATGGTGCTGCATCCAGCTGGCAGCCAGTCACTTGTGGTGGCCCTCAGGGATCAGTGTTGGGCCCAGTCCTGTTTAATGTCTTTACTGATGATCTGAGTGAGGGGTTCGAGCCTACCATTAGCAAATTTGCAGATGACACCAAATTGGCGGAGAGTGCTCACCTGCTGGGGGGTAGGAGGGCTCTGCAGAGGGACATGGACAGGCTGGATTGATGGGCCCAGTCCAGTGGTATGAGGTT
>VZRQ01002298.1:683559-747356 GCA_013397975.1 Machaerirhynchus nigripectus
TGAGGTGCTGGAGCAAGTCCAGAGAAGGGCAACAGAGCTGGTGAAGGGTCTAGAACACAAGCCCTGTGAGGAGCATCTGGGGGAACTGGGGTTGTTCAGCCTGGAGAAAAGGAGAGTCAGGGGAGACCTTACCCCTCTCTACAACTGCCTGAAAGGAGGCTGTAGCCAGGTGGGGGTCGGCCACTTCTCGCAGGCAACCAGTGACAGGACAATAATCCACAGTCTCAAGCTGTGCCAGCGGAGGTTAAGGTGGACATAAGGAAGAAGTTCTTCACAGAAAGGGTGATCAGGTGCTGGAATAGGCTGCCCAGGGAGGTGGTGGAGTGACTGTCCCTGGAGGTGTTTAAGGAAAGACTGGATGTTGTACTTAGTGCCATGGTCTAGTTGACAAGGTGGTGTTAGGTCATAGGCTGGACTTGATCTCAAAGGTCTTCTCCAACCTAGCTGACTCTGATTCTGTAAAAAGCACTCTCCCACAATTCTCTTCTCTAGGCCAAAGAAAAAATTCCTTCAGCTTTTATTTATGGTTTGCTCTCTGCAACTTTGTAATCATGTCCACAAGCCTTCACTGGAGCCTCTGTAGTTTTCCAGTTTCATAAACTAGGAGATCAAAACCAGACACAGAATTCCCAGGTGTCCCTTTGGAAGTGCCAAGTACAATGAAAATGTCTACGCTCTTGCTGAGGTAAGCCTGGACACTGCATTTCTGCTGCAAGGCATGCTGCTGGATCAGGCTCAGCCTGCTGCCCACCAGGACTTCCAGGTCCTTTTCAGCAGAGCCATCTCCCAGCTGATCAGACCCAAGCATGAACTGTTGCTTGGAATTAACCCATTGTATGAAACTACCTTAACATCTGCTAAACCTAATGTCATTCTTGTTGGCCCAGTCTTCCCATTAATCAATGTCTGTGTGGCAGCTCTTTGTTCTATCTACTTCTCCCAGTTTGTCATATTTCTCAAACTATATGATTATTCAACCCCATCACCCAGATCATTTATGAGGACTAAATAGTATTGAGCCCATACTGACCCCAAAGGGATCACTCAGGTCAGCTAGTACCATAACTCTGGAATTAAGGGGACATACGAACACCATCCAACATCATAAACTAGAAGGCAGTTTGCAATTTATCTGAGGTCCCTCTCTGGAACCCAAAACATTTCCAGCTAGCGCCCGTATGTAGAAACACATATAAGAGATTACTACGACAAAGTGCCTAATCAATTTTATAAACCTAAGTTTAGAAGTATTTAGATTTTAACATCTGAGGTTTCCACCTGTTCTTCAAACAGCTAACATATCAATTAACATATCAAGTATTCACTCTGTGAAATAATTAAGAAATAAAATTGAGGACTTTAAAGCTTAGTCTAAGTTTCTACAAAGAAAAATACAACTCTTAAAGTGATGTATTGCTTCGCTGTTTCTGAAAATGTGAACTACTTACTTGAACATCAAGCTCGCTCTAGTGATAAAGGGTGTCTAAGTTCCTTCCCTGAATACAGAAGATGCTAATAGTAAGATGATTATGCAAGTAAGCCTCCCATCATCAGTGTGGGAAAAGGACACATTGGTCCTTCGAGATAACAACATATAGAATGAAGGACAGAAAGATGAGTCATCTCATGTGATGTGTCACAGGTCTGATCAGAAGCTGTATTAGCTCATTTTCAGGGCTGCATTTACCTTCAGGCTGATAAAGAAGTTCAAGACTGTCCTGGGCAAAGTTTTAATCCCTTGGGTAAGTACAAGTGTTAAATTATTCAAGGGCTATTATTTTAGGCATCTGCAACTTAACAAGCAAACAATGTATTGAGGATAGCAAAGGAAAACAAACCAAAAATGTACACTAAAGCCAAGAGAGCACTTAATCCTGAAACAAAATGTGGGTTCAAAGTTGGAATATGAATAAAAACGTATCAAAAGAGCCTTTAAAGCAGTTAACACAAGTTACTTTATGTATGAATTGATATAAAACAAGTTATTAATTCTTGACCTATTTATACCACTGAAACAACAGTTTCCAGGACTTATTTTTATACAATTTTTTTGTCTAGAAGGGTTAAGTCAAATAAGAGACACTGCACCACAGAGCAAAACCAGACATCCAAATGTAATAGTCAATTACAGTATACATGCAGTTTTGTCACATAGGTTCTTCAAAATGAACTGACTCTAGTACTAAACTAACTGTTCAGGCTGATAACACATGTTGCAAGGATAGTTCTTTAAGGTCTCAGGCTCTATCTGCTCTCTGCTGTTACTTGGATGCCTGATTAGCTCAATTGAAACCTCATTTTACAGTAGAAAAAAAATTCTGAAATTATAGTTAAACCAACTTATTTTAGAGAAGACTCCCCTCTCTTGAATCACCACAAGTGCTCCACACGAGATCACCACTATCATTTAGCTTAAGGGCTGGAAAGCCAAATCCTAAGAGCTCACTACCCATTAACTACAAGTTAGAAGCATCATCCATGAGCAGCTGTCTTGTTCTCATTTGAGTTTCTGCCCACAGGCATCTCTGGAGGAATGAAGTTCATACTTACAGACTTTTTGAAGTATAAGGCATTCTACTCTAAAGGATAAGAGGAAAAGCATAGAACAACTTACTGCAACAGAAAACCAGCTTCCCAACCCTATTAGAACAGCCTAAACAAAGCTTCTGAAACTCTTTATTTGTTACTCATGGAACTGGTAGTTCAGTCTGAGACAGTAATTTGAAAATAAATCCATCTAAAGCAGGAGCCTGTAACTCCCATGAATGCAACAAATGGTTCAGTATCTTTATGCAGTATCAATGGGCACTGAGGAGCAGCGAGAAGCGTGCTCGTCCTGTTCTCTCAGCACGGCACTGAACCCAAAACTCCATGTTCCAGACAGAGCATTAAATACCTTATGGGAAATTACATGAGCATTGTGTCTAATTTGCTTTATCTCCTCTTCTCCCAGGTCCCTTTCCTTCTCATCCTGCAGCAGATTCAGCTCCTCACAAGTCATTCACAGATAAGATTTAGAAGGAAGAGCTGCTGTTCTGATTCTTAGTCTCTTGCAGACTCAGCATGTTACAACATTTGAGACTTGCCAAACTCACAGAACCCATGGCCAGATAAGGGAAGTCTTTCTTATTAGTTGCCTGCTATGCTAATAATAGTCACTCAGAAATAGAAAGCAGAACATAAGTGAAGTTGCAACAAGTTGTAAAATCATGTTTTATTGAAAGTTGTTGCATCAAGCAACTACTTCAGGAATAAACCCTTGACTATTGAAAAGATCCAGAAAGGTTTTCCACTGGAAACCATAACTTCTAGTGTAAGATTTCTAAATCGCACAAGCTATGAAAGAGTTTCACCTTCAAGGGAGTATTAAGGTGGGAAGACCTAATCATCAACCATATCAGCCATAAGCACGTAGATCAGTTAAGAATAAGACAGCAAAACCACACTACAATTAATATAGTAAATTACTTTAAAATAGAGTTAAATGAGTTAAAGCTAATTTTGAACACCTACTGCAAAAGGCCTGAAGCCATTGGGCACTATACTTTAACTGGAAGCTGATTATGTTCCATTTTCTATATCTGCTATGTTCAGCTAATAAAATATGGTCAAATGATTAACTTGTGGGCCAAACAGGATAATCCCTCCTTGTTAGAAATCAAACAGAACAAGTAAGTTTTTTTCGTTAGCTTGGTGCATAGCCAGAACTATAAATGAAGATAGCTTAAAAACTTTTTCTGGTTAAACGTAGATAAGAAATAAACTGGTGATTTCAATAAATTATCAAAAAGTACTTGTGTAGCATACCAGAATGACTTCCTATTGCATTTATTATTAGGGGTCTACATATCATGCAAGTGGCTTTAAAATGATTATCACTGAGGTTTTTAAAAGATGTATAACCAATCTTGGGCAGGAAGTGTAGAAATTGATATTGACAAACATTTCTTGCGCAGCAGTGCCCTCTAGTGAAGTCACATAAAAAAGCCAAATTAAGAAAAGAATTCTTAGAACCATTGTATAAAAGGCATCAGAAATGCTCTCAGTTTTAAAGATACAAATATTCATATTCCTATTTTCTTACAACAGCTTGTTTCAATACTTCACCTCAAAGTGTGACCATGAAAGACAAAATCTTCAATTCTACCAACCAGACTGACCAAAATGCATCTATTCAAATTAAAACCAGCTAAACTATTTTAATATATGCAGTATTTAAGAAATACAGTCAAGCATGAGCTAATTTGCTTCAATACAAATGTCCCAGGTAAAAAACCCCCTCAATTTAAAGAATTATTCCGGTATAGACGATACTTTTATATAGTAGTAGACTAATTAGCTTTTTATTTGAATTACGCTAACCATGAGGGAAGTCAAAGGATACTTTTTCCCCTTCACAGCAATTGACAGAATTCAGTTGCTTATACTGAACAGTGTCATATGGATACAAGGCACTCTTGCCAGCATTGCTTCTGACTGAGCACATCAGTCAGTCCAGTTAAATAGCCTCAAGGGAGGGGCACTTTCAGGTGTCACACCAACACAAGTGACACTGAGTTCGTGTAAAAGGAAATGGAACTACACCTTGATTGAAACTGTACCTTCTCTGTGCAGCTTGGCTGCACAGTTCTCCTGGAAAGTAATCTGACTCTACAAGGACTCATCATCTGCTTTCTTACATTAAAGCCATGTCTCCATCTCTGACTACCTACTCGTGCTACCATTCAAAAATAACAATTGGAATTCAAGAATCTTATTTCAAGAACATCATTAGGCATGGCAAATATGACAGGAGTTTATATATCTTTCCTTAAATTATGAGGGGCATCAGAGACTGAAAATAGTTCATGCCTCAAACATTGATGCCAAGTTTTGCTCATTATAAAGAAGCTACAACCAAAGAAGCTTCCCTGAAGACTGGGACTTTGGACTCAAAGTCAAACTGTTGATTAGATAAAGGGAAGCCTATTGTTCAATCATCTCAGTCGGAGGGAAAGTTATGCATCCACAAAAGGCCAAAGTCACCAGTGGTGCTGAGAATCATCCCTGGCTGAGTTTGGGGTGGGGGGAGAGCACAGCTCACAGAAGCCAGGTTTACACAAACTCCCCTCCCAGCCAAGGGGGGGGAGGAGGAGGTTTCCAGTGCATTGCATAACCTCTGGTCAGAGGCAATTAATGCCCATCCTGCGATTACACAAACCGGCCCAGCTGTGGCACCCCCCAACCCAACAGGCCACATCCACAGGACTTTCAAGTGAGAGACAGCCAAGGCGGAGTCATAATCCATCAAAGACCTCCCAAAGTGCTCCCCAGAGGCTTGGCACCACTGGATACAACAGATCCAGAGTCCCCTGTAAGAGACTGCCCCCCTCCCCCAGGGGGACGTGCCTGGACATCACTACCTGGCCTGAGGCTATATTAACACATCAGATTTCTATGCTTTTCAGAGGAACCTTCACCACCAAGAAGACCAGCTGGAGATGATCAACAGAACATCACTGGGATCCATGGAGTGGTGATATTTTCCTTATTCTCAGTCACTCTCTTTCTGTCCCCCCCACCTATTTTCTACTTCTTTCTTTCTGTCTCTCTCATATTTACTATCAAATAAAACCCATATTATTGTCACTGGCATATGGTCTCATTTGCACCTTAACTCAGGCAGAGGAATTTCTGAAGAACCTTAATAATCTGATCTTAACAGAGGGGTAAAGGAGAAAGCCTACTAAATGCCTCAGAGGATGGCAAACTCTCTCATGGACAGCTGGGTGTTTGCTTCCCCTAAAAATCTCACAACATACAGCTTTGAAAGTCATTCAACGTATTATCTGATAAAATTTCAGTTTTTCATGGGAAGGTTCAGCATCCAGTCTTCAGTTACAAGCTACAAGAGCACATAACTTTTTGGATAACATTACTCTGAAAAACATCTCAAAGCATGGAACAGATTGACCAAACAGAACAGGTAGGTTCACTATGGCAATTCTTGCATAATCCACTGTATACAACATGAATCTTGCATTGAGCACTTGTTTCTCCATTTCCCTACTATTCGTCCCTACAGTATAGTATCCTGCTATACGTTCACCTTCATTTCTCATAATAATGTTTTCTCTCCACCATACAGACTCATTATTTGTCAGTGTTCAAGTGGACAAAAAAATGCTGTCAAGGTTTCTAAGATACAGAAACCAAATACAACAGCCTCTATACTACAGCTGTTGTACTATGCACTGTGAACTTGTGCTTGCTGGACAAAACATCTATGAAAGAGTTAACTCTGCTTCAGTTACAATATTGACCATAATTATTTTGCCTAGCTGCCACCTTCTATACTGCTCCATCAGGCTTAGAAAAGCATTAACAACCAAAAGATTAATCTAGTTTCCAGTTCTTAAAGTACAAAACTATAATTTATCCACCAGTTTAATATCTGCAGTTCTTCAACAGTGTAGTAGGAATGAGGCTTTAAAACAGCCATCAAATTAGTTTGTTGTTTTGGTTATTTATTACTTCATAGAGAAGTGAACGTAATGAAATAGTTACATTTCTATTTCAGAATTGGCACTGAAGTGATTAAATAGCAATGACGATGAGTGCTACTAACATCTCGGTTTCTCAATAGCTGTTTGATGCCTGCTTAAAAGAATATCCCTAATGAGGGAGTGCTTTTAAGGTTAGACAGATTCTAAAAGGTTTTAAGCTCTTTGGTTGTTAATAATGTCAACTGCAGAAAAGTAAATTATAATCTGAACAAAAATTAGGTGTGAAAAGGTCATCCCATTTATGATTAGACAAGCTAAGCTTTCTAACATTGCCTCTTTCAGGACAGAGAAAAAAGGAGCATTTTACAATTCCATAAGAAATTAAATAATGCTTTTAAATGTTTGGGAAAATTACAAAGCCAATTATAATCATCCTTCAAGGACATGCTAAATGAGATGCACAAGATCACTCAAAAATTAAAGTGCCTATCATTGTATGAGTAACTTGTTATTCTGCCTTGAATTCTAAAAGCAATCTGGAGCTGACAACAACTATTGTTCTAATACCTAAGGCCATGTAGAACCATTTCAATGCAAAACCCATTAATGAAAGAATAGATGCAAACTACATCACCTGTGAAACTGTTTCAAACTCTCCTCCAGCCAAAACAAGCACAGCACTACAGGCCTAATTTATAATTTTCTTGTTACTATTCCATATTTATAGACATAGAAAGCTGTCAGTATAAATCATCAAGGTCATGGATTTGCAGAGCCCCCCTGAAGATCACTTGTTCCCATTTCTTACAAAATAATTTTAAGTATCAAGCATTGTACTTCAGTACTATGCATTACATAACATCAAAAAAAGTAGACTTTGGGATAAAGCCTGAAAATAAAAGCAACTAAGGATTATGTTGAGAATTGAGACATACCAAGACATAGGTCTAAATAACATCACTCGTTTAAACATTGCGTGTACTTGAGAAAATGACACCTATGTTTATGCTCTTTCCAGTAATATTAGTGTGTCATGTGAACATTTGTAGACTTCATCTACATTATTCACCTACATTATTTTATTATTTCCCCTTAAGAAGTTAAAAAATTAGAATACACATCTTCCCCAGGTGCATCTTTCTTGTCCCTTCCTAGTCTTCCAAAGTGGCAATTAAAATCAAGAAAAGATTATTCTTCAGTGTATTCAGCAAGGAAATACAACATGAAATTTTAGTATATTCTAAAAAACCATGCTAAAAAGGATCAGCTCAAAGTTAGTCAAAAGATATGTAACTGCAGCTTTTATATTTTTACATCCATTCACAGAAGCAAGCAACCTTGCTTTTTATCCAACTTAAACTGTTATACACAATTAAAAAGAAATCATGCTGTTGGAAAAAAACATTCTGCTTGACCACACATCTAATCGATTTTTGGTTTCTTTGGTCCTAACCTATGTTTGCTACACTCCAAGTTTTGGGAAATTCAGACAATTCAGTTCTGTGCCCACATCTTAATAAAATAAGTACCTCAGGAGGAACAACTGCTCATTGGAATGGCCATAATAAAAAAAAAAACAACAAAACCCAAAGATAAAAACCCAAAAGTTTACAGGGCAAATGTATGGAAGCAATTTGAGAATTTAGTGCTATGGACTTTTAACTAAGGTGAGACACTTGTCAAATACAACCAAGATGTCTGCTTTAGATTATCCTTTCACACTACTGCCAAAATGTTTAGCCTCATGCTAGACACCTCTCATCTTGCTTTGCAATCAAGTGTTAGAGAAGCTCTGTTTTTCCACTAGAATGCCAACACTACTGGAAAAAGGTTCTGACTCAAGAACCACATAGCTCACAGCCCGACATCTTTATAGTCCAGAGAAGACAGTGTTGCCACATTCTGCAGGACTGTCCCAAATGTCATCACACAGAAAACTAAACAGAACAAACCAATTTATGTTCCATTTAAAGTGTGGAGTTAAAATCCTCTAAATACTCCTTTTACTCCTTAATCATCTTTCTTGCATCTCATCTTCTCATTTGAATGACATGGTGTTAAGAAGTACCACAAAACATTTAATTTGTTCCTTTATTCAATTATTAGCTCTTGACTCCTGAAGATATTATCTAGCAAGCATGGAACTTGAATTAAAATCTAATCCTTATAATAATTACTGCTTTTTAGTAGGTACCAAAAACATACACAAACATATGAAGTTATCAAGGAAAGTAGTTCTGAGTTTTATCCCTGACCTTTTCTTGGAAAAGCAACTTTTGCACTAACTCCTTAAGCTGGTAATTTCCATGCTAGTACCCTCCCCAGTGATTTACCTCAACGGATGAGATGCTTTCAGGATCAGAATTTACCACTAATACCTCCCAAAGCTTTTAACTAGGATTCCACAGAAATTGAGGAGATCAGGAACTTCTCGTACGAAAAAAGTTTTATTTTTTTGGCAACTTCAGTTGATTCAGTGTATTTCATCCTACCCCACTCAGATGCTGGGGAAAAGCACATAACTCAAAAGCAAAACTCTGCATTTTCCCTCAAATGGCAAGAAAAGCTCTTCTCTGTATGTATCACTAGATCAAATTTACCGTGATTTTGATGTGTGAAGCCGTAGAAAATGGAACCCAGCAAGCTACTATAATGACAACCCCACTGAACTGTAGCATTACCTACATATCTATCACAGTCGGTAACACAACTGTGCAGTTATCCGCAACTCCGGTCCCGCACGACGCTTCAATTTGTGCCGTCCCTCAACTGTCACTTTCACCCCCCAAATCCCAACATATCAAATGCTACAATACAGTGTGCTTTGATAAGAATTCTGTTCTTCATTGCATTACCAGCTCACAACATATTTCAGAGTAATATATTAAACCAATCGGGGCTTTGAGAGGCCCTAAACACTGGATTGATCCTTAAAAAATAGGTTTTAACTAGATCAGTCCTTGGGGTAAATTTGTTAGTTCCATAATTTAAACTGCAGACATTTACAATCTAAATAACACCACCCTGCTGTATCCCTCCTCCTGTGGAAGGAGGAGGATATGCTTTCATAAAGAAAGCCTAGGAGCACACACATGCTGAAGTGAGCTTTTGCTCTCAATTTCTACTCAAATTCAAGGCTACCTGCTGACAGTGCCAAAGCCTTTTTCCCCCACAACTTTTCACAGTATTGTATATTACCACAACACAGAAATTCAATTTTAGAGCAGCCATAATCTAATTCTTCATGCTGAAGGCCACACAAAGCAGTACTGTTAACATAGGTTCAACTAATTGTAGAATGGATAAATTGCACTGCCAGGGACTTTAATAAAATCACTTGATTCATCTCTTTCACAGTTTCTTCCATAAATAACATTTGAAGATTAAATCAGTCAACTGCAGTCACCACAGGCACAGCATTCCTATTTATTTTTAGTATTCTGTTATAGTAAGCATTGAATGTAAAGCCATTTTTAATTAGGTATGAAAAGATTTGCTAATGTATCACTTATTACAATACAACCTTTATTAGATATTCACTTAGAATAGATTTTTTTCTTTACTCTGAATGAGTATATATAGAAGACCAGATACCCCTGTTCTTAGCTTCCATTTAACAATACAATAGCAACTCTGGCACTGAAACAGGCTGAGGATATGCAGAAGTCAGGGGAATATAAAAAAAAATTCATTTATGTCTGTACTACAAATCCTCAACTTTTCACAGATAGAAAACCACAGATGTGAAATCACTTCTGTCCATAGACACAGGAAACTCAGATACCACGCAGTGTCCCCATCTATTCTTTTTTCCACCATCTACTAAGCATTTGTGGAAAATTTTTAAATAGATGTCTTTGTGCTTAGTCATCAAACCACTCTTTGATCATTGGTGTTAGTTGTTTTTTTAAGCACAGAAAGAGAATACTGTTACATAAGAGTGAACAGAAGAACAAAGATCTCCCACCTTTAGAAACTGGGATAAACAATTTCATAAGCAGCAGAAGGCTACCTGAAAAACACAGGAGCCTTACTACTTACTTGTGAGATGTAAGCAGCAAGCATTACAAACAATGCCTCACAGACTTGACTCTGCACTCAGGTCTTTGTCTCATCTAGGGGTCATTTTTTTTTTAAATACAAGGCTAATATAGAAAAATAAAACCCCACAACACAAAGACTTGGGAAACTACCAAGAGAAAACAGTCACTCCTTCCAGAATCACGTTCACCTCCTCTGAAGCAGAACGAGTGGAGTAATCCAAACTGGTAAAGACAGACTACACTCTGAGCCAACCTCTCCCTGAGGTTTAGGGAAGTACAACAGCCCAGAAACTTTTCATTACTGAAGCAATTTTTGCATTATGTCACAACACTGGGGCAAGTCCAGCCCACAATATGAACTGGAATGCAGGTACACAGCACCCACATGCTGTTAAGGGCACACTCAATTCACTCTTCAGATCATGAGAACAGCATTGCTCATGCTGTTACAGGTGCAAACAGCTTAAATATGGAAGCCTGACCAGCACTGATGATGGGAAAGGTGTTATGAAAGCACCTTTAGAGCATAAAGAAAACCCTGCTCCAACTTTGGGAACAGACCTTCCAATAGGTGTTTTTCACTGTCTGTGACACGTTTATACCTCAGTCCACTCATATATCAAAGCCAGCTCACTGTTTCAGCGTAAGATTCTACACCTGCCTGCAAACAATGACAAAAACTCACAGCAGAGGTAGATGACAACCCACTCCTGTGTGAGCTCATCCCCAAAACTTCTGCAGAATAGCTCCTCCATTTCTCCCACTCTCCCTTAACACCTACTGTAAAACAGAACAGATAGTTCCAGAAGGATGAAATACAGCAGTTAAAAATAAAGGAAATCAATTTCACACTCCAGGCATTTGCATAGACAGCTGGAAAAAAGATTACAAATCAACAAATTAGCCCCAAAATCTTAGTAATTAAGGCATTCAGACAAGAGTTCTCGTGCTTGATGTTTCACCTCATTTATCACTCAGTATTCGTGTAAGTTGTAAATACATTGACACTAAAGCAACGATATTGAAGATTAGGTATTGTCTTCATCTGAGAAAACAAAGACAACACAGAACACTCAAGTTATTGAATGTGGATTTCCAGGTTCCACATATTTCCAGGTTCAGCTAGTGTTGAGGACAGAAGCATATTGTGACACTCAGCTGAATGGTGCCTACAACCAATCTGGGTTCAAAAATAAATATGCAATAACATTGGAAGTAGGAAATATTAGTAAATTGAAAAAAATCAAAGAATCACATAATCTTTAAGGTTGGAAAATACCTCCAAGATTATCAAGCCAAACTTTTGACCAAATACCACCATGCCCACTAAATCATATCACGAAGCACCACATCTGCTAGTGTTTTTGTTGTAAATTGTTTACATTTCAGTCAGGAATACAGTTGCTTTATTTTCACAATCTCACATTTTAGATGTTTGCTAACAGTTATAAAAACCATGCTTGGTTGTTCGAACAAAACACTGAAGACAGTCTCCCAGCTAATGAGTTTGCTCCTAATGTTAGTCTCATGGAAGCTAAAATAACACTATATGAAAACTATATGCGCTCTTCAGTAATATAATGTAGTTGAACAAGAAACAAAACTTTTCTTCTATAATTAAGGGAAACAAATTAAAATATGACATTATTACAGGCTAAATGGAGGTCTAGATCTTTTTTGACCATCACATGATCCAGAGATGTCAGCAAGATAGCCTGAATAATTCAATGACCCATGTCACTTTAAGAAAAGGCTTAAAGTAATAAAATTTATCATCTGGGTCAGGTTAAAGCACTTACTCAATGGGGCAGAGAGCAATTCAGCTCACTTAAGATACCCACTAGCTGATTCACCCAATTGCTCCTCTACCTACTGCACAGACCCTGACAGCCACCAAGCTGTCGGGGTTCTGACACATCTGAGAACCTGTCCTGAACTGCCTTCCATAATTCTGCTCTACCTTACACCAGCTGGGGAGACAGAAAATCATTAGCTATATTTGTTACTCATTTAAGAACCTAAAGGTAGTATTTAGTGAGTATCTTACCTCCCTCCCTTTCTTAAATCCTTGTTCTAGTTTTATACATTTATAGTTCTCCTGAAACAGAACACCTCCTTGGGTAACAATGTCTCAAAATAATGTACTGCATGAGCTGTTGCTACAAAGGCACTTAGAATTCACTAGCAAAGCTAGATGGCAACAACTTCATGTTTACATTACAGCCAGGCTGCAATGGAAGAAAACATTACATTAGCATGGACATGAACCTTAAGATTAAAACCTATCAGAAAAATAGTAATTTATGAGAAATCTAAAAGCTTTGTCTGTTATTAGTCAGTTATCTTAAGCTTTAAAGCTTCTTCTTTGTTGCAAAATTTTACCTTGATGACAAATTAAAACACGCTGATTATTCACTGAAGAAAGAAACAAAACAGATTGGGAAAGCAAATGACATCGGATGTTAGCCAAAGCTAGTAAGTTAAAACAGTTCCTTTTCTTTGTACATAAAAGCAAGGTCAAAGCAGTTGATTGCCTTAATCATACAGTTTACAACTGGTTACAGAATGAACCCTTCCAATCCCTCTAAGTTACAGAAAGAACTGCCATAGTTTAGCTCCATACCAACTCTAGGGTATGCCACTGTTCAATGAATAGAAAAAAAGCAACATTTAATTCTCTACATCAGGGTGAAGAAATAAAGGCTTAAGAGCAAGAGAAGTCAGTGACTGTGTTTTAAGTCGAAAGTAATGTGACATCCGCCTCAATAAACACATCGAAATTAAGTCTGATCTGTGCTCAGTACTAAAACTGGTCCTTACACTTGCAGCAAAAAGTTAGAACTTATTCTAAGTGTTTCAAACCATGAAAATCCAGAGCTAAAGACACTGCTGAATCTTTTTAGGATGAGTTTTCCACACAGGTACAGCCAGTGATAACCGCAAGTATCATGAAGGTAAAAATCTGAAAGCCTTGTGTAACAACTTACTGTGTAAGTGATAGCTGCCAACATTCCAATCACAGTCAAGGAACTGATGGAAAATGAAAGTGCAGTCAAGCCATCTGCAAAAAAAAACAAAAAAACAAAACTTGTTGAAAATACTTACAGTAGATATATAAGAACACTTCACCCTAAATTAGTTTTCAGGAGAAATTTAAGTTCATGAGAAAGAAGAAAAAGATTGAGACACAATTACCAGTCATAACTGAGACAAAAAAATTACCTAGAAGAGCTCTTTGACCACAGCAGACCTTTATCCCAAATTGCAGGGTCCAGGACAGACTCCTGTCTTTGTTACAAGCCCACAGAAGTTGCATTCACCCAAATGGTTGAATAGCCACTAAAGAGCTTGCTCCCATAGCTGTTTAATGACAGCTCTTCAAGACTTATTTCTGGCCTCCTCAGGGTGCTGTATAACTTGCACAACTTCCATATGCATTCTGGATGGTTCATTTTAGTTTTGTTTCTTACCACCTGATTTCTCCCACTAAAAGCTTTACCCAGAATCAAGCAAGCATGGATCCTTCAACCAACCAAAAAAAGCCTCAGCTTCAGTCAATGTATATACAGGCCAACAGACTGGAAAAAGTTCAGGGGACTATAGAGTTACTGTAGCCTTATAACTCTAGTAATTAAAAGAGATAGTAGAAGACAAGAGTGACCAAATAAAAAAGGCATTTAACTCCCTAAAACCTCCTGCATAATTCTTCAAAATAGGTCTACCCCTAACCTCACCATGCAAGACATCAAAAAGTGGTTTTCTTTACATAGTAACATGGAAACTTATAGTGACTATTAGAGAAATGAACCTTCGGCAATCAATTTCATGTTTTGCTCAGTCATAACCAAACTAGAGTTTGTTAGGTTAACTAGTCATAACAAAACTGTTCCCCTCCTAAGTCCTCCCCTCTAGTTAATTCAAGAATTTAGAGTACAGTAACTTATTCCTGCTCACACAGAATTCCATTAATTAGCCTGTTTCCATTAATTAGCTAGTTTCCATTCTTATTTCCTGAACATGGCACCAAGCAGTCATAAACTGAGAAATCATAACTATCCTCTATGAGGAGCTATACACCCCTCTTCTGACCAACCCTACAGGCCTCCTTCCAAAACCACCAAAAACTAATAGAATAGCACAACCAAACCCAATTTCACAGCTCAAATCTGTCCATTACTCTTTTTGCTAGATAGTATCAACTTCTCCAGAGCTAAAAGCAGTATGTTTCTGTGTTTCAAATACTACAGCTATGTTTAAAACTTACAAAAAAAAAACAACCAAGAAAACCACAACAAAAAAGACCCCAAAAATAAACCTAGCAGTATTTTCCCTTCAGTAGCTGTGAAAATTTGACTTGTTTTTGAAGTTTAGGGGGAAAAAAAAAGCCCATATAAGTGACCCCTATTTGTAACATATCACACAATGTACTTACACACCATATTTGATGATCTTCCTGTACAAGTATTTGAAACCAACATTTAATATCCATTTTAAAAGTCTGAATTATGCTCAATGGAACATTAAGAAACTAACTGTCTGAAAAATTGGTAATTGTATACCAGAAGTATATTATCAGGCTTTGCCTCAGTGGATGAGTTTGCATTCCTTTCATAATCCCACTACCAACTACCAAGTGATGACTGGATTGTTGCTCTGTGTCTCAAGATCTTTGTATTTCTTGGGCCACTGCAGACAAAGGAAAATGGTAAGTTAATATAAAAACAGGACAACAGGTACAAGTAAAGACAACAGGCAAGCATTTTGTCCCTATTTCTCTAGCATCTGTACACAAAAGAACCTTTTGCAGAGGGTTGCTGTCTGTAAAGTAGCTCTACAAAAACACAGGGGCTCCCCTTTGTGGGTGCCTTGGGAGACAGTAATCTGAAAACAAGCCAGCAGCATGCCCTGCCAGCATGGAAGTCCTATTGCATCCCAGGGTATATAACCAGCAGCATGCCCATCTATTAAAGGAAGGGACCATATAGGGAGTACTGCAACCACTTTTGAGGCTCCTACTACAGGTAAGACTGATAAATATGAGCAAGTTAAGGGGAGAACCAAGTTGGTCAGAAGTTGGAGCATATGCTGTGCAGAGAAGCTGAGGGAGCCAGGCTTGTTTGGCCTGGAACAGAGACATATTTGGAGACACCCAATACGCCTGTCTGCTTAGCAAAGAGGTGCAGCCCAGGCTCTTCAGTGGTGCACAGTTGTCAAGTGTGAGACAATGTGTGACAGCAGGTATACCCACAATGGGTAAGAGGAGACATTTTTTCACAATGGAGTCTCCAAACTTGGAGGGTTTTCAAGAGCTAGGTGATGAACCCCTGAGCAACCTAGTCTGACCTTACAGCTTCTTTCTTGTTGCAGATTTGACTGGATGACCTGAGGTCTCTTCCATCTGAATTATCCTATGAAATTACAAGTCAAGAGAATGCTGATAGTCAAAAAACAAAATCAGACTTTCACATCCCAACCCAGCACCTTAATCATTTTACTTTCCTAGAAATAAACATTGACTATACTGTATTTCATAGCAAAGACGAGCCAAATACTTTGTTACAGTCATATGAAGGTCACCTGGAAAAATTAGCTTACATCTCAGCTCAACTGCTACCACAACCTGTATGAAGAGTTTAAGAGGCATTTTTTTCTATGCTGTTATAATCTTTGCAAAGCAAGAGAAACACCTACAAGGAGACAGCCAAAATGTTCAATAAGCTATAGTTTGTCCTCCCCATCTCCTACGCTTACAAGCACAGATTACAGCACAGAACATATTATGATTAAAGACTTTGCAAGGATGTCAAAGCAAACAAGAAGGGCTTTGCTTAAGTGGCAAGAGGAAGAAGAGGCAAAATAGGGGCCTGTTGCTGAGTGGGGCAGGGGACCTGGTGAGACAGGACTTTTCTGTGACAAGTCTGAGGTACTGAATGCCTTCTTTGCCTCAGCCTTTTACCAGCAAGACCAGACTTCATGAAACCCAGGTTAGGGAGCTCAGGGAAAAAAGCTGGAAGGAATATGTACCCTTGGTGAAAGAGGATCAGGTTAGAGAATACTTAAGCAAACTGTTCATATAAAGTTGATGGGCCCTGAAAGGATTAGCCAGCTCTGTCAGTGTTTGGTGTATGTAATTGCAGAGAACTTCTAGTCAGTACAAAATTCCTGGAATAGTGCAGAATATGACTTGATGAAGGCTTGTATGATTATATCCTAAAACATTCACACAGAAGCCAATACTCTGACACATATCAAGAATGAAGCACAAAATAATGGACTACTTATGCACTGGGATGAATGTTAGACAACTTTTAGTTACCCTTTTTTGAATACATTTGAAAAGTGACATCAAGTCTGTCTTAGCTCACCTATAAAACACTTCCTTCTCACCCTTACCCTGAAAACATATCCTGGCTAAGCACATGAACTACAACACCTAAGTGTTAAATACTATTTCATGTAGTTTGGCCTTCACAACAGTTCTTCACAGCCCTAGTGTTAAGTGTAACAAATGCAAACAACAATTTTAGAAGAGGTCTGTGAGAGCAAAGCGAAGAAGTTGTAACACCCACAGGACATTCCTATTTAAACAGACAAAAACACTCATCTCATTCTTACAGTGAACAGCAGTACTGCATTTCATTAGGTAAATGATTGAAGACTGTCAAACAACATCACACACACTCAATACCGTAAAAACCAGTGAACTTCAGTACCCAAGTAGCATTTAAGAGCTGAGTTAAGTGAAGACTGTGGAAGCAAGTACCCTCCCCTCCCCACCATAAATATCAGAGGACACAACACTGGAGTCCTTGCTGTCAAATGGGGATTGTATTTAAAGTACAGAGAGGAGATGCTTGCAGTGTCTGCATTCAAGATAGTTACCATTTTTTTTCCCCTGAACAGGAGGAACACTTATTGCAAAGACTTACTGTAGGTAAGCAGTTAGAGAAGAGTTAGAAAACTGTCACCAAGGAAATTAATTATCTTGTTCAATGAACGAGTGACAAAAGTTAGTGGAGAAGCAACTCATGCAAAGCTCAGAACAAATCTCAAACTTACGACTACTTCCAAATTCTTCAAACAGGAGCTTCACTTTCTCCCACTCTGTGGAATTCTTCTTGTTGGGAATATCCAAGGGAACAAAAGCACTATAACAGAAAAAAACACGATCTTTCTTACCCTAATTAGTCAAATATAAAAAGAATTCTACTTCCAAGTTAAGAAAATAAAAATACATTCATTCCTGAAGAAAAGACTGTTTCACTTTATTCACATTCTCTTCAAATGCTGCATTTAGATCAGCAGGGTACATGTGTGTGTGTGCAGAGTCAGGTCTGAGGTCAATGAACAAGTGATTTTCTATTTACCATTCCTAAAAGAGGTAAGGACCCTACACTCAAGTATCATTAAAAGATGTATTAATATGCTTTACTATCCTGATTTGATTCATATGCAGAGGAGCAAATAAACTTTAAGCATCAATTGAGACAAATTCTTATAAATATACTCTTCTGAAAGCCAAAATAAATTAGTGATTCCTAAAACAAATATTAAAATATAAAGGGACATGTTTATCTTCCATTATTACAACTAAAATAACACATCTGCTCCATTTCATTCTTTGTTCTGCAGTTGGCCCAGAGAAGTGAGCTGCAGAGAAGTTAATTATTTTTGTTCTTTCAATAAGCAGACTAGCAAAGAACACTCAGATAACAAGGTCAGGTAAAACAGTCCCCTAGCTGAAAGCTTCCTGTTGTCAGGCTCACCATCTAAAGTCAACTGGTAAGAGTAACTCTTCAGCACCTCTACAGACAAAACAGCTGGGTTTATAACAGCTGCAAAAACAGTACCTCCATAGCAAAAAACCATTTAAACCATAGCTTTGAGATATGAAATAGAATGTCTACAAGTCACAAGGGAGACAGATTTGAAGGGAAACACTTTAGGCAAAGAATGCAAGAACTCAAACCAAAGTCCATAAAGAATGTTTACAAGTATCACTCAGACTTGTATGACAAAGACTACATAATTAGATCCCTGCTTAAAGTCCCAAACAAATACTTATTTCCAGGAGCAGTCTCAAACTTTAAGTACAAAATATGTTTTCGTTTCAAAGGTTAGGGCTAAACCAACCGTGTGCACATACAACCATCACATCAAAACCAAACTGATACTCTGCCAAAAAAAAGTTGACATTTTAGAAGTCAAGACTTTAATCCTGAAAAAACCTTCTTGACTGCGCAAGATGCAGATTAAGGGCTAGCATTTGCTTAAGTTGACACATGCTTGTTGACTTCGGATTTAGTTCTTTTATCTGCCTGTAGTAGCAACTTCTTCTGTAAAATACCATCCAGACAAAATGAAGACATGGGTACTAAAACCAAGTTAGGCAGCATTTCTACTTACAAATGATAGAAAGAAATAACTGCAGGTTTATTTGCTAAAAATGGTTCAAATAGGAGACTCTGAGAACATAAGTGAGGTCAAGTCCTTTTAATTTTAGCACCACTATGGATTTGCTATTTGTGGACCACACACAGTAACAAACAAGATGGAAGAACATTTTAGGATATTTATAACATGCTTTCTTTGTTTCTCCTGAGAACAATAGGATCCTTTTTATTTTTTTTTTTCTGAGACTACCTACAACCAGTATGTCAAAGGACACTAATCAAAGGAGGAGCCACTGTATACATTATACTCTTCAATTAGCATTCAGATAAACTTTGACTGAAGGAGATGGAGATATGATTCTGCTCCTGCTCAAGTTCCATGCACCAAAGGCCCCAGAAAGAAGCACAGGAGTTATAAATGTAGGTAATGCAAGCAAACAAAACAGCTCAGCTGTGATGTCTGATTCTTGGGAGTTCTGGACCCAAATCAAATTATTAACTGTGGCAATTTTAAGAATAGAAACAAACTGCTGTGCTGTTCAAAACATTCTGGGTAAATTATGATTAAAATCTAGATCAATATCTAGGCTGCAGAACAAGGAAAGTAAATGCAAGACAAGCAGTTTAAAACTATTCACTCCTGGCAGGGCTAATACGCAGGTGTAGATGGGTAAAGTTTGATCCTTAAATCGAAGAGTGTCATTAACTGTCATCCTTAGGAAATTATTTTCCAACACACCAGATTTAGACTCATTTCCTTAAGTGAGTTCTTCTGTCATATAATTTGCATACCTATTTATAGGATAATTAGACATTCATAGCTTTTTAAGAGCTAATGGTTCTAGAAAATTTGAGGTAACCAGTTTAATTCTAAACACTGACAGTCAGGGAAGCATTCATTTTGGAACCAAACATTCACTAGCCTCAAAAACAAACATTTTGTTTCATACTAGACTGCTTAAGGGTACCTTAATGTAGACTGTAGTATCTCAAGCCCCTTGACAAGCACATGACATTTAGAGAACGTAGAAGGAAAGTAGGTAATTTATGGGAAAGGAAAAGTATGACAAGTAAAAACTAGTTCTGAGTATCCCAGTATAAATTTGCCCTATACTTTGCTTTTAATGGTACTCTGCATCAAGTTATTTGTGTGCAGAGGATGTAAGTGTTACAGATATGCACATTTTTGCCAGACAACTGTTTTGTAACAGACAAGTAAAGTAACAGGTACACTACTCCTGGTAACAATTTGGACAATAACATCCAGCTCAGTGAGTTGTGTTGCCAAGTCAGAAAAAAACACCAAGATCATGTGCCAGAAAACAGATTTGTTTCCCAAAATAGTCACAAAGGTCTCTGGTGGAGCAAGGTCAGCATTCTGGTAAGAATAAGACACTCAAACTTTGAGCTTAATACAGCTTTTATAATTGATTTAAGGACTGCTGACCAGAGAAGTGGAAAAACCTTCTTATGTAGGCCTTTAAAGCTATTTATTGACCTGTTTAAATCATACAGACTACTTGCTAAACCAATCAGAACAGAGGCTGTCTGTCTATGAGACACTAGGCATGTAAGCACAGGAAGAAAGACTATTTGTCAGGCACTTAACAGGAAATACTCCAACCCCTGTCACTCCTGTAGCCTGTGTGCAGGAGTATTCTAGTCCATTAAGCCTAACCACCCAGAGTCAAACCCAGTACATAGAATTGCAGTTTATTTTAACATTGCTCTGATCCTAACCACCAGTGAGAGAATCCCCTGCTACTGCAAGACTAGTCTTCACTACCACATTCAGTCAAACTACTCATACAGAAGCTTCAGCTCCAACATTTTTACCTTTCCTGTCACACCAGGACTTCTGTAGCCACTCCCTGCCCTTGCTATGAAAACAGCTGACTAACTCTTAAGACAGATAACTTCAGAAAAAGGATATACATAAACAATGAGACACATGTTACTTAATATATATATATCTCTACTAGAAACACAGTTTACAATTTTCTTCAGCGCAGTCACCTCAGTTGCCTCTAAAACCGAGCCTTTTCCCTTTGAAGGGAGTCTCGCAGTCTCACTTAAAGGGGAAATAAAAGAATTATTTTTTTCTGTAGCAGTATCTTAGGTAGCAAGGATGCTTTATTCTGGAGGCATTAGGATGATGCTACTATTTAATTATTACCATCATAAAAGTGTGCAACTAACCTCATGTGGACACTAGCAGTAAAATTGTTCCAATTAGAAAACAAATTCCTGCTATTTATCGATGGGTTTCAAGTCTGTACCTCTGGGGAAGCATCGTTCAGTGACTTAGCCCAAGGGCAAGTGGCCAAGTACGAAGCTCTCTGGTTTGCAAGTCAATCTCACTGTCATATGGCAAAGTATCAAAGGGGGTGGTCTAAGCCACTGCCATTTACAAGTTGTGAAGACTTTTTAAAGAATAAGCCTAACAGCACAAAGGACAATTAGGAAGTCAAGAACCAAATTCTATACTATTGAGAGAGAGGAATGAACATGCTTACAGCTACTGAGAATTCAGCTAGAGACACTACCAAACTACACAATACATCTATCTATACCTATGATGTGAGCTAACTGTCAGAAACAGCTTTTGCCAGAAATTTTAGTAGTATTTCAAGACCATGATTAAGGTAACAAACCTTTTCAATCTCTTAAGAGCAAATAACCTTACTTTCATTGAAGAGGACAAGAGACTTGATAGAAATGTACCTTTAACTTTTATCAAAACTAAAACAATATTCCAATAAGATGGTATACGACTGGAAGCATTAATTTCACTCTAGTTTCTGCTTCACACTCCAGTACTTTGATATGGATCATTTTAGCACACATTTTGCAATTTTAACCAACTTTATTGCTGCAGTCAAAATGCTAAAAAGCTTATGACACAGCAGACATTAGAAACATTCAGTATTGGTGTGCATGTCATGTTTAATGGTGAGCTGAAATCAATTTTCTGCTACTACTTGGAATTTCAGAACAACAGCACTTGCTGCAAACAGGTTATTCACTTCAGTAACATTCGCCTTTTAAACAAATGCCAGCAAAACCTTTATCATACAAGGCACAATTAAGTCAAGTATAATCCCACATTACACTTACATCCTTCAGACAGCATTTCCATTTAGGAAAGTATAAGCACATAACATCTAAGTCATTTTCCTAAAAAGTTATTTTGCAATGTCCATTTCAGAAAAAGCATTTGAGAAAGACAAAAAACTATTTGATGAACTGGGAGAAGGACAAGTTTTTACTCCCGGTTGTACACTGAAGCATTAATGTAGTTGTATCACAGCCACCATGTCCTTGATATTAATTCACACTGCACATTCAGTTAACTTGGAAGCACAAGCACCTCCACAATTAAGAAAACCACTTTATCTTCCAGTTAAGCTCTTACTTTTTGGGTACCTAATTCTCATGATACTTAAGCCCTATTAGTGATTAAGCTAATGTTGATTATACAGATTGAGCGTATCATAATTTACCTCTTAGAAGCACAGAACAGAACTCTGATAAATAAATCTTGCATTGAACAGTGCTCAATACAAATACTTACCCAATTAAGAGAAGAACTGCACATATCGTGATGAATCCCAGGGTGTATTTGAGTGCAGTTTTAACCTGCTGCATATTAAAGAGAAGGTTAATACATTAACATAAAGTGAATATAAAGGGATTTGTGCAAACTATGAAAAACTATACTTAGCATAATAGGTATTCTACCAAAAAACTCCATAAAAAGCATGGGTAGTTTTATATGTAAGTCACAAGTACACATTCTTGAAGAGTCTCATAGCTTGAGAACTATGAACAATGACATGGAATTATGCTATATGTCATCTATATCATAAGCTATACATTTGAGCAGCTGCAGCTGGAAGCTTAGATATATTCAGTGCAAATACACTTAAAGAAAATACTTTATATTATGGCTATTATTAATGGCTATTATTAAAAGTCTTCTTATGTTAAGAAGACTAAACAGAAGGGAATCATGATCATGATTAGAAGATTCTTTAGAAAAGTATTTTCATATGAAAAGTAGTACCTTACTGGCATGCATTTACTATATTCCCTGGGAGGTCTCAAGTCAGTGCATTACTAAAGTAAATGCGTTAGCTTCAGGTGAATTACTAGTGCCTACTTTGAGGAAAAATGCAAACACTACAGTAGAAAGACACTAAATTTGAGTAGCTATTTCAGAATCAGAACCATCTTCATATTCTCTACTTTAAAAGTTGTCACCATATATGTTTTCTTCCCTAAGAAAAGTCTCAGATAAGAAGTTTTAACTTCCTGTGTATGAAGTCTTGCTCAAAAGAATTTCTAGAAAGGTTAAAGAATTCATGAAAATAAAAACATTATTACTTATTTCACTAAAGTTTCATTTCATGAAAGACCACAGAGCTTAGACTAGACATTATCAGACTACATCTTACTAAGAGCTGCTCCAGAATTTTTATGGAACTATACTAATAGACCAATACTACAATGTTAATACAATTTCTAAGTTAAAAAATCATTCTTGCTTTCATTTTTTGGCTATATTCACCTTCTCATTGCTTGGTGCATTTGCTAGAGTAAACTTACTGAGCATGTGTTGCCATCATCTTCTTCCTTCTCCTCATAATAGAAATAGACAAAGGGAATCCACAGAAAGACGCAGAACAGAATTATCGAGTACAGTGCTAGGAGGAAGAATTTAATTAAATGAAGAGACAGTTATATTGGCACTTCATTTACTGCACAGTAATTCAAAGGAAGGAGTAAAACATTTGTTTCCTCTCATTCTAGCTTCTTATTTCAAACATTGAAAAGTTACTAAAATTCACTAGGCAGCATACAAACCATTACTGTTTTGTGAACTCCAAAGGACTTGATAAAGTCAACCCTTTCAGACTAAGGATTTCAGATCCATCTTCAACTCAGCAATAATAAAAGACTAAAAGCAATCAACTGTATGCAGATGATATACAATACTAGCACACTAGCTTAAAGCATAGTGATGAAAAGCAAGCTAATCCACCCAATAACAGGTTGTTCAAAAGTAAATAAAATGAAACTAATTTAAAGCTGTTTTGATCACTGGACTCAATATCAGATTCTACTATTAACAGAAGTACATTATGGATGAAGGACATGGTTGTTACTGATTACCTCAATTCACAAAAAAAAAAGAAGCTGTAGCAATACAGTATCATCACTTCACACTCCCTTTTCGGAGGAAGGACTAGTTGGAGATTCCAACAGATATTTAACTAAGTAGCCACTAAGCCAAAACAGTCATACTGTCATGTCACTTTGATGCACAGGTGATCATAAGAAAGTGAAAGGTTTAACACGTCTTTACCAATACTGTCAAGTTTTGAAGACATTAAGAGAGCTGGTCAAAATCAATTAGACTCATTTGCCAGTATTATGAAGACAAGAGACCGATTTCAGGTAGAGAATTTCAAGTTTACATCTTCAGCTCTCTGTATTATAAGTCAAACATGCTTTAGAACATGATTATTTACGAAAATCTTTTAATACTTCATACTATCTTATACTATGAACATTTCAGAAGTCCATTAGGAACCTAAAAACTGTGAAGCAGTATGTTACAGTATTTGCACCCCACAAGAAAAGTATCCTGGAATAGTTTACTAAGCCCTCAAAATGACAGAAGTGTAACACAACGAAGACTGCTTGTGCCAGCACAAAACCACACCTTTGAAGGAGTAAGTAAAAATACTCAGGACCCCATAATTCCTGTAATCTTTGGCTATTTTTCATCTTTGCCTCATTTTGCAAAACTAACACCTTTCCGCACATATATGTATATAAATAATTAACACCTTTCCATGAATACATTAATTCCCAACTTAAGTTTGTGACCTCTTATCTTGGCTAGTGCACTCCTTACAGTGCCCATGTGCTCCAAAGAAATCTATGTTAGCATTTTGTCCTGAAGTTGGTATAGAAGCCATATAAAGTATCAACACCTAGAAACTAAATGTGGATCAGTAATTATATCTAAATAGAACTCATTCTTTGGAAAAATATTTCAAAGTGTTAAAGGTATCTACTGCTTAGAGTGCTGAGTTAGTACGGCAGCGCGAGAAACAAGTTCTCGGTTTGTTCATGAACTCTCACATTTGCCAAGAGCATAACATTCAGGGCTGTAAAACACCTTGAAACTTCTAATGCTAAAAAGAAGCCTTCCTAGACATTCTAGAGCAGTAGTCATACTACTTCAGTATTGTGAACGCTTCCAGAAATCAAGCCTCTCTAATCTATAATCTGTTTTTTTACACTAGTCCTAAATCCACACCACAATGGGCCAGTAAATTAGGAAAGTTACGTGCATCATTAGTCCAAGATCAGAATAACGAGCCCATAGAGGTCACCACAAGCACAGAAAAATCCGCACTTCTACATTATACTACACTGAATTCAGCATACCTTACTGATGAGTTATGCCCTTAGCTCATTATATAATGGGACTGTGATCCATGTTTCTTCCAAGGCAATAAAGGAAGAAACACATTGATTAAAGAGACTATCTATGAACTGTATGGGTAAGTCTATTCACACAGAATCATTAAGGTAGGAAAAAAACTGCAAGACCCAACCTTTAAGTATGTTATCTGTTGCCACTGAACTGCTAGAGAATCATAGATTAAACAGATCTTCAAGTATTGCATGCAGTATTATAAACATGCAGCAGTATGAACTCCAATTTATGCTTAAAATTGCAAAAGCTCTGCAATTTGCTCTGCTGAAAAACTTGGGTGCCATAATAATTTTACAGGACTGGCACAGAAAATAAGGCAGCTTTGGATTTGCTTTTCCCAAGCAAAATCATTCCAAGACAGACCTTTTTGTCTATAGATCAGGTGGTTTTAAATGGCCTGTGAGGATTTTTTAGTTAGAATTGAAAATTAGATTTATAATTCACATGGTTGAAGCAAAAGACTGTGTTTGCTATTATACTAAAGAAACCAGGTAAGGAGTGACTGAGGTCAGTGGGTCTGTTCAGCCTAGAGAAGACAGAGGAGAGACCTCACTGCAGGTACAACTTCCTTGTGAGGGGAAGAGGAGGGGCAGACACGGATCTCTTCTCTGTGGTTACCAGTGACAGGACCCAAGGGAATGGCCTGAAGTTGTGTCAGAGGAGGGTTAGGTTGGATATCAGGAAAAGGTTCTTCACCCAGAGGGTGTTTGGGCACTGGAACAGGCTCCTCAGGGAAGTGGTCACAGCCCCAAGCCTGACAGAGTTCAAGAAGTGTTCTCAGGACAAATCTCTCAGGTACATGGTGTGATTTTTTGGGTGTCCTGCACAGGGCCAGGAGTTGGACTCAAGGATCCTGACATGTCCTTTCCACCTCAGCATATTCTATGGTTCTATGTAACTTTAACAGATTTGCTCAAGTTTCTAGCAAAAATACAGGAAACTGATCATCTGGTTTTCAAATTCTAATTTTCAGAACTTATGAAAAAGGAAATGCAGCACCTTTCAACAGCTCATACAACTTAGTTACCTGAGGGCAAGCCTCCGATTGCCTGCTGTCCTACCCAATAAAATGGCTGTTTGCTCCCTAAAAAGCTAACCTTCAAAAGCAAAGGTCTTGCAGCAGCAAACAGCCAGTCAACAGAGTGACAAAGATATTCCCTTCCCCCTAACTCCCCTGTGACCTTGTGGCATAACACACTGTCTCAGCTTTCAGGGACTGCTCTTTGTTCCAACTCAGAGGTTCAACTTTTGTTTCAAAACATTTTTCTGGGTTGTATCAGAAGCCTGAAGCACTACCACTGGATATATGCTTCACTATAGGGCCACTACAACAGTGTTTCCTGCCACAGTCTAAGGAATCTTCAGCAAGAACTCCTTCGTAAGGTTTGTCTGCTGCAAAGTTGTTCTTTAGAGACACCTCTTACCTCAAGTTATTCCTTCTGCTGATTTCCATCATATCAATACAAAGATATCTCAAGTATGAGAAGGTTACACCTCATAGTAGCTTTCAAGTAAGAATAGTAACGGTCTCTTTATTATGTTTTGACTTGTTGGGGTTTTTTTTCTTCTAAAACAACTGGAAGGGTTTCAAGCTGAGTATCCAAGATCAATATTCCCTCAGATCCTTTTAAGAGACTATAGGAGGCTCAAGATCAGATAAGATCAAAAGTCTCATCAAACAAAACTTGCTTTTCCAGATGGTATCATATACTAGTGCATTACATAACATCAAAATTACTAAGTTGCTTAAAACAACGACTTGTTATATACTCCCTCACTTTTTCTGCTGAAAAGTCACAAGCTACTTCAAGATGCTTATGACCAATCTTTCTTCCCAAATATATTATTCTTACAACCCATGAAAAATGTTTTAAAATAAGTTTTCTTCAAGACTGGAAGAAGATATCTGTTGTATTCCCAGGTGGAAGTTAAGGAATACAAAACAGTAGTGAAATTCAAGTCTGACACTTGTTTGAAGCAGTTCACCCCAGTAAGTTTCAGCGCTGACAGATTTTCAATTTATGTTCTAGCACATTGCTTCCAGAAAAATTATGCTAATTAGGAGAGTGTTTCTGTAGATTTAACTCCACATTATTTGTCAAGTACAACTATGGATCTCTCACAGTACTTAAAATGGCTTCCCCTACAACCAGACCACAAAAACATGAAGTCACATTTGACTTGCAATTAATTCCTAAAAGCTTAAATTTTTGTGTCAATGACTCAGTGTCAACGACTTATCAAACATTTGCAGTAAGCAGACAAAACTCCATGTAAAAACATCCAAGTAATACCACTTACCCTTTTGGATAAATTCTTACTCAGAAACTTTAACCTAGGAATAACCATACTATTGCTGACTTAAAAAGGAAATGAAAAATCTAAAGTTTAGCACACACTTCAAAGCATATGTGAAGAGATACCATAAAATTCAGCAGATAGTCCTCGCCACACTGTAGTTAGGAGTCCCCTAACACATGTAGGTCAAGATCTCGGTCCATCTCACAAGAAGATTAGAATCTACCAATAATATCCTTTCACCATTTACAAAACTTTATCAAAGAACACTGAACATCAAGGTGTCTCCAACAGTGTAGTATTTACTCACTAGAGGAAGAACTACAGAACCACCAGGTTACTGTCAGTTGTTTCAACCTCATTCTTTGTGATACAAAGCAAACTGTGTCAGACAGTTTCCAATTATAAAACTTTCTGAAAGGAGTTTTCCTTCCAAACAAACTGACATGCTTTTTTAGAGCGTTTGCCAATCACTGATCATTGTTCAATCAAAGAACTGTGAGGTATGTTCTATTACAGTTGGGTTTAGGAGTAGTAACACACTAAGCCACTATGGCTTCAAAGCAATTATTAGACTGGTTTCCTAAGAAAAGCTTTTAGGCTACTGAAATTCCACTTCAAGACACAGTTATTTCAAGCTTCACTCAGAGAGGTACCTCATTTACCATTCTAACAACACAAACTCATTCTACTTTTGTATCAGTCTAGCCAAGAAACCAGGTGGTTTTGAGAAAGAGAACATTTTTTGTGGGCGCTAACAACTATTAAACAACAATTATTTTTTGTGGGTGCTAACTTTTTTTTGGAAAAAACCAAATAGCTTTTCAATATTTAGTTACAGCTTTATCAGTAAGAAGCAATATAAGTAGCAAAGTAATGATCAATACTCTAAAACATCATTTAAATCAGTCTCCACATTCTTGCTACAATTACAAGTGACTTGAATTGAAGGACAATGACCTAAGTGCACTAATTGTTAATACCATAAGTTGTCAACACAACTACAGGAGTCAAGTAAGATCTAGACAGTTATCTCCTCGTTTTCAGGAAACACAAGAAAATACTGGTATTCATGTTCTTAAGTACAAAAGGATATTTCACTTCTGCTCATCCTGTTTTTTTTTTTTAACAAAAAAAGCCAAGATCAAATACTTTCCTAAGAAGATATGGAGAAAAAAGGAGTAATATTACAATGGAAGAGTTGTTTAACTTCCATCTCAGATGTTACGCCACTATGCTGGGCAGTAACAGCAGGGGACTAAATGACATAGGAGAGGCATTGTGTTTTTATATATGATAGATGGAGACTTCTGAAAAATAAGTTACCACTACTGTTCATGTCGACCTAGCTCTAGTTATAAAACTAGTTATGAAAAAGTGTACCTACACAAATTAAGAGGACAAGAGAAAAATGCTTTTAAAACCATCTTTAAATCTCTACCACCATCTGGAGGATATGCTATGAAATAAGACATTTGTCCTACAGTATTTCAAGTAGATGTGTCCAGACAGGCAAAAAACAGAAGCAGTTTTCCAAATTTAAGTTTAAATCTTCTTCAAAAAATTAGTTCAAGATTTACCAAAACATTCAGCTAGCCCACAACACCTTACAGAAATTCATCAGTCTTGCAAATCTATAGGAAATGGTCCACAGAAGAGCTTGAAGACTATTCCACCTTATGTGCTGTGAAATATCTGGTCTATTAAACGAGACCTTGGCAAACTACAAAGTATAGAAAGGAAATACAAATCAATACCACTATTACACAGTGAAGAATCTCTGTGTTAAAAGTTCCTTTTTGAAAACAGAGAATTTCTTACTGCTTTTGATTTTATTCATTTTTATGCTGAGTGAAGCCTATTCTAGTTTGTCACTATCACTCGCAGGCAATAATTAGTCTGTAATTTAACAAAATAAGTCCATTATTTAAAAGCACTTCCTGATCTAAAAAATATATTCAAAAGAGCCATAATTTTCCAAGAGACAAAACCTCAAGTCTTACGAAATGCGACCAAAAGCAGGCAACCACCTCTGAGTTTGCACCATTAACTGAGATAAGCATTTCACTCAAACTGTGCTAAGCACTCTTCTCTATCTACCCCTTACATATACCCATTAGTAGCAAAACTTCTCATAAGTGTCATAAGGACAATTAAAAAACTGATCTAAGACTACGCAGAAGTTTGGTGAACAGTTATTTTATTTCAGTCATTTTTTTTAATTTCAGCTTTATTTAGGATTACCACTCTTGAATCAACTCCTTTATGCTTCTTCAGAGTAAGTGTTACTTGGAACAGGGTAGTTGCTGAATCTGAACACTTCAAAGTGTTACACTCATGGTTGCATGAACTTTATACATAGTACACAAGTTTCACACTGCTGCATATGTTAAGTGCCATAAAAGTTACAGCAAAACCATGTGTTTCCCTTAAGGGACTACTGAATACACACACGGGAAACATATTAACCATAGATCAGAAATTATTAGCCTTTCGTGAACTAGCCTTCAGTATATTTGCATTTTTAGCGGGCTCTTGAAAATGAAAAATATTCTCTGAAGGGCACCAAGTAAAAGACTCATGTTTAACCAAAAAGTGATAATCCCGTATGACCTCTAAAAACTTCAGGCCTTCACTTAAAGGTTCTATTACTTGAAAAAAATAAGTACTTACTGTAATATCCATAAAGTACAGTGTCTTCAATTTGCCTTGAAACATTAGCATCAGCCCAGACCTAGCAATAAAGGACAGAAGCATTTATTATCAAACATAATAAAAGGAGACTACATGAGAATCAACCATTAAAGAACAAAAATAGAGGGAGAGAGATAAAAAGACTACTTCTAAAGAATTACATGCTGCAGTGCTAGCAACAGTGAAAGTCACTGGGCAAACAGGAACAAGCGTAGGACAGTTTCTTAGAAGGAAGATTTTAGACTCAAAAGAACATTAAGTAGTTTTGGCAGCTCCTACGTATGTTCTGCTAATTCCCACAGTATCTTTATAAGAGTCTCTGAAGATAATCATAGAAAGGTCTGGGTTGAAAGGGACCTTCAAAGATCACCTAGCCCATCCCTCCTGCCGTGGGCAGGAACACCTCTCACGAGGTCAGGTTGCTCAAAGCCCCATTCAACCTGATCTTGGAATGCTTCCAGTGACAGGCATCCACAACTCCTCTGGGAAACCTGTTTCAGAGAACCATCAACCTCACCATAAATTTCTTCTTTATACCTAAATCTACACTCTTTCACTTTAAAGCTGTTACATTTTCTTCTGTGTCTACATGCCCTGGTCAAAATTGTTTCTGCATCTTTCTTATAAGCTCTCTCTACACTGAAAGGCTGCAACATCTTCCCAGAACCTTCCCTTCTCCAGGCTGAACAACCCTCACTCTTTCAGATTGTTTTCACAGAAGTGTTCCAGATCTCTGACCATTTTTGTGGCCTTGTTTTAACAGTTTTCTTGTGCCATGGGCCACAGAGTTGGACAATGTACACAATATTTCCATCACAGAATAGCTTTGATTAAAATTTGCATATACAGATGCAACAATACTTAGATTTAAGAATAAGAAAGAACTTTTTATTAAGCTCAGTTATATATAAATCATTAACTTTTATTTTTATTAGTTATTGCCCCAGTTTAAGCAAACATCTCCTTTTTCAGAAGTATGACACTTGACTTTTTTGTTTGACCAAGACTTGAATTACACGAACATTCAACTTAGCAATATCTAATTTTACAGCTCCAAATCCAAGAGCAGTGATACCCCTTATTTGAACAAGAGCAAAAGTAACTGCACTACTAAGTCCTGGAAACAATGGAAACAATGAAAGTGAAAGTACAACTCTGTGTTGGAAACTGCAGTCAGCCAGATGGCTGAAGTCAAGTTCTTGTGCCCACTGCCGGTCTCTCCTCCTAGAGAGGACCTACTGGTTTAAGGGAGCTAAATATTTTACGACATAAAGGTTGGCAGACAAACTCAGGGATTGAATACAATGGTCCAAGGCTGCTAGTAGAGCTCAAACATATTTCAGAATTGTTTTAGTTTTGTGGGATCCAATCTAAATGTGGTCAAGATCAAGAAAGTAGCTATCCGGAAGCAGAATTCTTTAAAAGCTAGAGAACACACCAACATAACTGAACTGGCAAAAAAATAGAAAGAAAATATCCAGTACTGTCAAAGCTCTTTTTCATTTCTGCATGCAGGCTTTCTTCAAACTGGTAAGATCAGGCCCTTTCAGTTGTAAAGATGCACACACTAATAGGGAGATATAAAAATGCACATGAGCACACTTCCTTAAACACTGCTACCATAAAACTTAAAAAAGCTTTGGCACTTGGTTTACCAGTTCTCTCAGAACTGCATTAAGTCTTCTGGAATATGGGCTTGATGACATACCATGAACACTTCTTCTACTATCTCATAAAATCAGCACCACCTTCCTTTTTGTTACTATATTAAGACTTCCAGTAGGTCAATTTACATTAAGCCTGTAAAATTCACTGTACAAACTAAGTTAGATTATCATCCAGCTGGAATTTGAGTAGAAAAATACACATCCACTTTGACATCTAATCAGCAAAAAGAAAGGATGAAAAATATTTTCGCAGCAGGGGCAGAAGCAACACCTGAAGTATCTGTAAAGAACGCAATAAGCTCCATCTTTGAAGACTGTCAGGCTCACACCCAACAGCATTTTAACTAAGAAAATTCTAGGCATTTGTATTAAAATACACTACAAAAGAATCTGATTGCAATAAGAACACATACAGAACATTTAAATTGCCTCATGTTAAATATTAAGAAAATGCTTACTTTAATCAAGCCTAAGGGAAAACCAAAACTGAACTGGACTGTTTGCATTATTTGATTCCAAGTAGCTATTGGTAAAAGGTCTCTCCTATGAGCAATCGAGACATTTAAAATGCACAAAAAACCAAGAACAATCAAAAAAAGCAACAGTGAGACCCAAAGTTTAAGAGGCAAAGCCACTGTATAGAAAAAGCAGCTAGCAATGGAAATACAACAGGGGTTAGCTGCCCAAGAACTGCTTCTCCTTCAGCTACAGAAAAGCACTTTTAACACAATACAGATGTAGAACTTTAAACATTGTCATTGCTTTTCATTTTGTTTTTCAAATTAAGTTGCACACAGGACCAGAGTAGTAGTATAGCCTAGTATACTAGGAAACATACACTACACCATATTAAAATAGTGAGCTGCTATATTACACTAAACAAACTAAAATTGCAAATGTGTGCATTTCACTATTACTTACATCTGCCTCAGCATACAAGCTTTGCATTACTCTGCACAAGAATACGCAATGCGAGCCAATTTACTGGTATATCATAATTATTACGTCAGCTTTCAGTCAGCTGCCGAAGCCCTACATTTAAACAAACTAAAAAGCAAAACACTTTATTCTAACTGGCAAATTATCCATATGCAGACACCACCAGCAACACAAAGGCAATAACCAGTTCATCAGAGCTGTTTCAAAGGCTAGTGACAGCAGCACTGTCTTGTAAAAACCAAGAAGCACTGCTCCCTAATGAGAGCTCTGACAGTCTCAGGATCTCTGATGACATACCAAGCTGCTAGGTATAGGAATTTACTCAACTAGCACACCCAGAACTCAGCTGAGAACTCATTTGGACAGCCTCTAGATACAGTATTTTTCTTTTCCATCCATTACAACCCAAGCTTACAGTATATACAGCAAATAGCTTAGCAGCACAATAGACTAGGGAGATGAAAATCCATACTGCCTTCAAAACACAGTTTAAGGTGTCAAAATGGGACCACAAATTCTCTTAGGACCTGCAGAATTCAGGCACTCTGCACTGTTCTGCTGTACTTCATTCTGTTCCATGCAGTTTAGCAAGCATGTATCACCTTTAAAATACCTGTACAAATGCATTGTACTGAGAGATAAGGGAAGTCACAAATTGCAAGGATATGTGCAATGAGTGTGATGACCTATATTCAACTATTATGTTTAAGTATTTCTTAACATAACTTGTGAGAAAGAAATAAGACTGACACAGCAGAAAATTCCCAGGAAGCACGGAAGTAAAATCACACACTATCTGAGAACAGGAAAGGCATCCTGTTTCTTCGAAGCCTGCAAACCTTGAAGAAACTAACAAACTGTCAGGCTGATGGATTTATTACAGGCCTGCAACTGGGTTGCGTGCGAAGGACTGAACAGAGGTTCTCACACTAAGTGTGTAAGTACTGTCTTAGCTCTGCAATAAACAGATTCATTTTGCTCTCAGCTTATGAGTCTCACATTCATACACCACAGTAAGTCACATTAAAAACAAGTGTAAAAAGTATATATGCTAGTAAAATGTTGCTATGTAAGTAAAGATATAAAAAAGCAGCTTAAGACACTAAGTTTGCCTAAATGCTAAATCCAAAGCAAAGCTCCCTTAGAAGATTAATTTTATAATTCGGGTCATAGAAAATCAATTATGAAGAACACTTGCTCCCTGAGAAATCATTGAGCAGAGTCTTTCTCCCAGAGACTCTGTCCAGTTAGTGACTCGTATTACCAGAACAGAACTATTCAAACTGTACAGGTAACTTCCCCAAATAAAACCACTTCAAGTTAATCTGATTTTCCACCCTTTTTAGTGAGGGAACAGCCATAATTTCATTCTTCTGTCCCCATTAAATGTGAAATTTCTACTGTCACTGCTGGACCCTGCAAGAGTTTCATGAGTACCCAGTGAAGCTGGCTCCCATTCTCTGCAAATGTACCTTAATAGAGCTCAAAGTTACACAACAGGTTTCAGGATTTCTGACGTTTCATCAAACGTAGATGAAGCACTTATTCTTCTGATTAGCCTCTCCCAAAGCTTAGGCAACAAAAGGAAGATGTAGTATGAAAGAATGGAGACCAAGACAGAGCATGGTTAGATATGAAGAAATTTCATATCCAGATCTCACATCTTCCAGCCTGTTACCTCCAAAATAGGACAGTGCCAGGATTTTGACTGCCAGATGGAAAGTGGCATCCAGAAACCTGCAGATGTCAGCCCCACCTGCCTATCATCAGTGTTTTGGCCAAGTATTATTACTTCATAAGTAGTAATTCTTACTCAGGAAGGAGGCATGGTCTCAGTCAACAATGACTTCTCAGTTAACACCTTTCTAAAATAAAAACTCTGGGCATTTCTAATTTTGTATTCTGAGCATCTACATAATGAGTTGTTCCCCCTCACCCTCATAAGATGCAAAAAACCTTAACAGAACAGTCTGCAAAAAGTATCTCCCATTAAGAAGATGCTACTCCTTGAATCATTTAGACAACTGGTTTTTAACAGCTCACGTAGGCACCCAAGGCTTGCAACAGATTCAGTCTTAACCAGGCTGAAAGAAATGCCACTGGCTTTTAAGTTCATATAGTAGCAAGAATCCATACATTTCAAAAAGAAAAGGTTTCATCACTTTCTCTGCCTTCTGTTAAAGCAACAGTAGAAAAAATGACAGTACAATGATGTGAACATCCTTGTTTCAAGCAGTCTTCCTGCTGCAAGACAGCATCAGCTATACTTTAAATATTTATGACACTTGTAGGTCAGACCTAGAGGTCTTGGGTTCCAGAAGCAATGTTATATTTTTAAGCTATGGTGAGGTTTCCTGTTCCTATGTGCTTGTTTTAAGTCCAACAAGTTTTCAGATTAAACATATCAGATGCAACTGGATGTATTTGGAATCCTTTGAAACAAACTAAAGCACTGACAATGCTAACAGCCAAAACCTTTGAGCTAAAAGTGGTGCTGGTGAACACTATCAGGACTTCATTTACAGGATAATATTCAAGTTTTTATTAGTATAAAAACAATAAGCCTCCTTTCCTACTTAACAATACTATGAATAAAGTAATTCTACCCTCCAGAAAACAGCTGCAGTCAATTCTACTATGTAACTATTGTGCAAAACTTGCCAATACCAAACCTACTCAATTCACTCAGTATAAAAACTTTAAGAGAATATTTGGTAAGTCTGAAAGTATGGTGAGATACACCATGTTGTATTAAGTGCTACAAGCCACTTGTTTACCATAAAGAATAACTTGTAGTAATTGAAAGATGTATAAACAGTATCTTAACAGTCCTGTTGAAAAGGACAAAACCTCAAGTTAACAAAGGCTGACCAAGGCACAGCATACAGCCCTTGTTAAGGAAGGCACTTCAGAACACATGACGGAAAAGGGTTTACACAACACTTTAAAGCCAATTCCTCCAGAAAGGAGCATAATTTTCACAGCCTTCAGAGACAGATACTCTGCTTGGGTATTACAATTCAGCCAGTCCTTGTAGCCAGGACACATAACCACCTTCCCTTGTTACCGAACACATACACAATTCCCGAGAATTTTGAACCATCAAAGCATTCAATTCCTCTCTGCTGTTAGTATAACATGATTCTCCCTAAGTTTACTACAAGCTTATTCATCTTGTAAACCCTCAGGTATAGCTACAAGTTGACAGTAGGGTGAGATACATTAAGAATTAACTGAAAGTCCACATACAGTACCTCTTTCAAGTTGAGCACCCTTGTTTCTCAGCACTCTTAACACAAACACCAGGAATTACAGCTGGGAGGTAAAGAGTACATAGAGAAAAAAATTTTTTCCTTAGAATCTGGATAACTGCCACTACTCTTTTGGCATCAGCTCTGAAGTCATCCAGTTGGAAGGTTTTTTGATGAACTACTAATTTATCTACAGAGAATATTATCCACATCTGCTACCTGGATCTGCCTCAGAAAGTCACTGAGAAGATTAAAGACTTAACTCACTCTGCCTATCCAAAGCAATGAAGGTTTCTTGCCAGAGTCATAGTCCTTGAGACCCCAGCATCAGCAGCCTTGAAACCCCAGGGTCTTGGTGTTTTTAGTGTTGGGTTTGAAAGAATGGTCCAGGAAAAGGCCACTAATCTCCAGGAAATATTCTAAACACAGTAGCAGGAAAGAAGCACAAAGAACCAAGAACAGTTTAAAAGCTTTAACAATTCATGAAGACCACAGAACCACAGAAAATGCTGAATTGGAAGGGACTCATCAGGATCACTGAGTCTCACTCCCGGCCCTGTATAGGACACCCTGTGCCTCCTTCTAAGATGTTGTCAGCCTCCAACCTCAACATTACTCCTAAACTGAAATTACCAGGCCAATAAAGTTGTGTTTACCTATAGGTTTGTAGGTTCTGATTGATTTCAGATTCACTCAAGTTCGAAGGCCACACTAAAATTTCCATACCATAATTTCAACACCTGTGTTTGGATCACATGCATTAATGTCAATAGATCTCGTTACTTCTGCAAAGCTAGAAACTCAATTCAGCTGAGACTTAAAAGACACAGAAGAATGCTTCTGCAAGGCAGTACAGAGCAATTTTATTTCAACAAGCCATGAGAAGTATCTACAAACATCAAGAACTAAGCAGGACAAAGAAGCCTCAAAAGCACAGACAAAAAGGAATTTTACAGAAAAGTCTTTACCACACGTATGAAAGCTTGCTCTCAGGAAAATTTTAAATAGGCTCTACCCACCTCACCATATCACAGCATGTGTCCATTAACAAGGAGCTCTAGCCCATGAAAAACAGTATTGTAAGTAATTTTCCTTCTAGTAATTGTATTTTCTTAATTAAAAAAAGATAGTGACTGCATGACCACCTCTCATGTCCTGTTCTCACAGGTTTGTTTTTAATCAGGGAAAGCATACATTAGCAAAAAATGTGCTCTTTGCAACAGGAAATTCTGCTTAGCCCCCACTAGATGTGCATTTTTCAGCTGGATCTAGTTCCATCATGGTTATTTCTCTAGATAGTCAGGCTCAACGTATTTCTTAATACTATTATTTTTACTGAATTACTAGAAGCCTGACATATGAAAGGTCTCTTCCATCCTCTATATCCACTTTAATTCCAAACAAGCAAGGTCTGAAAACACAAGCTTTTCAGAATAACACTGAATTAACGGCTTAATGTGTTCCCTATTACCCCTGAGCAATAAAAATGACAAAAATCACATCACAATCAAATCAGCTCAATTCTAAAGGCTTCTCATAACTTGCATTTATATAAGCACCAGCCAAAAAGCACTGTATTAGCTGCAAGCTAGTTTTGAAGCATTACACAGCTGGCAAGACTTATGTCTTCCTTTGGAAGTAAGGCTGGAAGGGAATACAGTCTAGTGTGCAAGCATTTACCTTCTCCCACTTTATCATTTGTTTCAGGATCATAACTTTTACTAGAGATCCAGTTAGGCTCCAAACCAAAGCATGTTGTTGTTCAAGTTAGCTACATGCTCCAGTTTGACCTCGTTACTCAGAGTGCCCTCACAAAGACACCACTTCAATACCTTCAAGAACCCTTCTTGAAAATTAAAGTAATATTTGAAGCATTGGGAAGTTCTCTTACAGAAATGCTTAGAGCAGATGACAGCAAGTATTCATCTCATTAGGAATTCATTTTGCACAGCAACCCCCTACAGTTTATAAATACAGTAGTTCAGTTAAGGCTTTATCAGCCAACAAGAGATACAACTGTATTTCCCTCCCCCAAGGGTTTCTGCAGCCTTCCCTCTTTCAAAAGTGTGCTTATTAATTCAGACTTTACATTAAAGGTAGATTAGCACAGTAAGTCTTTATAAATCTTTAAATATTTCAGTACCAATTTTTTTGCTGATAAAAAAGACAATTAAAACAATCCTAAATTACAAATGAGCAATACACTCTATTTTTGAATAAAAGTGCTAGGAATTTTATTCTACAATGCCCCATTTAATTACAATATACTAAAAAGCAACAGTTAAGCCGTTTGTTTATATCTTTAGGACAGTACATTCACTCTTATGTGCAACAGAAGGAACAAGCACTTGGAATAGAATAGAATATCTGTGAAAGAGCAGAAGTGAAAACTGAAAGCCAGTTCAAATACCAGACATGAGTGTTTTATGCACAGTACTAATACCCAGCTTTGAGAAAACTCAAGTCACTAAAACAGGTACTCACACTGGTTTCAAACACGTTGACAACCCAAGAGCATCCTTCTGCAACACAAGTGCTTATTTTGAAGAAGCAATTAACATTTTTGAAAGTCCATACCTTAAATGTACCATTTTGGTTTTTCATGTACGAAACCAAAAATATGTCCACTGGCAGGAGCGCTGATGTGATAAGAGCAACGGCCAACGCAAAAATTGCTGTTATGGTAGAAATCACTTCACTTTCCCGCCGACTCTGATACTTGCGCACATAGACCCAGCAGAAAACTAGAATGGCCTGAAATAGAAAGGGAAAAATACCTAAGAGTTGTAGAGTAACAATGTCAGCAAGTAGGTACTGATATTAGACCCTGTACGGATGACTGGCATCAACACACCTTTTACCTGAACACTCAGCACCAGAGCAGCTTGAGCAACAACAACAGCGCTCACACACGGAACATGCGAAAACACAAACAAGCAGCGCGGTTCTCCGGGCTGGAGGGCAAGGCAGCCCCCCGCGGCCAGCTCCGGGCTCTGCTCTGCCCTGCGGCACCACCGCCGAGGTGGTGCTCCCGAGGCACCCGCAGGGAAGCGCTCGCGGCCGGGGCAGGCTCAGGGGCACGGGAGAGGAGACCGGGCGGGATGCCCAGCACTGGAACAGCGAGCGGCCGAAGAAGGAGCAGCAGCCGGCCCAGGGGAGGGGAGGGGAAGGGATGTGTGAAGGGGCCGCCGCAGGGCGGGAGAGCCGCCTCTCACCAGCAGCGCCAGGCCGAAGAGGCACCATCCCGTCAGCAGGTCAGACGCTGCCGCCGCCATCTTCGCTTCCGTCAGCGGGAGCGCGGCCGCCCCCCCGAGGCGGCGCTTAAAGCGGGGCGGGATCGCGNCTTCTCCGGGGGGCAGAAGTGACGAGAGCCGGCAGTCCCCCGGCCCCGTCCCGAGACAGAGCGCAGCCGTCGGGGGGCAGGAACGGGGAATCGGGGTGATGAAGAGCTGTCCTCACCTCTTGCTCCCGAGAAGGGTTTGCCTGTCCTTCCCTCCCGGGGCCGGGAGGCAGAGACAGGGCAGCGCTCGGTCCCGCCGGAACTCTTGCCTAAGGGACAGCGGGAGGGGAGAGAGGGGGTTTGAGGAAAGTTAAAAGGTGCGCTAAGAGGTATGAGGCACTTTCAATCCTTTTGTTGTTGCTTCTTGCTGTAAAAGTGCCTAAATCATCTCCCTGCGTGGCCTGCAGCCGCGGGGATGTGCGGGGAGGGTGTGCGGGAGCCCCGCGCCGCCGTGCCTCTGTCCCGGGCTCCGCTTAACCGCGATGGTGCGAAACCTCGGGCCGGATCGCGAGCTGGCGGGAAGCCTCGCTTCGGGACGCCGTGCCCGGTGTGAGGGCAGCCGTGGGCCGGGAGGGCTGTGGGATTAGGAGGTGCCCAGGGGAGCTCGTGGTCCTGAGAGTGTGGATTTGGTGGCATGGGGAGTGGGAGACCCTCATCTGCCAGGTGCTGCCGCGTCTTAGTCTCTACTTAACTCTAAGTGCTGCATGCATACAATCATGGAATCATCAAGGCTGGAAGAGACCTTTTACAATCGTCCATTCTGACCGCCCACCCGCCACTGCCACCGTGACCCCTAAACCGCTAAACTGCATCACCCAGCACCAGATCTGGTCACCTCTTGTGCACCTCCGGGGATGGTGAATCCACCACCTTCCTGGGCAACTATTCCAATGCCTGACGACGCTAACAGTGAAAATTTTCCCGATATCTAATCTGAATCTTCCCCGTCTCAGTTTAAGGCCATAAGGTTGGGTGCAAAGGGGTCTGCCTGCAGGAGCGCCCGGGGGTAGCCTGGGGCCCTGTTCGGAGCAAGGGCTGCTGTGCCGGGTGTCTGCTGGGTGCACAGGCAGCTCAGGGGTGAAAATGTTTGTGAGCCTTGCTGGTTCCTCGGCTTTGGTACAAGGGGCTCAGAGACATGTCAGCGGACAGGTGGCCGCATTCATGTCCTGAAACAATAGATTCGTTTTCTATGTTTCAGTTTTCTGTGAGAGCAAATGTACTCATGAGCCAAGTAAGAGGAGGTTGAAATTCAGACTCTTTTGTTTGTAGCTTTGTGAGAAGAGACTGATTAGGGCAGGGGGAGCTCAGCCTGGGAGGGATGAACTTCCAGGTGCTGTGAGGCCAGTCGGGGTGATGAAACCTCCTGGTGTCAACAGTGTTCATCAACCAAGTGTGAGGTCAGGTAAGAAGAAGGACTTCTTGTGGGCTCGTAGCCTTGAGAGGTCTGTTGATGAAGGGGCTGTGAGAGCCTTACTCCAGACTGGCTTTTGCCCCCTGCTAAGGCTTGATTTGTATGAGGGACCATTTATATGGGACAACAGCTTGTGGTGGTGTTTGTGAGCTATATCCAGGGCATCTGAGGTGTGTGCTCAGACGGACTAGTTCTCTGAGGAAAACTTGGTGGTGTGCCTGGTGGAATAGCTTTGTTACAAAGTAGCTGATAAGTTTGCTGGGCTTCAATTTACTGTGAGTGTTGTGACAGCACTCACAAGCTATGCCTGGGGTGGTTGGGGCAGCAGGAGTTCAGATGGACTTGCAGCTTTGCAAGAAGGAACCTATGTTTGGGAGGACAGGAGAATTGGAAGCTTTGCCTCAGAGCAGTGGACACATGCTGTATTTCTCAATTTGCTGTCAGGGCAGTGTGGAAGGCACTGACATGTGGCAGCATTTATGAAACAAGTGATAATGGAGCTGAGGAGGGTTCTGGAGAGCTTGTAAACCTTGCAGGTAGGTATCTGCAGGGGCTCTGTTGACTCATGGAGGGAACTGTTGCTTGCAAGGGCAAATACCTGTGCCATGTATTAAGTTACTGTGAGAACAGTGCAGGTGGAAGCAAAATGAAGCGAGTATTCACAAGGTGCTTGGATGATTGGTCATGGGTGCAGTTTTTAGGTGAGTTTGTAGCATTGCAAGAAAGGGTCTGCTGGTGGAGAAATGTTTTTGGGAGGCTCATTCTGGAGGGAAAGGTGGTTGGGCTGTGTCTTGTTTGGTGTGAGGGCAGGGGCAGCAGGCAGGTGGCTGTGCAATGGCTGTGCAGCTCATGAGCCAAGTGGATAGTTCATGACAATCCAGGTGAGCTTGTAGCGCAGTAAGAAAAGCAGCAGATACTATACAACTATAATTAGTTACAGGTCAGTAAGCAGATTGTGTATGTCCTCTTAGTTGTTGGAGGTTTAGGGTTTTTTCTTTGTATATTTTACTATTAATATGTATGTATTATCTCCACCACAGAAAATATTTCCCTGGATGTCATTACTATTAAATATGTATGTTGTAATTCAAAATTGCCTAAGAACCCATGAAGAATTAAAACCTTTGAAGAACTACATTAAAAATAAACTATTCCCAAGAGGGAAGGGAAGTAATTTGCCCTTGGAGTATATAAAGTTTTTATGTTTTGTACAGCACACCTTTGTCAATAAAATATTGATATACCAAACATCAGGGACCTGTAACTGTTTAAGAATTAAGGCTGCTGTTAAAATTTAAGAAAATAAATGCTATAGCTCTATGCTACCGTAATTCTTTTTGGTTTGACTCAAATGGTAACATAAATATTTAACTTGCTGTAGTAAATAAGCCATAAGTGTACTTCAGCACAATCAAAAAACCTTTTTCATTCTAAACAGCTGAATTCATATAGTTTAACAAAGATTAAAAAAAAAAAATCAACCCCCCCCAAGTTATATAATTTCAACTAAGAGAACAATCCAGTCTTTGAGTCTTTCGCTAAAACCTTCCTATATTTTTGCAGTAAATGGTAATATTGAAGAAATTCCCATTATTCTGTCAGATCTATTCCTTTTTAGTAAATATGGTTGATAACCTAGTTTTATTTGGGTAAGGGGCAAGGTTTTAAAGGTTTCAGTAAAAAATGTCATGTCCCTGTGTGTTAAATGATTACTGTAATTCATAGTTTAAAGGAAGAACTTCACTTTTTGTTGGTATAGAAATAATGCTTTTATGTACAGTGAAGGCAAAATGGAAGTTTTTCTTTTCAGATACCACTATGGTATCTGAATGTGTTCGTTTTTTTCAATACCATGTTAGCCCTAGCATTCTGAATGTCTTTTCTTATTCCCTAAAACTCAGAGTTTATAAATTCAAATAATTTTATTCCCTATTTTAATAAAATTAGCAAATCTTTATCTGAGGAATTATCTACAAACAAAATTCGGAGGATCAATTTAATTTATATTTTTAACCATTGGGTGGGACACTGCAGATGTCAAGTATGCACGAAAATGTAAAAAACGGTTTAATAGCAAAGCTAGTATTTTTTTTAAATGTTCAAATAATGACCTCTGTCTCTGCCTTGTGCCAACAAAAGCCCTATAAACATAAGTCTTAAAAATGGTATTCAATTGATGTGTTGACTTCTGTGAGGAAGCGGAAATTTCATCCCTTGTTCCTATTCCTGAGGAACCTAAGACTAACATTTTTCATGCCTGTATTCACACAGCTCTTTCTGTAAGAGGGTGCTCATGGATAAACTGGGGGTCAGATTTCTGAGTGCTCACAATGTCTATTGACAGCACTGCCCCTGAGGATACATTGGTTAGATGTTTCTTGGCACATCAGGGCCACGTTTGTGTTTCTCAGTCACTGTAGACAGCTTCTAGGATGGCTGGATGCAGTCTGCCAAGTCTACCTGCCTTTTACTCAACTGCAGTGTTATGTCATGGGGTGAAAATGAGCAAGCATGGAACAAACTACGTAAGGCAGTGGGTCAGTAAGACTAATCAGTGTGAGGCCATGGGTCAAGAAATAAGAGATGAGGCAACTGGTCACAGAAGAAATAAATATGTACAAACAGAAAAGGAGGTGAGAAGAATAACTGTACTTTTTCCTGCAGAGACTTAGTGCTTGAGAGGAGGTAGATGCGTGAAGTATGAGCCAGCCAGTGAAGTGACACCATTAATACCGAAGTTATTGATCACCTACAAGCTGAAAGGTAGCGTGGTGCCACATTGAGTGCTTGGGATCCTCATGATCAGCGGTGCTAGTGTTGGCTGCAGTGCTGTACACCAGTGCTGTGGTTCCAACAGCCAGGTTATGCTAGCATGGCTTATAGGAATATCTCAGTAGTTGTCCCTGTTGTGCTATTCTCTCCTACACTCTGGTAGCGGACATGCCTCTTTCTGTGCCTAGACATGGACATTTGTCTTCTGCTCTTTCATGCTTCTTTGCTCTTTCTAATAAAAGCTTTTTATCAAGATGCCCTCATGCAGCAAGATCAGTGAATGCACTAAGGAGTGGTACTGGATAGAAGTACTTGTGTAGGGCATCATGTCTGGAGTCAAGGGTGGGAGGAGTACAAAAAGTGATATCTGTAAAGGTTTTTTGGGCATGTTTGTAGCTGGGGTTGATAACTGCAAACTAATAATTAGTTATAATTATTTTTTTATTATTAGCTAATTATATAATAATTAGCTAATAATAAAAAAATGCCTCTTTAAAAATTTTTATTGTACAGAAAAAAATGGGGAGGATTTTTGTCAGTCATTGACATAACGTGTGAATGACAATAGAATGAGTAAGTCTGAAGAGAATGCTGTTACTGTATTTCTCAACAAAACCTGATAGGCATTGTGGTGGGAGCAGCCATAGTGTGAAAAAATGAACAATTATCTCAGTAGACTTCCCTAAATAACCATTCTCCTTTCCCACACAAGATAGTTGGACAATGCAAAAAAAAAAAAAAAAAAGGATTACAAAAATATTGTGTTATAAGGAAAATACATTATTTTAAAATAAACTTTAATTATATTGTTTACAAAATAAAATCTTTGTCTAAAAAAACCCCTTGTAGTAATTCTTATGAATATAGGAAATAAATCCAAACTATAGAAAATGTCTTAGATACTACTTAATAACTTGTGGAATTTACTTTTACTAAAGTATTCATGACGTGACTCAGACAGAGAAAGAAGATGTTTGGTATTATAGAAATTAAAGTATATGAAACAAGACACCATCTTCATTTTGACCAGGACAAGGGATTAGAATCATACTTGAAGTAGATAGTGTACATACCAACAGGGAGCAGGTGCTCCTTCTCGCTTGACTGAGCTGCTCGTGTCACCACTTGATAATCCCCCAAGTTTCAAGGGAGCTGAAAGCATGTGGGCTAATGGCAATGCCATATTTTAAAATTCCCCTATTAACTCTACTTGTTCTATTTTTTTCTCATGTTAGATAATGTTAGAAGAGAATATAGTGAAACTGGGTTTAGCAGTATTTGACAAAACATGTCATGGTCTTATACTTGAAGGTGTAATTATTCTTTGTGTTATGTGGCTGAATCCAGTAAAAACTGTAAACCCTATGGCACAGAACACACTGGACTTAGTACTCTCCAATTACACACAATTAGCCATTGGGAATAATAACAACTTTAAATAAGGTCCTTTGACTTATGTGAATAAAATTGACTATAACTTCTTGAAATGTCTTTTGTTTGATTTGATGTCTTTAGTTCATTTACCACTACTGCAGACCAACCTAGATTTCTGACATTGGTGTTTCATGATGTCTTATGTCAATACGTGCATCTCCCTTTCATCACTGCACTTCAGTGCTTACTTAGTCTTATTTAACCATTAGCATAGCTTTGGGTTTCTTCATAAACACTATTAATAGTTAATTTTCACTCAGTGAGTTAGATTTTCTGCTGTACCCACAAACTTTACTTGGCGGTCATTTATCGCTAGTTTAATATAGAAAGAACAACATGATGCCACCTGTATTGTTTCCTTTTCCTAAAATGCTACCTTGTTTCAAGATCCTCAGTCATGCCCATGTTTTCAGAGTGCTTGGATTTAGTGCAGTCTATCCTTCTTTTTCACTAAGAGAAACCTCATTTTCCCTTTAAACCTTTTTCAATATCAGTAGTTTTTACTGATCAGTATGTATCAGTGACTCAACATTTACATTAAAAATAGGCACAAGGGTTTATGAACCTTATGAAAATTTCAGTATGACTTTAGCTTGCTTTAAACCAGCTCAATTCTTATTTTGGGTAAGAATAGGGGAGAAAACAGTTTTCAAAAAAAGTAATGATGTCATGCTGAGGAAAATAGATGGTCCCACTGGGTTCAGAATAAGGTTTTCTCAATATTTAGTGGAGTTTAGGGAATAAAAACATGAAGCAGGTAAGGATACAGAAGTGTTCTTCCAGCATACACATCAGCACTGGCACACTGTTTTTCAGGTAGCCCAAGTCAAAGGCTGAATCATCATTTTTGGAGGCTAAAGATAGGCTTTCTGCACCGTCAGTTCACTTTTTGTGTCTGTTTAGCATGTTTAGCAACAAGAATTTTATAATAAATTCCATGAAATAATTTATATAAATCAATTTGTATAATCAATATACATAATAATTGAAGTACTTAAAATGTCAAAGCCCAGTCCCTAGAACACTGACTTTCTAACATACAAGAAAAAACTGGCAGTTTGGGACTAGTAAACTCTTTAAGAAAGCAGAGAACTGTCACAAGGTGGAGAGGAATTGCTAATCTGTGCACAAATAGATGTGTTATTTTCTTGTCCTGGTAGTCTGAAAGTAGGATAAAAGGGTTTTTTTAAAGTTTGTATATATTTTGGAAAAGAGGTCATCTTTCTAAAGGTCACAACATGCAAATAAAAATAAGAAGTTGAGTCAGAAATTTAGAATTAATCTACAGAAGAATTTAGAGTGGTTGTTTTTTTAATGAATTACTACTAACTACATGGTAGTGTTTATGGAGGTTCTTTTTTTTTCTTGGTTCCTTGATTTGTTTACGTGCGAGTCTGAGGGCAAAAGAGGTGATTCATTTCTCCAGAACATAGAGAGTGTAGGTTATTTTCTTTAAGAAGGGCTGTAAAAACAATTAGAGCCTTGAAGACTCTCAATTTCTTTTTTTTTTTTTTTAACTCAATAATTGAAAGCTCTTCTGTATGTAAGTTACAGTTCTGTATGAACTGTTAAGAACTAAAGTAATGTGAACTTCCAAAACAGGAGTGTGTGAAAATTCCCACAACAAAAATGTGAGTGTTTTTTTCCCATGAAACTTTCAGCCTGATGTTTTCAGAGGAAAAAAGAGAATTCCACAGTATTTTTATCATGGAACTAGTCAAACAATGAACTGACTGCTTCATCATATTATAACATCCAAAGTACTGTTTTCTGCATGTTTGTCTGAAATTATTAAAGATACTGCTAGTCTTTTGTAGATGGAAAAACTGCAACCAAGGCATAAACTTGGACGGAAAATGTTTGGAGATCTTCCCAGGATGCACTGAGGAAACAAGATGGAAAGAAAGCAAGACAGTGACCCCCTGAATTTAATGGAAAAGCTGCCACCAAGTTTAGCTAAGTATTGATACTACTTGGAAGGGCATAGTGTAATCATCATTATGCTCGATGGACAGTGAGCTGCTTTGTCTGTGTCAAAAGATTACACAGAATTTTTGCTAGTTTAGGGGACAATAAATGTGAACAAAGTGAGGATACCTTCTTGTGCAGAGAAAAAAGTAATTTGGAATCACCATCTTGGAAAAGATGCTGCTCAAGGGGAAGTGATAGAATTTTAAAGGTTCTGACTGGCACAAGGAACAGAAAATAGAGAACAATTAGTCATACTCATATTAAAAAAAAGTTGGCGCAAAATAAATCAACAAGCAGCAGACTTAGAGAGTGCTTCCTAAAATTTAAACAAAAATACACTCTGACTGTAGGATGCCTTGAATACCAAGTGTGTATATGTTAAAAATTAATAGAGAAATTCATGGGTGAGAGGTCTGTCAAGCAGTATTAAGCACTCAGAGACTCAACCTCCAGCTCAGAAGGCCCCTAACCAGGGGAGTGCCAGAACAGACAGGATTTGCAAGGGAAGATTGTTCAGCTTTCCCTGTTTTCCAAAGGATTTGCTGTTGGCACTAAAAGGTCAATATAGGAAGCTGTAGAGTCTTTCAGTCATTTCACTTACTATCTTTCAGTTAGTTCAGCTCAGTATGCCTTTTCTAGGACATCAGTTAAGGCTGGGGTTTGTTGATTTGATGGTGTTAGAGGGTAATCTTCATGATACAGGTGAATTTCTTCTGGCTCAGAAGACTGATTCAAAGCCATCTACATTATTTAAACCTAGCATATGGACTACATAAAGAATCTGGAGCATTAAGGGCTGTCTAGCACATAGAAGAGGTTATTTTTATATTGTAATGAACAGTACAAACAGGTGAGCTTCATCTCTCAAAATAGGCCTTAAGCGCATACCCAGGAGCACACAAAGTTGCCTGTTATTTCAAAACAGGTGAAAAGGTAGGCTTAATGCTTCCATGTGTAAAGAGGGAGTTGATGAATCTAATTTTCTCAGTTCAAGAAATGGACTTATAAACTTGATTGGGTCAGGAGAGGGTCACCGGGGTGTGGGACTGTAACACTTGTTCTGTGTGGAGAAGGGAGGGAGCTGGGCTTGTTCAGCCCACAGAAGAGATGGTTGTGGGGCCCTAACAGCAGGCTGGCTGGGAGGCTGTCCAGACAATGGAGTCAATGGGGCACAGTAGGAGAAGAGACAGTAGACATACATTAAAAAAGGAGGATCTGACTGGATATATGGGAAAAAAAAGTGTAAGAAAAATTAACCAATGGAGCAAATAGCCCAGATAGAATTTGCCACATCTATACTTGAAGGTTTACAAAATTTGACTGATAAAACCTTGAGCAAGCTGGATTCATTGTGACCCTGCTTTGAGCATGAGGTTGGACAAGAAAGGTCCCAAGAGTAACTTCCTACCTGAACACGTCAGTGATTAATGCCACTGACACAGCAACTGTATTTAGATAGAAGATAACATTTTGGGAAATGCAAAGGAAATAATTATTCTCAGCAATTGCACCTGGAATTGAATAATAGTGCAGTAGTACAAAACAATATCCCAGAGAGGAAGAATGGCATGAGATTATGGCTGCTGACTGTGAAGTTTTGTCATTAAGGTCTTTTTGATCAGTAGTGGAATAGCAGTAGTTGACTACACAGAAGAGCAAATTATTCTACTTTCTGCCATTTCTGTCCTATCTAAAATGTATGGTCTGTAACAATGTGGATCATTTATCAGTTAGTTGTCAGTGAATATGGACACAAACAAACACTGCTCTGTATACGCCTGTAACCTGAGACAAAAACTTTTTAAATACGTAGAGTCAAAAGAACTGATTCTGGCACAGGAACAGGTTTCCTAGAGACGCTGTGGATGTCCCAGTGCTGACAGTGTTCCAGACCAGGTTGGATGGGGCTTTGACCTACTTGGTCTAGTGCAAGGTGTCCCTGTCCATGGCAGGGGGATTGGAGCTAGATGACCTTTAAGGTCCGTCTGTTCACACCCAAACCATTCTCTGATTCTAAACAAACTGTGCAGAGCCGGGCATGTGTATGTGCATAGTGAGGAGCAATCTCAGAGTCTTGATTCAGTATTGAAAATTCTGGCTTGTATGATGTTTATTCTACAAGACCCAAAGGAATGCTGGAGCTTCAAGCTACTACTAGGACTTAATGTTCCCTGTGCCCAGTAAAAGAAACAGCAGAGATGGATACATGTTACAGTAATACTTTTTCTTCTATGTTTCTGACAAGGAATTAGTTTAAGGTACTCTTCCTCTTTCATTTTTGCCTGCAGGCAAACTGCTTTCCTCTTGGGGTTGCAGTTGAATAATTATTGGAGGAGGGAACAGAAACAGCCGGCATTAATAGAGGAAGAGTGATATCGAAGCTCAAAATTTTTTAATCTGTGATTCAAATTAATTAGGTTTTAATTAATTAATAATTACAAACCTCTGCGGTTTTAGGTGTAAGGATCCCGTTTAAATGGCAGAAGCCCCGCTTAGCGCTTGGCGATTCGGGGCATTTTCCCCTCTCGTCCACCAGAGGGCTCCCGCGGTGCAGTTCTCCAGAGTCGTTTTCATGCAGGAAGTTTGCCAGAGATCTCAGGAGAGCCAAATCTTGTACGCATTACTTGGAGAAATTTCGCATTTCCGCTGAAGTTTTAGCATAGCAAGAACTTCGGGAGTTGGTGCGTAATGTGTGAATGATTTATCTTTTTAAAGTTAAGTATATGTCAACTTTAAATCCAATTCTTCAAAACTGAAATGGGTTGTTCCAAATCTTCCCATTTTTGTCAAGCTCTGTCACTATTGGTGGCACCATTGCTTTCCAAAGCATTCAAGCCTATGATTCAGTGCCATCATAAAAATTTCCATTTCTGTAGATACACACAACTAGAGCTTACTTAAGCTCTGCTATTTCTCTGCTATTTCTTCACTATATACTCAGTAAAAAATTCTTTTCTATTATAGTATGACTGACTTACCTAAAGCATGCTTTCCAAGATTTGACACCACAGCATTTCCATTCTGAACTCTGATGAACTTGGTAATTCAAGAAGAGATAGAAAATCATAATAAATTCTGTCCTGTTGATCTTTTCACCTTCACCTTCCAGTCTCTGTTGGTCTCTTATTTGTTGCATGACAGACACACTAGTAGGAGTTTGTACAATACTGTATCTCTCCTGTGTACTGACAGACCTCTGTGACTGTTCTCTTTCCCTTATATCAGCAACTATTTGTCATTGAAGTGCTCAGTTCATTTGCCAGATTCTGTCCCCATTTTATGGCACAAAAAAAGTGATACAGTATTTTTCAGTGCAAAATACTAGAAATGTACATATTTTTTGTAAAATGATCCATAGCAGGTATTCACTTAAATGATTATGTACTTGTATTTATTTTGTGTGTATATTTGCTTTGATATTAAAATATTTCTACTTCTGTTTTTTTCACTGGGTTATTATTTGCTTTCTTATAGTCACCAAATTAAACAAGTTCAGCAGAAATTTTGCTCTGTTTAAGGTGACTGTTTGCCACAATGTCCCCAAAGTTTTAACCAGAGGAAAGAGGCAGTGCCCAAAAGAACCAGGTGCACAGGCCATACTTTCTGTAGAAGCAAAGGGCATCAAGATATCCCACAGAGCATGTTTTCAGTAGTCACTCCAAGAAGAAAAACCCTCGTGGGAAAGTGGTATGAAGAAGACTTGAAAATATGTACCTGGATGGGTTGGTAGCCGAATTTTTTGACCATCATTTTTTGGCTAACATTTTCCTGTTTTTTTCTATGTTGGCTGCATAAAAGATGTAGAACAAACATAGTCTGCAAAGAAGACAGTTTGCTTTCTGTGTCAGCATACTTGCTATTACAGGAGGGTATTTTTTGCATGGGAATGGTCTTTGATTAGCACAGAAAAGTCTTTAGGACACCTAATAGCAGCCTAAGCACAGGGCAAGGTCACTGAGAAAAATGAAGCTGAGTGGTTCAAAAGTACACCACAGGAGGATGACAGCTGAGCACAAGTGGAAACGAGAGAGGTTCCAGCAGGATATGAAGAGAAATCTCTTCACCATGAGGACAGTCAAGCAGAGGAGCAGGATGTCTGCAGAGATGTAGCCTCCCTCCTTGGAGGCTTTTAAGCCCTGACTTGCTTCAGTACCTGCTGCTGATTACTATTTTTAGCACATCACACCAGTACTCTTACACTGGTAAAGTCATTCTGTTGTAGATGTTGCTTAAATTTCTCCCTGCCTTACCTGGTGTAATCAGTTTATTTTCAGTTTGTTTGTTATATTAGGTATCAGTCCAATTTTGCCATGTTTGGGCATAGTCTCCATTGTGTGAACTCTAAAATGTTACCTATAATATTACAATGTAAATGTCATCTAGCAGGTATGTATGTTCTGCCTTGTCTTCTACAACATAACTTACACTTGTTGGTCTTTCATAAATTAGTTCATTTGTATTTTTGTGCTCTTTTAAGTAGCATACTCAGTGTATGATATTTTCTAGCATTCTATAGGTTGATTTAAAACATTTTCCAATGTATAAGCATACATATTATGACTGTTATTACATTCACCATCAGCTTTGCTCATGTGTGGTTTTATGTTGATCACCTTTGAAGTCCTAGCCATTGCAGATGGTATCAGTTTTTATTCCATTTGGGTTTTAGTTGTGCTGACTTTTGGCATCATTGAAACAAATAATACACTACACCAATGTGTTGAAAATATAAGCACTTTCTTTAAACTCACCTGACATCTAAAGGATAGATTTCCAAATAAATCTAAAGCATTAACTTTTGTCATTACTAGCTATTTTCTCCTTCACAACAGGGGCTCTCTAGATATATCTATACTGGTTTTTGAGAGTATTCATATGACTGCCACTAGAATTGGAATGTTTTCGTACATAAAGCAGGTCTGCAAGCAAGTCTCAGTGCACACTTTTGTATGAGAGAAAGCAGCTCTGAATGATAGTAGCATACTTTCCTACTTGATAGTAGTGACTAATCAAGTATTTTTGAAAAATAAGCAGTTACACATTAGATGAGGCATTGCTAAGCAACTTCAAAATTTGTTTTAATCCTACTTTTCCCATTCCAGTTTTCCAGTTGTCAGAAAAATAATGTTCTCACATGTACTTAGAACATTCCCTTAAAATTTGGAGATTGCTCAGCTGGCTTGCTGCAAAACTATCACATTACTGATAGATAAACACCATTAAATTGAGTGCAAGGCTTTGCTTTCCTCGGCTGGAAAACCTTGTGAACAGCTTGCTGTTGACAGGAAAATGATTGAGTAGGAAATAATGGTATGTCCATTTTTGTAGGGTGATTTAGACTGCCCAGGAAAAAGGTGATACAGTGAAATCAAATTTAAGTTTTCACTTGCGGGAGCAAATACTGCAGGGCTAACCTTACTGAACAGCATACAGCATTTTGGAAAGTTGGAACTTTTTAAGAGAGGTAACAATAGCTTCACACACACTGGGATGGCTTAAAAAAGATGGGATTTAGCAGAAAGAAATGCTAAGTAGCAGTAGTGTAGCTGTGTTACTGCTTTATATGGTATTGATTGTGTAACTCTGTCATTGTGTTAGCTTCCACCGTCCAAGGATTCTGCTTGCTAATTGATGTCAATGAGCAGGAATGGTTCCAGAAAAAAGTCTTAAACCACCCAAACAAAAAACCCCACCTACCACAAAACCACAGTGCTTTGTAGAAAAAAACAGATTAAATAAAACAAAAGCTCCTCAATCCATCTTTGTTATTCAGAAAGAGTTGAGAATAGCCTAAGTTTAAGAAATAAGACTTCTGATATCATAAAGGCTATTTTACAGGTAAAGGCATATCATAATCCAAGGAAGCAGTCTCTTTCTGATATATTTATTTCTTAATTGTCCTCTCTTTGAGGATGACAGAAGCATTGGTAATATTTTCTGTTTAGAGTGAAATCCTGGCTTGACTGAGGTCTCCAATACTCCTAACTCACAGCAACAGCAACTAAGGGGAGGTCATAGAAAGCAGGTTTAATATTCTGGCCCAAATGAAGTTTATGCCAAAGCACACACTGACTTATTGAATTCAAAATTTCACTCTAAATAGAAAAAAAACTCACCAAACTTCCCAGGCTCAGCAGAAAAACAGAGGTGTTTTGCTTGCATTGACTTTCTAGTTCTTTTTTGCTCATTCTTTCCAGTGAGATCCTATAGTGGAGTTATATAGGCATTCCTGCAAGGAACACAGGAGAGAACAACCATGTGCTAAGTAAGCAAATCTGACAGCAGAAGGCGAGGTCATTAATGGAACTGGGATCAGGCCTGTGGGAGAAAGTTTATTTCAGGAAAAACAGTAAGAAAAGGAATGACAAAAATTTATTTCTAGATAAGGTTTTTTTAATAAGTTTAAAAATGTATCAGTTTTTAAGTGAATCATACTGACTTTTTTTCAGTGTTACTTAAGTAGAAATTAATTTGATGAAGCTATTTTCAGGGGGATTTCTCTGTATTATTTTAATAGGAAAGGGTATTTCTTTTCTTTTCATTTTTTCCTGACTTTCGGTGTTCTTAATGCTGATGGGTTTTCTGTAAATCATTGTCAAAACCACTTCTCAACTCCCTCAAAGTTATGAAAACATTTTAATACATATTTTAACTTCAGAGAAAAGAAGCTGAAATATGGGGTAAAATGGGGAAACTATGGCTCCCCATAATTATGGCTAATTGTGGATTAAATATTTCTTAGGCATCAAAAGCATACCCCTTGGCTACATCAGAAAAGTGAGATCCAAAACTTAATTCAGTCTGATTTATAGGGGTTTTTTGTCCATGCCCACCTACACATCTGGAATGAACCATATAATGATGCTTCACTGTTGTCTCCATTTACTGATAAATAGAAAAACTTACAGGACTCTAAAATTTATAACATCTAAAAAAAAAAAACTGCCTTGCATAGTATTCTATACTGAATGAGGTTGAATGAATCTGATTGCATCAAGATTAGCTTGTGTTTCATTAACAAAGAGATGAAAAGGAATCTAGCCCAATCCATTTGGCTACCCTATATCAAAGAATCCCATACTATCTTAATTTTCACTTCTGTTTCTTTCTTTTTGTCCTGCTGCCTCAGCTCCTGACTCTCATACTGGTAAATAATTCAAAGATAGAGTAGAAAATCACAAAATTAATTTGATGTTTTATATTTTAGATATCTTCATTTACATAGGTGAGCAGTGATAGCCTCCCATGTCCTAATGTCATCCTGCTTCCTGCCCCTTTTCCTTGTATGGTTTTCCTTGCGTTGTCTCTCCAGTCTAAAGGGGGGCTGTTATAATGAAGGCAAGGGAGAGGATTGCGGAGTTTGATGGGACAATTTTTGAACTCAAAGTGATGGCAACAGCTTAGACCGAGAAGCATCCAAGACTTCTGAATTGACTTAAGACATGAGAGAAATTATCGTAAGGTGGGGATCTGAGCAGTTATGACCACCTGTCAGTACTGCCTGAGACCATCCAAAATACCAGTGGAAAATGCTCCTTTACAGATTATAATGTCTATCTTTAATACTCTGCTAAGACACAAAGGAGTGGAAGTCCTCCACTGAAAATACTACTTAAATTTTTTTAATCTCTTAGATAATACAGTTATATGATATTTAAAAAGGATATGCACACCTTTGCTATAGGCCAAGGTAAGTTTCTGTTAATGAAATTCTTGAGGAGACCTGCTCTGAATGTAAATGGAAGGGCTTTATGTAGATGTAACTGAAAATTCTTATTTAATGATGTCTGCTGCAGGCAATCCTTGTGGAATATTCATTTAAGTCCTCTGTACATACAATTCGACTCATATTCGACTGATATTAGTATCAGTCCAATTTACTTTGTGAACAATTTACATGATTATAAAAATGTGTTGTAGTAGTGTAGGTCATTTTTGCAGTTAATTTTTAGCCATAAAAGGAATATAAATATTTCTAAGTACATGAGGCTACCTTATCTAAAGATACCTAAAAGCCGTGCTGGTCCTAAAGTTTATTTAAACTGGTTGAAAGTCCACAGATTCTATAAAACCTTTAACCATGCACAGATTTGGTTCAGAAACTAAGGTGTCATGTTGAAGTTAGGAACACTGTCATTCTAAAATCCAGAGAGACACTTGTAAAGAACAGTTATTCCCAAATCTGTATTTCCCTAGGGAAATTACACCTTTAGTTTTGAAATCTCAGGTGCCTTACATGACTTGCATTCAGGTTTCACCCCACTTGCTGCTTGCTTACACGTGAATATAACTCACTTCCACAATTCCCTTGGCCTGAGCTAACTGATAATGCTTAAAGCTGAATTTAAACTTGTGATTAAATTACTTTTGGTTTATTAATTCTGTGGTCTTCACACCACAGGAACACAGAAAATCAAGTGAATGTGTGTAATCCTTTGTCTTGGTGTAATTGCAGAAGTGCGCTTGGATGTAGACAGCTTCTTTCTCCGTGCACTCGTAACACTTCTCCAGAGGTTTGCTGTGATGTACCACAGGCAGCCGTGAGACACACTCAGACTCCCACTGATTTATGTAGTAAAGCTCAGTACTAGAGAGGACTCTGAAGGAGGCTTGCCAGATTTGTCATTTGGAACTAGGCTAGTCTAATTTGGCAGTCAAACCCAGGTTCTGATTGCAAGAAATAATTCTGTGGGAATGATAAACCCCGTGTAAGAACAAATGTGTGCCTCATGCAAGCTCTTGGTTTTGGTTATGTATTCTTCTTCTTACAGGCCCTCTGTGGTTGGGGGGGGGGGTTTTGTTTGTTTGTTTTGGGTTTTGGTTTTTTTTAACTCCTGCCAACAGCTTAGTTTATTCTGTTTCAGCCTATTTTTTTTCTAATTTTATTCTCCAGGAGTCAAATCCTCTGTTGAAGTAAATTTTAAAGTTCCCTAAAGACCAGTGAAGTATCTGTAACTTATTAACAGTTCCTTAAAGAAGTAACCTCTATTCTAAGCCCTGGGAAATGGAACAAGATTGAAATAGGAGAGACAAGCTCAATGTTGCTGATGAATCTTTGAGCAACCCAGTCCTAGAACAGTTCATGTGTTCTTATTTTTTAATGAATCTGACCTTTTAATTTTAACACAAGAACCAGAATTACTTCTTCACAAATAGGTTTGAAAGCATGTCAAGCTATGACTACCCATACTAAAAAAATTTGGACAAACACAATTTTGTTACAAAAAAAAGTTGTTTCTCTGTGAAAAGTGTCTTTCCCTTCTAGAAGCCCAGAAGATAAAGAACTAATGTATATGCCTCATGCACTGACAGTACTGGAGCCAACCAAGGATTGTTGGTGAGAAAGAACAAGATGTGGCGGGAAAAGGAGGGGGGCATATGGAGGAGGGGCAGCACTTTCCTGGGAAAAATGTTTTGGCTTCTGGAGATACGTACAGTGCAGTACAGTGCTGGCACTGGAATGAAGTGAACAAGCTAGCATGGACTGTAAGGGAGGATCAAAACCACCCAAGATCCCTGAAGCCCTCCGACCCATTTCCAGAAAGGTCTAGAAGATCAAATTGCACATGATAACTAATTTACTTAGAAGGAAGGAAACTTAGCTCTAGGGCTGCAAGGGCTACAAAAAAGTATCTCCACGAAGTCTGGGCACATCAGCTGGATCAACACTGGAGCCAGGACTGGTGATCTCTCTCTTTCTTTCTTCCTTTCTCCCCCTCTCTAATTCACCTCTGTCTCTCTGTTCCCTTTCATGCTACCTCCTTTCTTCCTTTCTCCCCCTCTCTAATTCACCTCTGTCTCTCTGTTCCCTTTCATGCTACCTCCTTTACCCAAAACCCACCATCATGTGCTTATCCTAGGAGATCAGGATGTGAAATTTTTTTTCAGGTGAAAATACAGGCTCACAAAATAGTTGCAGGATGCCAGTCTAAGCTGTCTGAACATAGCTGATTCCAGCATTAATAATTGGTTCCAACACAATTAATCAATGACTAATTGGCAAGATTAGGTACACAGTTTACCAACAAGATTGATCTGGATTCCACTTACCAGGAAAGGGAAGAAACCAAAGCAGTTCGTAGCAACTCCAGGCTTCATCAAAATGTCATGTTCATAATAAATCACTTGGCCTTGCTCCAAAATTACATTTCTCTATCGTGTGCAAACCAGATTTGACGTGCCAAAAATAAATAATTTAGAGATTGAGGCAAACGTTACTCTTGATACATTACGTGGCTACATTTCTTTTAAGAACTTCCCATTTATTTAAATAATGGCCTTTCTAGGAGGTGGAGTTGGATTTTGCATTCCTAGTAAAGGGTAAAATTTATTTGAATCACAGTGAATAAATATACAAATAGTCATGAAAACACGGTCTGATAGGTTGTCTCTTTGGACTGTCATTTTCTATTAGTGCTGAAATCCTCAGCTCCCAAAAATACGTATATACATAGGGTGACCTAGGATGTTGACTTGCAGTATGCATAGGTCAATAGGCTAGTTTAGAGAGCATGTGACAGCCAGATCTTTTTTTTCTCCTTTTGCATGTGCTTCAGTCTTACTTTAAGCTGCAGCCTTTTAGATACTGTTAAACCTAGAGTTCTTTTATATCAGCGACCATAACTAGATAGCTCTAAACTTACACTTCAAGCTTACATAAATCTACAAAACTACTTAGTTAAAAGTATAATGGTTAAACCCTGAGAATATTACTCCTAGATGAGAGACAAAATAAAGTATATGAATGCAGAGATACAGAGTAAATATGCACTTATTATGACCTTCTAGATTATCGTGCCTATTTATTCAGCAATAAATATGAATAAAATACTTGTCATTTTATTATTTCATTTTTATATCACTTGACAGTATTGAAATTGAGCACTGAAACAGCATAATAGTAAATAGCTCTGCATGAACCCAGAATCCTGGATGTGTTAATATAATTGTAGCTACTATGTTGATAAGACTGATGGTCATTATATATCAGTTAGTATGGCAAATTTAAAGAAGTTACTTTCTGAAAATTTGAAACTCTTTATAACTGGACCTAAAAGTGGGTTATTTATCACAGTAGCATTCCATTTTTAAATACTGCTTGGGCAAATCAGCTGGCTAGAAAAGACACAACAGTAGAAGACACCAGCTAATACTGAGACTTGAGAACTCTGAGACATATTTGTTACAATTTAAACTCTATGCTTCATCTTGCTGTAGTTAAAAGAAAACAGGCACAAAGTATTCAGCCTTCTGAGCTGAAATAATGCTGTCCGTTAAGCCTGCAGGTCTTATACAGCCTAGTCTATTTGTAGGATCTTAAACTTTGCTGATACCTTTTTTTTGCTCTTCACCTTCTTTTTCCTAATATTTGCATTAAATAAATTTTAAAATAACATATTGTACTGATTTATAGATGCTTCCAGACTGTGTGTACGATTTTAACATATTCATACAGAAATATAGGGCAAAAACCTATACCCCTCAGAAAAGCTGCCTAAAACCTGGCTTTGACCTTTTCATTATGTATAACGACTTTCAAAGACATATGGATACTTCAATCTAAAGCCAGAAGATGACTTTGACTTGTTTTGGAAAATCACCTTTCATCTCTTCTCTTCCTTAATCAGCTCTTTGACCACTTACTTTTTTCTTGTGCAATACAAAAGCCATCAAAAGGCATGTCTTTTCTGCTTTACAGGTAGGGCAAATTCCATATGAAGGCAAGAAGAGGAAGAAGAACAACGGGAAACATTACTTTTTTTTTAGTTGTGTATAACTTTGTGTTTCATGAAACAACAGAACTTGTGGCAAGCTGTTTAGATTATGGTTATATATATAAATATATATAGATAGATTCAGAGGAAGAAAAAGAAAAGTATTCATTTTACTAGATAAGGGACATTTTAATGCTATTAATCTTAGCATTGTTTCTCTAAGCCTGGACTGATGTTTTACTGAATTCTACATATCCAGAAGTATTTCAAGTTTGAACAACTTAACCGTATTTTTGAACTAACACTTTAAAAAGTAGTTTATGCTGAGAAATATTACTGAACAGTTTAAAAAGCATATGATACAGCTTTTGGCATGTTTGCAACTGGTAGATATAAGCAATATATCATGACATTGATTTATTTTATTTTGAAACATGTATTATTTGAACTAAGATGCCACTATTAAAAATATGAAACATAGTAGGACCAGATAACACTAAACATTATAATTTATTTTTTTTTTTGAGATTGGGTTTATCAATGGCATTGGAATTGAAGATAAAGAATGTATCTTTTCTTCTTTTTTTTTTTCTGGTTGCTGTACCATTAGGTTTACTAGCAATTAGTCATTTTAAGATGTGTTGTAAAGTGTCAAAGAGTGGAGAAAATGCCTGAGCTAAGACAACAAATACCACAAAACTATAATGATAAGTATTCTCTCTGTATTTTTTTTGAGTAATTTTGGCCCCTCTACTGAAAATCTGAGTGCTGCTTAAGTATGCAGTAGAAGAAGTAGCAGTTAGGTTTTTCTCCTCTTTTTGTCTTCTACAGCAGAAACGAAGTGACATCCAGCTTTTCTGTTGGCTTTGCTGCTCAGGAGTGCTTAGTATGTGTGCACATGCATATAAATAATTCCCTTTTTATGCAGTTTTTGCCAAAGTGCCCTCATTTGAGTGACACTTTTGCTGCATTTACATCAATGTTAAAACTTCCATTAACTTCCCCAGGGCTGGGATTCCACCTGTTTCGTCTAAGTTCACTATAGTTCAGTCTCATGTATTTAAAAGCATTTATATTTTAATTGCTTCAGTGGAATGCAGTTGTCGTGACCGGCAAATCTTGCAGAGGGCAGAAAGGATCATCTGGCAAGGAACAATGCCACATAAGGGCTTACACAACGGAGCAGAAATACTGAGCACTACATTCAGTGAGAAACTGTGTGGTAAGGGGCGTTTCAAATTAATCTCCTTTTGCAAAATTTTTTTCAAGTAGGATCCTGTTGCTTTTAAAGAGTTTTGTCCAAGTTTACAGCTTCATTCCTGCATATGTGTTGTTGTAAGCAACAGTTTAAAATGTGGGTCTAACGAGATGGAGACAAATCTGTTAACGCTGCACAGACAGAGTGAATTATGCAACTTGGCTGGTTTGGATATCTAATCATGACAAAAAAAGAAATAAAGGGTGAAAGAAGGGCAATAAAGAAAAGTTTTCTACAAAAATAAGTCAGTGCTTTAACCCCCCAATCCTCTCACCTTTTCCCCCTGCATCTTGCCTGCAACTGCAGTTGTAGGAAAAGCTGTTCAGTGGAGCAGTTTCGCCTTGGCACAAGAGATGGAACGTTCTCTGCATGTCTGTGATAAGTATGGCTTCAAACCTAAATTTCTCCACTTTCTGCTTCTTGGTGCATTTGCCTTGACTCTTTTCCTGGATCCAGGTCTAATTCTGTCTTCTGTGCGCTTTAGCTAAACTCTGAGATAGCTGGAAAAATGTGTTGCTGCAAAGACAAGATGGGATATCATCCATTTGCTGCTGGTGCTTCAGCTTAGATTATCAGTTTTTCCAATACTTCCCAGATTTAAAGCAGACAAGACAATGTATAGACATTTTCTCTGGAGTGCATCTGTAACTGCAGGTGAAGAAGTGTTTGGGATTTCTAAGCTGTTTGTGGCAACAAAAGATGTTTTGCCAGTTGTGGCTTTGCTTCTCGTATTATGGGAGGCAGAGAGAAGTCATTTTTTGGGGATCATAACAGAGGTTTTTAAACAATAAGGTTTTTCTTGTTCCCAATTTTCATGTCACTAGTCATTTAAACTGTTTTTAATAATGTGAGCAGTGTTGTCCATAAATACATACGATGGCAGTCCCTAATGCGGTGCTCCTCGACTATTATAAATCACTGTAATTCCTTTGATTTATGTGAACTGGAATAATCCTGTTTAGTCGAAGATCTGGCCCAGAGTACAGGAAGCGTATGTGTTAGTCAGGGAAGGTTGTAGCAGTTTCTAATTCTCCTACTGACTGCTTTCATGCAGATGTGGAGTGTTTTCTAAAGTTGACATGGTCCAAATAAGGTATTTAGTTTTCTGTTTGTACTGTCAATATTTTGGTGAGTGAAGCAACATCCTTGGTTTAGGAATTGTTTCATTATTGCTTCACAGGACATGAAGACCCTGTTTGGGTCTGGACCTTGTAGCAATACTGAAATTTTAAGAGGCAGAAATATTTCTTTAAGGGATAAACTGATTGTATGTGCAAACTCTTATGCAATTAAAATGCTTAGCTACTTCAGAATTATATTTGATTGAAATTAATGGGACTGTTTATATTCATGTAAGATAGATGAACCCAGGTATTAAGGACATGTAAAATTAAGTAAAAAAAAAAAAATTTAGAATTTTATAGCTTGAAAGAGCAATGAGATATGCAGCTCTTCTCAAACAAAAAAATGATGATGCCTTTCACTAGGGGCAGAGCTTTTACAGAGGGTCTTTCAACAGAGGATCTTACAACTTTGCTTGAAACACAGAATTAGGGGTCAACATTGAAACCTTTATCAAATGAACAGTTTGAAGGAGAAGAAGAGTGCTCTGATCATCTGTCAGCTGTGGCATTGGGCTCTTGCACCTCACCCTGAGGTAAGACAGCTTTACTTTCTTTAATTTACAGAATGAGCAAGCAAGAAGTGTGACTTGCCTAAAGTTACACCACAAGTCCGTGGCAAAGCTGTGGAATAAAACACCCTAGCAGACGTGTACATAAGCTGCAATTTCATCTTTCTCTTGTGATTCTAAGTTGGGAAGAACAACAACTGTTTTGAAATTCAAACCAGGAAGATAATCATGTCTTTCCATGTGATTTGTTGGTTATCCTGGTTAGTTATCTTGATTGAAATGAGGAAACGCATTCCAAAATCTGGTGAGTGGGAGGGAGGATTTGGGGTATGGGAGCTGGGGGTAGAAGAAAGTTTACTGTATAAATTTTCTGATCTGAAGACCAATTGGCTAAACTGATGTTAAGCTGATAAATTTTTATATGACCACCTTCCTTTTTTTCATCCTGTCAGAATGATTCAACTAGAAAAAGGTAAAATATGTCTTGCATATATATATGTGTATATATATATAAATTATATACATAAACCCTAATCTCTGTCTTCTGTATATCTGTTTCCAGTCATTTTACTCCTCTCTGTCCTTCTATCCAGTTCATATCTTTAAAATGCAGTATGGAAAACTGCCACAAGCACATGGAGAACCTGAAAAAAGTGCAGTTTGGCACATTCAGATAAGAGCCAGTGGCAGCACTCAGTCTCACCATTTCATCACAGACAGATGATATTACAAGTGCAAGAGCATTCAGTTTTGTAAATGATAGATTTGAAAAGGCAAAGCAAATTTCCATAATTCACTGTGCATTACAGCATCAGTGCCATAAATAAGTGTACTCTCTTGGTTTTTCGTGTGGCTGATTTTAAAATTTATTATGAAGTAAATAGAAGTATATAAAATTAAAGTATGCTTACGATTACAAGATAAAAGCTAGTTTCTGCCAGTGTAATAATGCACATAATTTGTTCTTCACAGCTAGAAACCAGATACTCTTTCATTTATGCATTCATACCATGGTTATCTAATTTATGGAACTGTCGCGGCGGGGGGGGGGGGGGCTTTTTAGAGAGGTAGGGGGAAGGAGAAAAAGCCCCCAAACATTTCTTACATTGTTACCTGACTTGAGATATACACATATGATTATGTAAAATCTGTGTCTGGGTGGCTGTTTGTTCTTTCTTGCAGAGTATTCTGTGCTCACTGAGTGGGAGGGTCACACTGTGAGACTAATAAGGACAGAGCTGCATCCCCCTCTACCACTCTTTGGAGACTCACTCCAGCAACTCCTCGGCACTACAGCAGCTCTGTACAGGCATTTTCAGTGCTTCTGGGGACAGGCCAATAAAAAAATTAAAGGTAAGCCACTTATTATTTGTAGTCAATTATCTAAACATCTTACATGTTCCCCCCCACACACACTACACTATTCCTAGCTTGTTTTGTGGTGTTTTTGTTCAGGGGTTTTTGGTTTTGATTTCCAAAATTGCCATTTAAGTTTATAATTCCTAATATTAACTACGTCTTCTATAAACATGATGTATACAGTAAGTTTTTAATGTACTTCAATCAGCCTGCGCTATAGTATTCTGCTCATGATTGTGTAAATACATTGTATATGCTAGTGGATAACTATAGGTATATGCTAAGATATGCTAATAAAAACAGCCTTGCTAAATGAGCAGTAATTTACAAAACTGATTAAACTGTTGCGAGTTGCCACAATGCTGATTGTGCATATATTTACATTTAAAAATATACCTCTTAGCGTGCGTGTCCTTGTAATTAGCACGCGTGCCGGGTGGCCTGCATGCAGTTGGTGGGAGAGCGCTGGTGAGTGAGCAGCGGCACGGGCGGGCAGTGTCTTGCGGGGAGGGGGCACCGCGCCGGCCTCAGCTCTCGGGCAGAGCCCGGGGATGCCGCGGGCCGAGTCCCGGCCGGATGGGGCCAGCTCACGGCCCCCGGCGGCCCCTCACCTGCTGGCCCGGCGCAGGTGCCGCCGTAGCGCCCCGCGGTACAGGGGCTGCCCCGCTCGCAGGCGCCGCC
>VZRQ01002298.1:747409-948528 GCA_013397975.1 Machaerirhynchus nigripectus
TCCACGGGCTCCCGGCGCCGCAAGCAGGGGCCGGGGAGCCGGGGCGGGCCCGGCGGAGGGAGCCCGTAACGGGGCCGGGGGCGAGGCGCGGAGCCGAGAGCTGGAGAGCGGGCTCCGGCAGCGGGGCGGGGGCGCTGCCCGGGCGCCTGGGAGAGCTGCCCGCTTGCCTTCCCTCCCGGAGTGCTGAACCCTCCCTCCGGCAAACGCGGCTCAATCCAAGAGAAACGAAGCTGCCGGCACTGCCGAGTTAGAGGCTGTGCTGCCGAGGGCTCGGGTCGCGCCCCGTAGGCTCTGGTGCGCCTGTTGTGCGAGGGCGCGGAGCCTCCTGGAGCAGCCGGCGGGAGAGGACCCAAGCCCGGAGGTGCGGCGGCAGCGAGGGGGTGACGGTATTGGTGATCAGAGCCCTTCAGAAAACCAGACCTCTGGAGCGGCAGCTCTACTGAATTCCCAATGCCTGCTTGTAAAGCAGGTGCAGGAAATAAAATGATAATTTATTTGAACATGTATTCGCTTTGCTGCTGGTGGGAAGGCTAGAAAAGTTAATCATGATGTACTTGCTGTCAGTACACGACAGAATAGCTCTGATGATGAATAAGGCACTTTGCGGAAATAATTATAAAAATTGCATCTTAGGTATGCGATTTGCTTTTCAGAAAATGTGATTAGAAAAATATTAGACATTTTCTGTGTTTCATTAAATTTATGTGTACTTATACATCGCAGTTGGCTTAGAAGGAAGCTTTTGTCCCCTAATGACCGTACTAGTTTATGTGGTTGAAGCCTGTACTTTTGTGAGATTTAAACTGGAAATTCAATATAGTCTGTTCTAGGCACTTTGCAAGGTGGAGAAATATCACAGTTTGGTTTCTTTTGTGGTTAAACTCAAAAAATTGCATTTTGCCTTTGTTCAATTTCAGGACTACTTCAGCAGTCACTGTAAGAGTTGTGACACCAAGCAGTTTAGCTAATATGTTGAAAATTGAAAAATTATTTGGGGAGAAATAGAAAAGAAAATTAGTAATCACTAATGAAATGAACATCCAATGCCTTTACAATTAATATCTCCAAGTTAGTATTTCTACGGTGTTACTTCTGAGTTTATTAATAAAGCACTAAAAAGGAGTATATTTACAGTTTATTTCTAAATTGACATAAATCTCTTTTTTGTAGCTCCCTAGACAGATAAATGATACACTTGTATGTGACTAGCAACTTCCTCTTCACAGTTAAGAAGTTCTTGTTTGTAGTTTTCTGACAGGGTGAGGCGAGAAGAATAAGGTGAGATTTTTCTGAATATGCTTATTTTTTGTTTCAGATTTGTAGCTGTTTGTTCACATGTGTCCAGGGGGAGATGAAGTACATTGGATCCTGCATAGTTTGGCTTTGTATGGCAGTTTTCCTCCTTCCTGTTTCTACTTCTGTGGCTGTCAGTGACCAGACAGGTACTTCCACTTTTCTTGCCCATCACAGACCAAAGGCATAAATCTCGGCACTGAAACTTTTTTAGCAAATAACAACAGCACAAAGAAAATAAAAAATATGAACAGATAAAAATATACAAGATTGTTTTAAATCTCTTTTCTGAAATGTCCTAAGTTGGAAGTAGTTTCAAAGCAGACTTTCTGCTTCCTGTGCTTGGAAGATTCACATTTGGAGGTAGTTGTAGTTCCTAGGAGTTTTGTTTTGTACTTTTCCTACCATACAAAACAAGATTATAAGTCAGAGCTGCAAAACTTCTGTGAACAAAATCATGAGGCTTTATTAGAGCAGACCAGTTATGACACTGACCTAAACAATCTAATGCTCATGTTAACCACACCTATACTTAATCCCCAGACTGGGTCATATGTTTCACACATGCAGAGTTAAAAAAAATGTTTTTCCTAAGAAGATGGGGAAAGAAATAGAGTGATATTGTTTAACATAAAAGCTGTTACCTGTCTTCTGCAGATTTTCTCATATTTCTCTATCTTCTTCTTTCTCTTACTTTCCACATGTTACCTGGTGTTCCCACTTAAACTCAATGTTAACTCCAGAATGTGGTAAATTCTGTCTTAAAGACACATCATATGTGCTTGTCAAATACAGAAAATCAGTTTTCTAGAATTACTCAGCCTCAGCATGTACTTCAATTTATTATAATTTTCCTACAATTATCAGCAAGGAGAACATGTTTATTGCTATTTAAATTGAGTTGGGTTTTTTCTCAAAAATAAAATTAACTCTTAGTAATGCTGTTCCTTTTCAGAAATCTTATGAAAGATAATAGAAATTACACACACACAACAACTTTGAATCTCAATAACTCATTTGAAACTCAGGCCCAAGAAATTTAAAAAGTCCATGACTAGGAATATAATCCTTTTACTACCCCTGGAAACTATAAGTAGTAATAATGAATAAATAATAAGTGTAATGTGTGGGCTCTGAGGTAATAATAATGCATTGTGAAGAGCCTGAATTTAAGTCAAAGTCTTTTTCCCCTTATATTTTTAGGGCAGGGAGGCTAAGTGCTCTACTGATGAATTATTCTTAACCCCTCTGAGAGAGTGAGCCTACATCATAGCTGTGAAATCATTCTGTCTGAAAGAAGAAAAATAGGTTTTATTCTGTCATTGCTAGGTGGTGGATTGCAGATGGGAAGTTTTTAAAGTGCTAAAATGATGTGAGTGCAGAAGGTTTCTTAACAATATAAATTGAAATATGTTAAAACAAAATTCCAGGGAGCATTGTCTCTTTCCTTTTGTATTTTTTTCCTAACGAAATTATGCCTTAGTGAAATTTGGGCCAGCCACAGAAGATGTGGCAGATACACTGGACTGCTAATAAAGTGCATCTGAACTGTGCATTACATTCTGCTAGAAGTTTGTAGCTAAGCAGTCAGCAGTGAAGTTGCAGTTTTCCTTAGCCTTGATTGCCACAAATGGATCAAATATGCGTCCAAATGAACTGCTAGGAAGAAGAGGAGAGATTGAACCTCTCCTGTGAATAACTGATGGTGTGCAATTGAGAGAGGCTTCTTCAGTTTGTGGTGGTACAGGCAGATGGTGAGGAATAACAAGTAGGTAGCTGCCAGCTTGAACAGCTCTGCCAACAGCAGGTGTGCGAGTTAAGCCCAGAGTTAAACTCCAGTTGATAACAGGAAAGAGACTCTACTAGAGTTTGTAGGGATGGTTACCATCCAAAAAAGAAATACAAGTCATAGACCAGAAAGCAGGAGTTGGGAAACAGTGGACCCAGCAACAGAGCAGCGGCCAAAGTGGTACAGCTCTTTCTGTCAACCTTTTGTTAATCTGCTCTGTTCGCTTGAGCCGAGTTCTCTGTGTTGCAAAGTTGTCTTGTTACAGTTTGATAATTTGTATGCAGATGGATCTGTTACAAATTGGAAATGTGCTTACTTCAAGAAGAGAGTAATATCTAAAGTTTTTTTTTGTTCTTCTGTCTTGCATTCAGTGGCTCTTTCTTGCGCCTTTGTTCCCTCCTATATACCAGTTCTGTTTGACTCAGCATCTGTCCTTCAGTATCAGCCTAGATGATCTTTTTGGTTTTCTTCCTTCAACGACGTATGCATAGCATTCATTTATCTGTGCTAATATGAAAGCTTTGCCAGCAAAGCACATTTAGGTAGGATCTGAGACTATTGTATTTACATCTTGAAATTTCTCATCTGATCTGCTTTAATCTAAAGGAATGGCTTCAAATACATGGAAAAGTGTAAACTAGAGTTAATTTGAGGGTGGTGAGGGAAAGTGTGTTAGGGGAAGGATTAACTTGTGTGCATATGTATGGGAGAGCTTTCTGAGCAGGCATGCTGCATATACTTTGTGACTTACTCACTAGGCCAATATTGTAATAAATAAATACCAGTATAGAAAAAAGAGTCAGAGGCTGAGAGAGTATGATGGATCTTCTTGGAGCAGTCCTCCTTAGGCTCTGAGGGTGCCAGTATGCATTAGATTCACATCAAGAATTTCTTTCAGTTCTCATGTTTTGATATGCTGAATGGCCATTAAAAGGAAGCACTCACTTCTCACGATGGAGTATAGCAAATCCGACGGGAGAGGGTTCAGGAGTTTTCCACAGGCATATTTTTGATCTGACTTCAAGAATACTTTCTTCATGTTGTTAGCTTATTATTATTGGGAATATTTGGAGTTTGAGTGTGGACGTAAGCTCTTTCTGTAGTGACACATGAATTTCTAATTTGATCATTCCTGAACACTTTACATTAAGAATATTAATATTCTGTCTCATTCCCAGATCATTGCTTCTTTTTCAACTTTCTTTTACAATTACTGTTTTGTAAAGTCACTTGCTAATCCATGAAAAATGTAGTATAAACAAAGTCCTGGGACTGTCAGGAATGGTGAATTTATTGCCTTTTGACATGGAATGTGTTGTGAAAAGTGTTGGCTATGGATCGTAATTTTAGATAGGCACTTCAACCCAAATACAGTGAGTGGTTTCAAGCATGCAAATCAGTTCAGCTTTTTGGTTTTAATGTTTTAGTACAGCTAGATACTTCTCAAATCAAGATAATGACTCTACAGTAACTCTCATATACAATGTATTCATATTCCTGATATTCCCATCCAACCTGGCCTTGAATGTATCCACGGATGAGGCATCTATCACCTCTCTGGGCAACTCGGTCCAGTGTTTCACCACCATTATTGTAAACGCTAGTCTAAATCTAACCTCTTTAATTTAAAGCCCCTTGTGCTGTCACAACAGGTCTCAAAAAAAGTCTGTCTCTATCTTTCTTACAGGCTCACTAGGGAAGGTTGGAGTAAGGGCTCCCTGGAGCCTTCTCTTCTCCAGGCTGAAGGACCCTAACTCTCAGGAGAGATGCTCCAGCTCTCTGATAGTTTTCGTGGCCTTCCTTTGCACTCGCTCTAGCAGGTCCTTCTCCTTCTTGTATTGGGACCCCAGAGCAGGATGCAGTACTCCAGGTGAGGGGGTATCATGAGACCTGATGAGCAGAATCACCTCTCTTGTCCTGCTGGCCATGCTTCTTTAGATGCAGCCCAGGATATGATTGGCTTTCTGGACGGTGAGCACACAGTGTCAGCTGATGTCCAGCTTTTCATCCATCAGTATTCTCAAAGCGTCCTTGTCAGGCCTGCTCTCAATTCCTTCATCCCCAAGCCTGTTTTGATATGGGGAATTGCCCTGACCCAGATGCAGCACCTCATGAGGTTGAACCTCACGAGATTCCCTGGGCCCAATTGTCAAGCTTGTCTAGCTCCATCTGGATGACATTCCATCCCTCAGGTGTGTCAACTGCACCACTCAGCTTGGTGTCATCTGCAAATTTGCTGAGCGTACACTCAATCCCTTCATCTATGTCATTAATTAATTAAATAACATTGGTCCCAAACTGGACACCACTTGTCACTGATTTCCATCTGGACATTGAGCAGTTGACCACTCCCCTCTGGATGTGACTGTCCAACAAATTCTTCATCCACCAAGCAGTCCACAGGTCAAATCCCAGTCTCTGCAATTCAGAGATGTTGTGGGGACCATGTCAAAGGCCTTGCAGAAATCCAGATGATATCCATAGCTCTTCTCTTGTCCATTGATGTAGTGACTCCATTGTACAAGACCACTGGGTTAGTCAGGCAAGACATGCCCTTGGTGAAGTGGTGCTGGTTGTCCCAAATAATATCAAATCCTGCTTTTCACTACTTACTCTTCTTCATGGGAGAATGTAGCTCTCCAGGAGTCTAGCACGAGTATCCTAATCCTTGAACTCCGTTGCTTGGATTTCTTATTTCTGCCTGCCAATGCTGTTATGTTACTTCATAACTATCTAAACAGTCTCCAGACTTGAAGATGCCTTCTTTACTGTATCATGTTACCTTCATTCTTCCCACCCTTGTCTTATTTAACATATATGTTGTAATGTAGTATGATCTTCTTTACAGAGTACAATAACAGAATACAAAAAAATCACATTGTATATCCTAGTGCCTGTATACTTGAGGCTACAGATATGTAGGAAATCTTAATTCTTGACCTTATTTGAAAGCAAGACAGCTGGGGCTGCTTATCTTCAGTATGAATGTGTTTGAGGTGAACTTGCTGGATGTCATTGCTGACATCTGCAAGTTTGTGGCAAACTCTGAAGAGGTTGCCTGTGTCTGTGTGTTCATGAAGCCCAATCCAGTAAGAGTATGAGAAAAATCTTGGTTAATATGGGTTTCTGCCTGAAGCTTGAGTCAACACAGGATGTAGGTGTATGTCAGGCTGGGCTTTACTCTTTGGCCACATTCATTAGGCTGGTCATGGTTACTGATGGAAGCTTCAGTGCCCTTGAAAAATGTGCATGTCAGTGGTGGGAGATGGCAGCTAAAAACGTCACCTGAATGTGAAGTTCAATTATAAACTATTTCAATTATGTTCGATTGAATTATAGCACATGGGTACTCGTGAAGTGAATCTAGCCATTACAGGTTACACTTGATCTGGAGAAGCCAAGACTGCCTATTGGAAGTTAAAGCTCTCACTCAGGAAGTGCACACAAGAGACATCTGTGAGATGGAGACTGAAGCACACACCAGAGTCTCTTCTGTCCCTGTTTGCATGGAATGGAAAGCTGAGCATGGTGCCTAGATGGAAGTTGCAGTGTGCTTCAACAGGTGTCCTGATCATTCCAGGAATTTGGAACACGCCATTGCGTGTTGCAACAGATATGTCTAGATGCAATGCCTTTTTTTTTTCCCCCCAAAATGCTATCAGAAAACATAGAAAAGTTCTTACTATTGTCTTACTGGAAAGAGAGAAAACGATGATCTGTGATGTATCTGTTTGGTCTGCATAAATTAATATTTTCACAATTATTAAATTGATTATATTAATGAGGTCATAGCTAGAACTCATTGATTTATAAAGATCAAGGTCTGGTTTTTTGTATGGGTAGGTGAACTTGTTAATTTGTAGGTAAGTTAACTTGACCTTTGGTATCACTGGTTTAATATTAATTTTTTAGTTCAATCCACACAGATGCAGTTTTATCATGTGCAGAGCAATCCAGCGCATAAACATAAGCTTGTTCTTCTTACTATTTCATTAATTTTATAGCAATGCATTTTAACAGGCCAGGTAGGTTCATGGCTTCCATACCTGGATTAGCAAGTAAGGATTTCTCTAGTTCCTTTCCTTTCCTTTCCTGAATATCTTCATGTAGACCTTGTCATTCCCCTACCCACTTGTTGAATATGAAAACTGTCTGTTTTGTCTCAGGCTAAAGAAAATTTAGGGATCTGCTAGCAGTACTAAAAATTGTGGAAGAGGTTAACTACACAAGCTGTAACTGCAGAAAGAATTTTCATCAACCTATAGTAATGAAAGTTGTCAGTCTTGGTATGGAGATGATTTGGTCTTGTTATTTAAGAGTTTTCCCTTAGCTCTCTGGTAAAAGGAATAGCATTGAACTAAAGGAATGCATCAGCAGCATGCGATAGAAGATTCATGGTAACTCTTTCAGTTCTTCTGGGGATGTGGAATACAAACAAATAACTAACACTTAAATGGCCTGTCTCTGCTGTGACTGTTATGCCACTGATAAAAATAGGTCCACAGTCCAGATTGTGGCATGTGAGGAATCATTGCTCTCATCTGGATAACACAAAAATTAAGGCTTGTCTTTATTTGGACTTGGAAGAAAGTGGCTGTGGGGAATAGGCTAGAACTTTGTAGTCTTTCACTGCTCAACACTCATGTAAGTTAATGCTGAAAAAACAAAGCACACTTATGCCCCAAGTTCTCTAGAGCTTACATCAGTTTAGGGTAAAATCAGAAATAAGTACTAACTGTCTGCTCTTATTATAAGTACTGTCAAGAATTTAACCAAAAGGAGAACCTGCCTTGAAATAGATTGAATGTTTTTGAAAAAAAACCCTTGGTAGAAAAAATGTAGATTTAAGAAAAACATCTGTCCACGTATGTCTGACATTCTTTTATGACTTCAGACATAAATTGCTTCCTTTACTCCAGCTTATTTCTTAGAGCTATATTTTTGTAAATCTACCCTAACGACATTCATTGTTTTAGAGTGGCTGTATACTGAAGTCTATAGTTTAATAAGCTGTATGTGATTGAAGGTTGAGGTTTGTAGACCAGAGGGTATCTAAGGTGAGCCTGTTTCTGTCCCACACTGTGTGTGTGTATATCAACTGGTGTATTGAAATTGCTATGTTACTATGTAATTCCAGCAAATGCTTTTCTTGCTGTATGAAACTTCCTGCAAACCAAGAATGATGAAAGATTTCACTTCAGAGTTTTCAACACGATTATTCTTTACAGTTCGGCGTCTTTCCTGGGGAAAGGGAATTTACAGCATTTTTCACGCACATGTTTCATCTTATTTATCATGAAACTCATATCTGTATAGGGAAAAACATGCACATACTTGTATTTATGGATCTATATAAGGGAAAGAAAAAATTTATTCTCTTAGCACCTTAGATGTAAATTAATTTATCTGTGATGTTACTTGTAGTAGTAAATTGTTAGTTGTAACTGTAATTGTGCATGTGAAGAATAAGGAACTTAATGAATCTTACAAATTAAAAAAAAAAAGTGTTTTGCCCAGTCTATTCTTTAAATAGTTGACAGAGCTTTCATTAACCATATTATCAGGAGGTGTCTTTGTGTCTGTTATATAATCTAGTTTCACTTTTACTAGTTATTTCCAGTTACCCATTCTTAATCCAGATCAAGTACTGAAATATACTGAACAGCATTTAAGAGTTTTGAAGGATAATATGCTTTCTTCATGACTACACAATGAATGACAAATTTCACATGCTTTAAGATTACAAATATAGCTATTTTGAATACCAATGTTTGGTCTGGATGCTCTTATGAAACATTTAGATACAGATGATTTCCAGGTTAATGGTAGGACATTCCTTACTTTTTTCATTGAACTAATGCTTCAGAAAGTGCTTTGACCTTCACTGTTCAGCAGCTTCAGATACACCTTGGACATCTTTTTAGTTGCATCTGCTCACAAAGCTCTGTGCTTGATAAGTTTACAGGCCAAATATCATATCTTGTCATCTTTGGTTTGCTAGTTTTATTTAGCAGGGCTATTTGCAAAACTTGTTAAATAGCGAGCCTTATTTCTGACCCCTGCACAAAAGTGACATTTTTCTGTATTTTCTTCTTAAAAGTGGGCATTCCTATATATCTATTTAAAAAAGAGCATAAAGGACTTCATGCAAGTAAGATATTGCATATTAATCTACAGTGCCCTGTCTAAGGGTTCAGTTAGATTTAACCTCAGTTTACCATGTTCCAAATTTTAAAACGTTCTGTTTGTTTACTCAAATACTTTGGTTCAGACTTACTCCCGTACTTAATTTTCAAGCTTTTTTTCCCCCAAAATACAATATTGCTTCATATACATTAATGGGGGAAAATATTTTCTAATAATACAGTGAAAAATACAAAAAGAACTTGGAACAGATATTACTGCTTTATAGAGTGTTGTAAATGGAAACAGCATGGTAAGAATTTAATGGTTTTCTTCTGGCTATGTTGTTTATATGAACTTTAACCAAAGGCAGCTGAATTAAAATGTGACACAAATTCTATCTGCTTATATTATTGGAAGTTTAGTATAAAATCTGCTCTTGTTTAGATTTTGCAATTTGGTTTATTGCTGCATTTCGTATCCAAAAGAAACATTCCTGTCAATATTACCATCACTTTTATGATCGTTTGTTGAGTTCCTGTTAGTTTGTTCAGTTCCTTTTAGTTTGATAACGTTTTACGGTAGACACTAAACTGTGCTCTCTTGAAGGTGCTGTGTGTCCTTTAATGAAAACAGTTGCCCGTCATCTCAAACAAATCAACAGACACAGTCGTGGTGTATCAGGTAAATGACTGAGCTAATACGGATATCTATATTAATTAGCTAGTAATGATTACTGGATGTAATCATAGTCTGATTGAAGCTGGCTTTAAAATTGAAAGGATAGGACAGAATACCATCCCCAAGCACCAAAAGCCGCTGCTGCTCTTGGGAAAGTGAGATTAAAATCAGAACATGTTTTTCCTGGGAAGTATTGGTTCAAGTTTGGCAGCCACACTAATTTCCATGTTTTTTTCTAATCATCCTGCATTCTTATCAGTTCAGATGATAAAATGAACTAAAAAATGCATTTTTTAGGTTATAAAGTCATCTACCAAGTGAATTTTGCATGAATAGTTTTAATAAAATGAATATTGAAAGTTTCTCTGACTTGAAATTCTGCTTTTCAAAATAGCTTGTCAGTCTGTGTTCTAGAAATGTTAATATGCTTGCACTCAAGTATGCTAAGAATCATTATTTACTTACAGTTCTTAAATTCCATTAAATTGTATCATATTGTGCCATATTTTACAGGGTTTGATCTGGCAGAAAGCTTTTCTTTAAGGCAAACATCTTGTGGAGGGGAAAAGATCTGTTTTAAACTGGGAAGTGCACCTCTCATCAGAGATACAAGGTAAGATACTACTTCTATGCTTAGCTATTAAGAGATATAGCTCAGACTCAATGCTACTAATTAACTGAGTCACTGAACATGTATCCAAAGGATGCCACAGAAAGCAGTACGGCTGTTATTAGACATTTTCAGTTTTTTTCTGTGGGAAGCATTTTGATTTTGGTATGCTTTTCTTCTGGAATTTGGGAGTATCTATGCAGTAAGGTAATTGTGAATAGCACTTTCTCAAATCATGATTGTGATACTGAAAATGCTACTGTTAATACAGAAATATTTATAAAACAAAGGAAAGGAATAACTTTCATGGTATGACAGGAAGTATTATATTAATCTCCCCTCAGTGAAGTTGTCTGTCCTCTCTCTCACTTGCTGCTGTCAAGATTACGAAGACAGAGCGTATCACCATTTCCTTGGATGCTATTTTTTAATTTTCCTGGTACTCACGTTTTACCTTTGAGCAGCAACAGCATAGTGGGTACTCAGTGTAGAGGAGAAAGTAGGCAAAATCCTATTCTGGCACAGGGTGGGATGAAAAGCAGAGACTGCATAAAAAATCAAAAGGAGAGTGAAAGAGAGTAAAGCACAATTGGATTGGATGGACTTAAGTTTGCACAGGGACAAGGAAATGTCAAGAAGCAGTTAGGAATGTAGTTTCAAGTTCCCTGTGCTCGGTGGAGAGAGAGGATCATCTCAGAGCTTCTTGGTTGAGATGTGCTCTGAGTCATGGGACTGTGGTTTCTGTACAGCATGTTCCTGTGATGATGAGGGAAGCAACTCTATTCCCGTGTCTTCAGGTTGGGAATTTTCTGTTGCAAGAGGTCTGGCTCCAGCTTGCCTAGTAAAAAAATACACCTGGTCCTCGGACTTCCCCTTTGCTTGGATCCTGGGCATAGCAAAGAGGGACTGTGAGTAGCATGAGGCCAGGGGGAAGGAAAAGGAGAATAACTGGAGGCACCCAGACACGAAACAAACTGATCTTTGTGAGAGGAGCATGACTAAAGAAAGAATTTATCTAGCAATTTAGAATATTTAGGTTCTCTGAGTTTTTCTGATATGTTAAGATATTGTAAGTGCAAATTTTTATGCTTGTGTGATTCCACAAAGTCAAACTAATCAGTTTTTTAAAAATACCTTAGACACTAGCTATTGAAGGAAAAATGACTGGACAAAACTATTTAACATGAAGAGTGCTCTTCTTTTATGAAGACCTCTCCAGTATTATCCAGATTGTCTTTAGATGAGGAACAGGAGAAATTAGGTACCACTCATAAATGTCTTTACTAAAAATATTTAGAGAGATTTTTAGTAAGAAATCTTTTCTTTAAAAAAAATTAATTTTTCAGTTTTTTACAAGTTTTTTTTCCAATATATGGGAATTTGAGGGAAACATGAGATTATAGACGAGTAGAAAATCAAGGCAATACCAAATAATGTGGAGCAATTTTCCTTTAGGAATAAGAAGCTAAGTAGTGCTAAGAAATGCATCTTGCAAGCTGACTTTATTTTGAAACAGAAAGCAAATCAGTGACAAAAATGGAGTAGAGAGGTGCTAGAAATTGCAAAAGGGTGAATTATTTAAAATTGATATGACTTTGAGGTAAAATTCTTGTTCCAAAGTATTGATTTCTAAGAATTTCTGAGTGGTTTTGGAAGTGGTCTGAGAGTAGATGTTAAGGTTAAAAAACATAAAGCTTTTTTCTTGGCTTTATTTTAGTAGGCCTGAATACTAATGTCTGTTTTTTCTTCTTTTGAAAACAGTTTATTAGTGAAGGCAGTGAAAATGGGGAATTCACACCATGGCTGATAGCTGTGACCTAACAAAGCCCTAACTACTAGAGATTGCAAGGAAAATCACAATGGTTGTTTTGTTAGAGGTTTTTTTGAGTTATTATTTTTTCCTGTATTTTATCTCATGAGCTTTTTGAAGGGAGAGAAAAACAGCTAGTTGTTCTTCATTGTCAGTGTAATTTGGGCAGGGGCTAAAGAATTTCAGTGAAGGTAAACCTGGAAGGGAGGTGGCTTAGCTTTCGTGGTCTCTTGGTTCTCACATTCCTCTCCGTCCCTGTTATTTTCTTCTGTGTATCCTCATTAAAGAAAAAGCAAAGAGAAAATCTTTCTAGTTTCCCCTAAAATTATGCATATCCAATGGATGAAAAATTTAGCTGGATGAAGCAACTGAGATGATTACTAATAAAATGCATATCAGTGCTAATATATGAATACAGTTAGGCAGAAAAATGAATGTAGCTAGGCAGAAAATAAATATCATGTTATTGATGATAGTAAGGTACAAGATAAGATTTTTAGTCAGCTTGCTGTGCAAGTAAGTAGTACCCCTTACATATACCTTCCTGAACAATAAAAGGGTTAAAAGTATTTTCAATAACATTCAAGCATTGCAGAATTTCTGTTAAATCCTTCTTCTTCATGGCAATGATCTTGTTCATCCTTTATAAACCTTTCTTCACAGAAATGCATGTCATTAAAAAATGAATTCTATTCTTAATTATTTCAGTTTTTTGAATATGAAACGGCTTTCTGAAATTGAGAGAAACAAAATTTTTTAAAAGTATTTGTCCAAAGTGTTAAGGTGTGTTATTTTTTAAACTCTTCTGAAGTTTTAGGGTGGTTTTTTTTTTAGGTAAGGTCCGATGACAATCAGGAGCACGAAGTCAGGTTTTGGATTTTTACATGGTAGGGTTACAAGGAAGGATAGCCAGAAACCTGGGTATCTGTCATCATAACCTTATAGTTTACTATCTCAGTTACCCATGTACAACATCTTTTAATTAATTATTTTTATTTAAACCTACTTCTCTTACATTATGTCAGGTTGTGTGATTCCAGACCCCTTGTGTTTTTAGATGGCTTTCGGGATCATTCTACCTCAGAAAATATTTTAGTAGACGTGGTGTGCAGTAAGCAGCAGAACAGTGTTTGTTATCCATCCTGCAGGAAATTGAGAGTATCTGATTAAGCTGACTAGCAAGTATCAAGTAACTTGGCACATCTCCTCTTGCATTTCATTCATTCAGTTGTAGTGTGGGTAATAGAAAGCTATGCTGTGCCATTTTTCTTCTGTGATGCCATTTTGGTTTTTTTTCAATGGACCTGGAGTAGTGTTTCACCTATTTATATGTTGTAAATAATTCACAATGCACTGTCAGCTTGGGAAATTGATTACGTTTATTTATGTTGGACTTCAGCTGTAGGTCTTTATCTCTTTTTGTGATGGAGTTCTGTATGTATTTTGTCTTGTGATAGCAGGTGTATAGCTTTTCTTATGCTTTATGTAAATGACTGTTAATTATTAATATAATGCCAGTAATATTTTCCTGATTAAAACTGTGAATGGCTTATTGCAGTGCTTCGTGGACTTGACCAGACGTTATTCCTGAGGAAAGTAGTGTAACTGAGCTTTTGAGCCATAAAGAAACTCAAAGTACTGTTAGACAGTCTAATTATATAGTCATAATCACACCACAGAATCATACAATAGTAGTAATTATATCTCAACAATTTATATATTTTTTTTTATATTTTATCTCAACAAATACACTATAGAGTCATATTTCTTCTCCAGACTTTAACATGTACTGCCCATGTAGTGTATTCCAGTGTGGCACAGAGCTTGCTGACAAAGGAGCACAGGGCTTTGTGCCCATAGCATTCCTTTAGACCTGCCAGCAGTATTCAGTACTTCTGGACATAAGGCCTTTTAGGCTAATCTTTGTTCCTCAGTTGCCCTAGACTAAATAGCTCTATGATGAATTAATTTCACTGTCTTTCTCTAAAGATGCATCAAACATCAGTTGTTTCTCATTCTCACTTTTCTGTGTTGATGATGGGCCATTTTTTTCCTCTTCTGAAAGCACCAATAAAGGAGATAATAAGCTGGTTTCGGCTGAGTTTCAGAATGTTTTTGAAATGGATGTTCATGATTAGCAAATCTTCGTGGCACAGTCACAGCTTTCTTATTTTGTCGTTTGTTTGGCTTGACAAACTATTAATTTACTGAGGAGATTATCATAGCTGGCTGTTAAATGATCTGAGTTACAGCAGTTGGGATTACTCTCACGACTCTTTTAGGAATTCTTCCCCTTTCGTTGCAAGATACTACAAAAGAGCTTGGATTTTGACTGTATTTGGACTACAAGCTCCACCAGCAAAGTTGTCACTCAATGCTGCCAGAAGAGTTGTGGCTTGGGCCATATTTCAGAGAAAGTGTTTCACCTCCTTGGGATGTCTAGTTACTGGAGGAAGAAATACTGTTCCCACTTGCCTCAGTAAACTCCAGGCAGGAGCATTCTTTCTGCTGAGAACAGAAATCAGTGATGAAAGAATATTTATGCGGGGTTTTCTGTTTGTTTTCAGTGCTAACCTTTTTAATCACCAAAAAACATGGCGGGAATTCCATTTTCCTAGAGTAGAGCTGGCATCAAGTGAGGGAGTTTCTGTGCTCACTGTTAGAAGCCTTGTCATAGCCAGCAATTTTCTTTCCCAAAGCCACCTATCTCTACTTTGCAACCATTTACTTTTGCTGTCTGTTCTCTGGCTATATCTGCTGAGACTTCTCTTCACCAAACTAAAGAATACTGAGTTCCTTTCATAAACTTCAGCTCTCCATGAAGGTCCTCATGGGCATGATTTTTTATTGCTTTTGCACATGGCATTTGTTTTGAGCAGCAGAGTTAGTTTCAAGAGTCTTCTTGAAAAATATTTTAAGACTTATTTTAGGAAGTTTTATACACATTTCTTAAAAATAGTATAGAACAGAAAGACGTGAAAATCACTGATTTCCAAAAAAAAGTCAAGACTTTTAAAGCATGACTGAAAATGGCAATGAGGTATTAGCCCAGTTTTGAGGCAGTAATTACAATTATTCAAACCAGCTTTTATCTGTGCTTACACAAAGTCCCGCTAGCCTTTGTTCTGTTAAAGGATTAGATGGTTATGTAAGAAAACACCTCTTCTCTACTATATCACATATTTATTTGAGGTCATTTGAGCAGTTGGAGCCAACAATGCTAAGACTGAAATGTCTGGTATTTTGGTTGCAGGATATTTTCAAGAAAAAGGCCTTGCCTTTGGAATTTGCTTCCCGAGTGTGGGAGCCTGAATTTAGCACAAATTCTGATGTTTCTTCGGGTCTTTCAAACTAGTTGATCAGAAGCTTTAGTGATTCCATCTTTTTTTCTTGAAATAGTGTATTTTTTGTTTATTTCCAGAAACTTCAAACCTTACTGTATTTTACAAATTAAAAAGAAGGAAAATACAGTGATTACTGTTGAAAGAACAAATTGGTGTTGCACCTACCATGTAAATACCAATTATTTAATTTCATAACTAAGGAGAAAATGGGGCTTCTTACCATGTAAAATGACAGACCAATGCTTCTTTTAAAGAACAATCACATGTGAATGTCTTTCTGCATTTTTGGGCTTGTTTCTACCTGACAACTTACAAGAAATATGGCAATCGTTATAAAATTTAAAATTCAGATATTAATGGATTTTAATGTCTATATTGAGTTTGAATCATCCTACAATTTAACATGTAATTTACTACGCAGAAAGAATTGGGAAAGCAAAGGTAAAGACAGAGGTGGCAGAGGGGAAGAGTACATTTAAGAAGTGTACAGTACTTACATTAAAAGCATGCTGTGAGGGACCAGAGAGTTAGAAAATCTATTTTAATTAAGCCACTGACTGTAACAAATTAGAATTCTTTGATCTGTAGTGTGTTCCCCTGACAGTGGAGCACTTAGTGGGGCAGTGTCATATCAGTTGAATTGGTAAAACACTGTTGGTTGAAGCAGAATCTTTCTTTTCCTTTTTTTTTCCTGGTGATGATGTTCTTGCTGTAAAGCACTTGCAAATAAAGGGAAGAGGCTTTTGGGCGATGTGCACTTTAAGGTCACTGGTCTACAACTCGAGTGTGCAGGAGACCAGCAGTGTTCGTGTGGAATCCCACGTGCCTCATGGCAGGCAATAAACAAATCCAAATAAACAAAGCCAAAATTATTATTTGGAAGAAAATAAAATTAGGAGCTTTCTTTCACAGACCCATCTCCAGCTCTCAGCCTCATCTCACTTCCTCCACATCAGCATCAGCCTCTCTGTTCAGCGAGGCTGGCGGCCGATCCCTGTGGCTGTGTAATCTCCAGCAGTCACAGTGGGGAAGGAGCAAGACAGGCTGCCCCCAGCCCCGGCAGCATTGCTTTTAGCTAAAACAAACCCTGAAACTGTACCTTCAGTTTTTAATGGTTTAACCTGCCCTGTGGAAAACAATCCCAGTGTTCCGATTAAAACAACCACATCTGCAATTTCACTTTTGCTGTATATTCCTGTAGGGAATTCCTTTCTATTTTCATCTGATATGGATTCCAAAACTATTTTCCAGTTTTCTCATTTAAGATAGCAAAATCTAAACCACAAATTTTCTTAGATTTTCAATTGCAAGACAAAGTTGCTGTGTTATTAGATTTCTAGATTCAGTAGAAGAAATTTACCTAGATGTTTCTCAATGACCCATGTTCAAAAAATGGGACACAAATTCTGCCGAAGGTTGCTCAGTTTACAAGTACGCTAGCTGAAGGAGCCGTAAGTGATGCCAGAGTGTGGGGAACTTTCAGAAAAGTTTACACGCCTCCTACTCCCTAACAAACATGCTGATTTTTAAAATCTTTGCAATGTTTCCTTGGTTTATCTTGACCAACTTTTTTTGAAACAAAAGTCTGTCAAAAATGAGTACAAGGAGGATGCAGATCTAAGTCTTTCACAAGGACTGTGTTTGATAGTCTTAGAACAAAAGGGCAGTTGCAAAATCAGTACAGAAGTTACTTGGAAAACCAGAATAGCTATAGGTATCTACAGCCATGCTATATGCAACCACACAGAATTCAGTGATGTGTGCGGGGCATAATGCGTGCAGCTGAATAGCCCCATTATGTTGTATATAGAGACTGAAAGATCATTTATCAGTTTTGCTGATTGAGCTGAGAGGATTCAAGTGCCTTTATAAAATGCATATAATTTATCTAGCTGAAGCAATGGTGCCACATGCTTCAAAAGTCATTTATCAGCAGACTGGGAAAAAAAACCAAAACAATGAACAACCCTGTAATAAATCAGATCTTTCTTTTTCTGGCTTTTTTGATTTAACACTGTGAAATCTAGTTTTCTTAGCTATGCTGTCAGGCATTTCTCCTCTTAACTAAAGTTGTACCTACAAAAAGATATTTGTGCTGATATATCTGTGTTTATACTGGGGCTTTTTGTTTAAACATTTCATAGATATATAATACCCTGCCCCCACCCTGACTCTGAGTTTTTAGGTTTTATATCTAAAAATAGTTCATGGTCTGTCTCACAGTGAAACTGCCTGGTGTTTTTTGCATTACACTGATTTTCATTTATTTTCATTTGGTTCTGATAGATTTTTGGCCTCTAGCATTTCTATGTGGTTAGCTCTTTGCAGTTCTTATCATCATGCCATGAAGTATTTTATTTATGGAGATAAATTGACAAAATTTTTAAGATACTTCTTTGATTTTGAATGGACAGTATAGGCCATGCTCTGGGTTTTTCACTTGGAGGTCAGGGTATCAATTTGAGTTCAGTCATAAGTGTACAGAATTTGCTGATTGGAGTCTTGCCTGTCTCAAGTGAATATTTGTCATGCCACAAACTCATTTCAAAACTTGGAACGATTTATTAAACTTCAACTTGAAAAAACGATCTGTAATCTATAGAAACAAGATGTACAGATATTGGTATGTTAACAGAACCACATGCAAGACAACATGTTATTTTTGGATTTAGTCAGTGTGACTAGTTGCAGTATCTCAGAATTCTATTTTAAAAAAAATGAATCCTAAAAATACTATGGGATTGGGCATGACAGTTTAGGCTTTGAATAGCTTATTGATGGTTCCTAATATGGCATTATGCTTTTAATTTTCATAGGAAAATTCACATATCTTTTATTTTAGAGATTAGACTACTAATTATTGACACACCTATATTAACAATGTTAATGTTGAAGTCCTTGATAAACTTTGATTTACCTCTTTTACTCAGTTTTCTTTGTGAAGTCCTATGAGAGTTCTGCTTAAATTAGATGTTAGGAATTTTTTTTTTCACTGGAAGGTTTCTAAAGCATTGAAACAGACTGCCCAGGGATGTGGTGAAGTCCCTATCCCTGGAAGTGTACAAAAAATATATGGATATGGCACTTGAGAACATGGTTTATTGGTGGTCACGGTGGTGGTGCTAGGTTGGATTTGATGATCTTAAAGGTCCTTTCCAGCCTTAACAATTCTGTGAGTCTATGAGAGTTTGGTAAGAAATGTGTATGCTCATAATCTATGGTGAACAGGGTTGATTTACTCAAATGTTTTTGAATGCATATCCCATGAAACATCCATCAGTTAAGGCACGGTTAATTGCTTTGGACCGCTTCTGAGAAGTAACAACACAAAAAGCATCATCGGGGTGCCATGACTCCACACACTTTTTTTCCTGTTACTGGATCTGTCTCTTACATGAGCAGTTCAGAATGCTAGACGACTGCCAGTTTAAATTAATCTATGGAACTAAACAAAAAGCACAACAGTATTCACCAGGAGTGTGTACAATAACGGGAACTGATTGCCAAGACTTTCAGGGAAGAAGGGCCCTTCCAGGTCCACTTCTTGCTCTGAGGACGTTCCGCGGTGGATGCACATACTTTGAATTATAGCATGTGCAAATTGCAGCATTAAATTGTTGCTCTTGCTGAGGATTGACATCTAGCAGTGACTTGTACAGAATTAGTAGATAATTCTCACTCATTTTATAGGTAAAGTTGGTATTTAGAAACAAGGGGTTTTGGGAGGTGAGTCTTCTATTGCAGTAGTTTGTTTGGCTTTTGTTAATATTTCCTGTGAGGTTAAGTTCCTGAGAATTAGAATGTTTAGCATATGACATTACAATTTAATATGAACTGTGGACAATATGTGATAAGGACAGTAACTAGTAAGAATAATCATATGGACAGAGGAACTGGAAGAAAATGTACTACAAAAGGGCTAAATATAAAATGTAAGTTCTAGCAGTACATTAGTAATGAAGCTGTATATTATGAGTGTCTGAAAAGAAAATGTCATCAGATATTTGTTAAGTCAAAAAGGAGCATAGACTTTGAAATTATTTATTTTTTTGATAGGCTCTTTTTCTTTCCACAGGACTTTTTTAAATTTAGAAAGTGATAAATAATTGCATTACTGTTAGTATGTGGAGACAGATATGCTATGCTACCAGGAAATTACATAAGCTTAAGACTGGTTTGTTGTGAAACTGTTAGGAGCACTAAAAAAACACTTTGTGATTCAAGATAGCTGATACGATTTCATGGAAAGGAAAGTCATGACTCATTAACCAATTAGAGTTCTTGAAAGATCAGAGTTATAACATAGCTTTGCTTCTTTTTTCTCCTCAAAAATAAGTTAGAACTACTCATATGAATTCATATTATGCCCAAGAGTACATTTCTTACAGCATCCTAACTTCTTTTATCACAAATAAGTTTGTGTCATCTCTTTAAGATGAGCTTATGATGATTTTGTTCTAACACACAAGTAAATGTGTACTCCTACCCAGCTGGCTCTAGGTGATCCTGCATGAGCAGGGGGGCTGGAACAGATGGCCTCCAGAGGTTCCTTCCAACCTCAGCAATTCTGGGCTTCTATGATTGTATTATAAACTATACTGTTAACAGGTTTTCTTCCTTAGGAGTATAGTTTCCCATAATATCGGGTATGTAATTCCATTGTCAACCATGTAAATTATAGGATAAGAGTGAATTGATCAAAATGCAGGTTTTGTAATGGGGTGCTGAGGGAACTAAGTACTTCCTTTTTAAAACTTCCAAAATATTTTTTTTTGTCTCATTGCATGCTTAAATGTTACAATTTTATTGAATGCAAAATATTGGTGACAATAGTGATATTTTCTTTACTGTTACAATTTTCTACTTTTTATCTACTAGTCTGATCTATACACTAGGTAATATGATGTTCTTAGAATTTTCATCACCAGTACAGATTTCTGTTTACTGTTGAAAAAGATTTTCATTGTTCATTCCAATTCTTTTACTTTTGCATGGAAATTACATAGATGATTTAACCTCAAGTTGTTTTAGTTGATGCATTGGTTTAATGCAAAGCTTTCCTCCTGTGGAGCCTTCACTGGTTTGACGAAAGTTTGTGAATTCCTAGTATATCAAGCTTCCTTGCTTGGATATAAGATCCTAATCCTAATAAGAACCTAGCCTAATTCCCCAGCCTGAGAAGGACTCCTGGTAATAGTCAGTGTTCTTTCAAGTTGGGTGTGGTGTGTTCTTTCACACCCAGCTTGGGATGTAAAGCTTAGAATTAAACTAAATAAAATGTTTATTGACTTATCCATATCACTGCTTGAGGTATCCTCTCCACACCCCTGTCTTAAGCCAGACGCAAGACCCCGTCTCTCTTTATAATCTTTATTTTTTGTTTCTCTCCTAGCACTTTAAAGGGAATACCTGGCCATTTCCCAGCTGGGTCTGATAGTAACAGGGTTAGCAAGTCACAGGTCTTTTGTCCATCCTGCTAAATAAAGTTATGACTCAGCAGATAGCAATGTGGGTATTTTTAAACGGGATTTATTTTTAACCCCATTTAATCTGTAACTTACAAAAAAATCTCATTATTAGAGAAATTGTAAGTGTTGCAGGCTAAGCTGTATATACTCTTTTTTAATTTTTAACTGGACATTATTAGACAACCTAAGTCCTGAGACTTGGAAAAGTAATTTCCAGTTTCTGAAAATGCTAGTACGTCTTCTGAGGCGATGCAAATAAGGTTTTTCATCTTTTCTTTTCCATACTCATTCACTTCAAATTCATGAATGTTAACAGTTTTCATATACTGTAAAAGAGCACATTGTTTATCTAATCATCCTTCTAAGTGTAAGCAGAACACCAGGCTTAAACATGCATAGACTAATTGTGCTGTGTGTAGGGGGTGTTAAAGCAAAAGCATGTTCTCTCTGTAGCTGCACTCCTGCAGCTGACAGCTACTTTTCAGGTCTGACCCTGCTATCTGGTATCATTAACTATCTTTCTTACTTGAATCTCCTTTCTTGGTAACTCAATCTTCACTACTTACACCTTCCTTTTTGGGGAGATCAACTGGAACCAAGACAGGTACCAGTTTATACCCATTTATAACAGCGCTGTAGGCTGTAGTGCCTTTGGTCTTGCCTTTTTTCTCAAGCACTTCTTAACATGGCCTGCTTGCAACTTCAGCCAGGAATGAGTTTATTTATAGGCAGTCCTGCATACTGAAGAGGAGGAGGCTAGTTATCCAGACAATCATTTGGGGTTAGCAAAAAGCACCCCTTAGTTTGGTGCAGCTGCACTCCAAACAGCAGTGCTAGCTCTCCCTTTCCTCTGCCAGCCGTGCTGTTAGGTTCACTGAGCACTCAGCGTTTTCGTAAGAGGGACACTGGCCTGTCAGATGGTTTGCCCTTTACCATCAGCCAGGGTTGAGTAGGACTTGGCAGAATGAACCCGGGAAGGAAAGGGAGAGCCTGTTCCAAGTGTAATCAGCAGTTCGCTTTGCTAGTACTTGTTCCATTGGTTCATTGTAAAAAGCTACCAAAAGTTTGGGATGGGGATGAGGGAAGACTAAACAGGAAGAAATTGAGTGTTCTGTGGAAAGAACGTTTTTAGGTTGGGTAGCATGATGTCATGCAGAAACACACAAGGTGCCTTCCAAAACCCCAGCATGAGAAGTAAAAGGGTGTGAGTCTCTCAGCGTGAAGCTCTGCTGGAGCTGACTCGCCCTCCTGTGTACCAAACTAAAGAGACCATTCTGTTTGTGCAATCACTTAGTGTCTCTAGGTATCTGTACAAATGTCTAAGGAGAAATGGATGCTTAGATTTCTTCTTCCTACAGGGAAGATTATATGGATATATGAACCAAGTGCTTCCAGATGTCATCTCTCCTTTCCATAATATGAAGTGCATTTTCTCTCTGTCTTCAGACTGAATGACCTTGGCCTCCAGCAGACAAATTATCTGTTGTAGTCTGTATTTTCTTTACTTTTCCAGACAACAGACACCACTTAAATACACAAATAATTAATACTGTACCGTAGGTCTTGCTTCAAGGTAGGAAGCATGTAAAAATGTGTGCAGAGCAATTTTCTCTGTCAGTTGGCTGTCAGAGGTTACCATAATTTTTTTTCATTAACATCTTCAGAAGGCTTCTTGATCAGCTGAATAATTTCATTCCACTGTAGATAATCACATTTAGCATAAGAACTCAATATCTCATTGACTGCAGAGTCTGACATATAACAGACTACTCTAATAACTAGACCTGTTGTGTTTGTTCCATATCTGGGAGCTAACTAGAAGGATCACGCGAGTTATAAAACAGCTCCTAAAATGTCAAAATAAAACCATGGATAGATGTTGGAAGAAATATCCAAAGTTCCTTTTAAAGTATTTAGGTTCTCATCCTCTTCTCTTGATGGATGCCAACCACAATTGGATTTTAGGATATTTAGAACAGCAAAGTGGCATTTTTGCATAATCTCTAAAGACCAAAAGTCTTGATGCAATTCTTGAAAGAGCTGAAGACGACTTAATCTCTGCCGTTCTCTTAAGCACATCTTGGTTTTAAATTTTGAACAAAGACTGTATCTTTAGAGACAAACACAAACCCAATGAAGAAAAGAACGTATCATCACACTTCTCTGGTTTCTGCCATTAATCTCCAAAGAGAAAGCTTTGTTTGGGATTTTTTGTGTGTTGCTTGTGAGAAATATGTCAGATCCTGAGTAAACTTCTCTATAGGGGGAGTAAATCAATATACTAGTGTGGTTCTGAGTAAGGAAAAGCACTGAAGGTTTCTGGGGTGTTTGTGCTGAACAATAAGACCGTGTTTTCATGGTTTAGAGTGGTTTCAGTCCCTACAGTGAATCACAGAAGTAGAAACCCATTAGAAAACTGGGGATGGGGCATGAATGTGTCTGAAGTTCTTCATCTCGATACGGAAGGGAAAGTATAATGAGGTATTTATCTAGGAATAGCATAATTCCCAACAGGAAATGATGACAGTTCAAAGGAGATGATTTTCTCTTAGTTATTTTTAATATTTTCAGTGTAGATGGATGCTGCTGCTACTAATGCTGAACACAGGTCTTGCATTCAGGCAGTTTCTTTTGCTTAGGTGACCAGAGAACAAGCAAATTGAGAGATGGGGAACACAGAAAGAAAAACATGGGACTCTTGTTCTTTGACAGGGGAAAAACATTTCCTCTCCATCTGCTTTCCCTGAATCATTCAACTGGACAACACTTTCTGGTATCCTTTTGCCTCATGCTGATCAAACCAACAAGTGTGTATCTTTATCCAAAGTGCTGAAAGCTGCCTTCCACAAGATAAGATTCCAAAATCCTTTGCTGACCTGAAATTTCTCAAAACTTCATCAAAATTCAGCAGAATTCTACTTAGGAAAAAGAGAAGAAAAACTGTTGCATTTCCAGTGTCCATTATTATATATTACTGCTTTTAATTGTGTTGTTCTTATTACTGCTGATTTTTTTTCAGAAAAATTAAAATACACAGAAACAGGCTAAACTTGGAAAGGAGACAGTTAGTTTGACATCTTTAAAATCAAAGGAAGACAGGCCTTTGACTTCATTAAGGACAGGAGTTCACCAATAATTCCTGTAAAAAAGGATGCAGAATACCCTAGGGTAAAAGCACTTTGCACAGGCATAATGGTTTTGGTATGGTTTTGGTGCCTCTTTCAAACCAATCTTTTTTCAAATGGCCTTTAAAATTTTGATATCAATACAATTGACTTTCACTCCAAAAAATTTCCTGAACAACCTGTATATAAAGAGTCAGCTAATCTATACCGGTTCTGTAAATGCAAGCAGAGGCATGCCAAAGTATATGAAATATTAAGTAAATCCCTCTTCTCAGTGTTAAAATAATCTGCAGCTTTGCTTTCAGCAGTACATTTCATGAGTGGGCTGAGCTCTCCCTAAGTAATTAATAACTCTTAAGCTGTCTGAATAGTTTCCCTTGAGTTGCATCATATAATGTGTCGTATGAAAACAACTTGAGGCCTAATGTAACACGAAACTATATAGTGCATCTTAATGTGATTTGAGGAAGATGGATGGGAAGGAAATTATTTCTTATTCTGACAGAAAAGACAGCTGTTCTTAGCTTTTATTTGAAAAGAATGTGAAATACACTTTCTAGGCAGGGATTGCTAAGTTGTTCTAGTTAGCTGATTCCTGTTCTCCTGTTGTACCAGTCAAGTTAGGTAAAAACTGAGAACCAAAAATATAGCAATTTGTTGTAGAAATATTGAGAATAATGTGGAGTTTTTTGTATTTGGTCCACCTGAGCTTTACTTTTTTATTCATAATAGATCTGAGTTTAAACCCTTTGCAAATATAAAAGGTAAAAATTTCAGTGTCTCCATCAACAAAGTACCAAATAAATCATTACCCAACATAGGAAAGTTTTTAAACTAACTGCTTGAGCTCTGGTCACCAAATAATTGTAACATTGTCATGTTACAAGTGACATATACCAGGTAATGGTATATGTCAGCTGGAAAAGATATGTCTTGCCATAAACTCTAAACATCTCTCACTTCACTCTCAGGAAATGCAAGTTGGCTCATCTTTCTCTTCTTGGAAGATATACAGCAGGCTCGAGGCTTCATTGATACTTGTAAATACGGAAGTTTATCATATACTGTAGCGTATGTTCGATATGGAACAATTAGAGTTCATAAGATTTAAAAATAGACGGTGCTTTTCCATTAGTGCTTTTTTTAAAAATAAAAACAAAAGGTAAATAAAGGATTGCCTTACTAAATTTGATATGGGTAACTCAATGCTGCTTTACAAAGATAGAACTAAAACTGTTTATAGCACAGTGAATACACAGTTAATTCATTCATAATTACTTCTTTTAGTATGCTAGCACTAGCAGTTCCAGCTGGTATCTGCATTTCAGAACTTTTGAGGAAACAAATGAATAAAGAAAACATTTTGCCAAAAATCATTCTATACTTAATCTTTATAAACAGTGGAAGGTATGCACAAATACAGTGATAATGTTCATGCAACATTCCTGTAACTGCTCCTCTGGTAACCTCATAATGTACAGTCATAATATACACCTGTTTTTAGCAAAAATTATGACTACATTTAATCCAGTAAAAAAGAGGAGAACGTAGCAAAAACCTTTGCAACTCTGTTTATACATATGCTTTGATAGAGTGGCACACAGTTGTTGCAAGAATGGTAGTGTGTATTTATTAGCATTCTGGCTGCATCTGCCTCGTGTTTCAACCAGTGAAACATTAAGAAATACCTGAATGTATGGATTTGTAACATATCTATGTATGATCTAAAACCTTGTATTGTTGGGAATAATCTTGCTGGTTATTGGTGGTCTCCTCAGTTTGCCAGCTGGGGCCTCCGTAATTTACAGTACGTCTCAGTCCAGCAGACCAGGGTGGTGTAAATTCAGATCTCTGTATTCAGTACATGTGCTTCAGTTCCTGCTATTGTTTTCAGTAGTTTCCACCAAGGGTGTGCTTTGCTTTGAGAACACAGTGCTCCATTCATCAGCTTTAATTTTTTTATTATATACTACTGGCAATATGGACAGAGGGAGAGAATCAAACTGTTGAAATTCCACCTAAAGTATAAATTAGTCAGACTCTGGGCGCCTGAGTCTGAGAATAATTCAAATTGTCTACTCTCAAGCACCACCCAACCCCTAGTGGCACCTAAAATGAATAATTTTGGACAACTGATTTCCCCCGGCGTCTGGGCATAAATGCCAGGCATGCTTAGAAGCACCATGGCTTAAGCAGACAGGCATGTAACTCCCACCCAAATTTCATTGTGACTCAAAAATGTGTGTAGAGATGCCGGAGCATTGCCATGTCCCTAGAGGTGCCTAAGCCATTGACTGTGCTTAAATCACACATAGTAAGTTTGGACAGCATTGGATTCAACAGAAACCACAAGAGTCATGAGTGTTTTGAGTGTAGAAGAGGAAGAGAGCACCTTTTTAATAGCCTTAAAGGTTTGAGCAGTCATCTGGGAAGGATATCTGGTTTGGTAAGGAAATTTAACAAGAATGGGAGAACTTAAGTGTTGTTCCATTGAAAAGGATATTTTCTTTTCATGAAGATCTCAGATTTTTTGCTCCCAAGTCTGATAATGTAATTTTGTTCAGACACTGTAGCCCAAAAGGCATCTGGTTGAGAGATCAGATGCCAAGGATACCCTCATCTGCTTGTCTGTGTTAATTTGTAAGTTCTTTTGTCTTGTCTTTATGGATAAATTTGAGCACTTACTGGTTGCTACCCATATTTCTGTAACATTATAACTTGCTTAAAACCTGTCATTTCTCTTACTGCTTTTGGTGTAGACACCATGATCTACTACCCTAAGTTCATGTTCTCTATTTGTGCGGTGTGTGCATCTGTAGACTTCGAGGTGAGCTTGGTGTAGGTTTCCTTCACCCTTTTTCTCTCTCCTTTCATTGTTGTTTTTATACTGTGCCATGTGGAAAGGTTAAACACTGTGTTGGAGTACTTTTTGGGCTGTGGATGTGTGGCATAACTTGCTTTTGAATTTTTTATTAACGTTTAATGCTGCTCCTTTATTGTTTTTACCCTGAACATAAAACCCCATAAGTTTTCTCAGGTTTTAAATGTTTGTAGACGTGAGCAGGTGAAACAGTATATTGAACATTCGAAGAACTTCTGGATTTCAAATTCAGTATTCTGTGAAATTTTGGTTTGGCTTTTCTCATGTTCCAGCATGAGGTTTTATGTTAATTTTTCTGTTTGGTCTTTTATTTTTCCCATCAAATGTCATTATATATATATTGTTTAAAACATATACAGACTTTGCCTATTTTTGAGGATTTTTAACTGATTTTACAGAGTAGAAGATACCATGGTAATAATACTTAAATATCATTGAAGTATCTTACTAATCACCTGTACCTAAGTCACTTCAGTGCTCAAAGCATGCTTTTTTATTCTATTATGGTCACTTGAAGCCATTCAGGGAGCAAGAGCATATGGGAAATTGTGTATGGTAGCAGATAGCCTGCTAGTTTTCTGGGTATTTCATCCCATTATTTTGTTCCTTGCCATGTTCACCATCTAGCTAGAAGGGTTGACTGTTAAGTGTATACTCAAAAGCGTCTGTTAATGACTTTTTGGTCATCAAGGAATCTTCATATAGGTATCAATGATAATTCTTCTCAAAATAAAGATACTACTTCTGTTAAGTTATCTCTCTGGTATATGGTAGTTGTATATTAAATTTGTGCTGTTTGTTGGCCAGACATTGGACCAGGTTTCCCAAAGAGTTGTGGAATAATTTCCATTCTAGATACTTCCAAATCTCAGCAGGACAGGAATTACCGTAACCTGATATAATTTTCAGGTTGCCCCTGCTTTAAGCAGGGAATTAGATCCATTGACCTCCAGAGGTAATTTCCTACCTAAGTAATTTTTTTAATCTAACTGAATTTATCCTTGGTCCAATTCTGCTTAAATCTTGCCTCTTTAGTTGACTTTGCTGAAATCAGTGATGCCCTTAGAAATTAATTCCATCTTGTCTGCTTTTCTCATTTCTCCCAATACACAATGTTTTTCAGCTCAAAGGTAGGAGAAGTTAGAGTGACCTCCTGCTGGTTTTCGTAATGCTGGCCTATACCTTAGCTCTTCTTTTGTTTCCTGAATGGTTTGATAAACAGTTAAGGAAAGTAAATTTGTATCACGTGTACTCACACAACCAAATTTATTTGAGAAAATGCTGAAGGAAACACAATTTTACAAGACTTGACATTGTCATACATCTAGATGGCTCTGGAAGCATTAGGAAGGCATACAGTAAAAAGTGATGGANACCGTGCCCAAAGACTGCTTCTGCTTGTCTTCCAGACTTACCATAGCGATCATGGTTTCCCCTCCTTTCGTGTGATGAAGACTTCTGATCATTTCTCTTCCACAGTTGTCTGTCCTTCGCCCATTAATGTGGATTCCCCTGTGTCCCAATAGGGAACTTAGCTGGGAAAGTGAATTGATTTTGGAGAGCTGATCAGATGCTCCCACAACCAGATATCCTGTCTAGCTTACAGCTGTACGCCTGAGATACCATCTCTTTAGCCTGCCTGAGGTGCAGGAAACCATAGGGCTGATCCCAAGTCCAGACAGTTTATTGTTCTGCAGACACACACTCATGCCCAGTGAAGGCATTCTTTTTATAAATCATAAAACATATTCTTTATGCTATATTTGAAATACATAGTATGAAATCTAGATCTAAGTACAGCCAAGCCTATTCTCTTTTGCCTTGCCTTTTGACATTCCAATGTCTATAGCTGTACAACAGCATGTGGGTCCACTAACAATGTGGGACAGCAGCCAATTTGGTCCTGGGATAAAACAGGAATCAGCTGTGGGAAATAAGCCAAAGAAGTGTGATTCCCACGTAAGGGACTTAAATAGGTGCTAGTCCTTAAAGAAGCTCTTGGCAGGATTTAGAGCAGGCTTCTCTGCACAGGAGGCATTTTTCCTGAGATCCTAAGTACAACAGTTTCCAGGACGGTTGTGGTGCTATTTTTTCATCAGCTGTAGTGCTTTGCTCTTTCTTTCCCCCCACCTTTGTTGTTTAATTTTGTTTTGTTTTTAATAAAAGCTTTATAGCACATTGCTGTATAATTATGATTCCATTAGTATTTTTTAGAACTGAGCCATTTACTTCACATTATTGTGGGAAATAAAATGGAGGAATTTTCTCTGCTGCGTGGGGGTTCCTCGGGTTTCCTAAGCTCTGATCCGGGGAATGCTCTTTGCACCATGGCTAGCTGGTCACAAACAGCAATGTGAATACTTTAGCTACTCCTTTGTTGTGTAGAGATCTGTGGTTTTGATTTTCTCATCTCTGTCTTAGAAAAGAAATAATTTGAAATGCAGAAGCTTCAAATGAAATAAGTTGATTGTACCATCCTAATTTATTTAGTACAGAATTAGTGTGTATTTAATGGTTACCAAAGTCTGTAGAGTTGAGGTATACATTTCATTTTTTGTGAAATATAATCTTTTCAAATAGTTCATAGAAGTGGTGTTGCAATGCTTGCATAGAAGTGGGGTTGCAGTGCATTCTGTGATATAGGTCAGACCTTTTTTTAGAGATATTGACTCATCTTAGGTAAGAAAGGAATAACAAAATCAAAAAACAGCAAATCATTTGTTCTAAAATACATTCCTTATTTTTTGTCAAACTTGCTGAAGTCCAACTTTTCTGATGCTCAAGATGTCCGAGTCATTGCCCATGGACATCACTGGATCAAATCCCTGCTCAAAGCAGGACCAACTTGAAAGTCAGATCAGGTTATTATGAGCCCCGTCCAGCTGTGTTTTGAAAGCCTCCAACAATGGGGATTATTCCACAAATCCTCTACAAAACATATTCAAGTATCCCAAGCAATAAATTGGGAAAAGCTGTTTTTTAAAATACTTTTCATGTGGGGCATTCACTTTGCATCATTTCTTTTTAGACTCCTATTTATATTGATCACAGATATTAAAAAAGAAATTAACAAAATTTTCAGTCATTTATTCTTATAAAGAGACTGAACTGAACTTCTGAGAAGAAAAACTTCTGAATGCTGAGGCCTGTGAATTTTTCTGAGTGGGAACAAGTGTTTGTCTTCTTGTTTTCACCAGGTATTATTTCTGTTCATTCCTTTTAAGCAGTGCTTTTATAAGAATAACAAGAAATCTTTTTCCTCCCTCCTGTTCCAGGCAAGTATTTCCAAATGGGCTTCCTGAAGAATACTCTCTAATTGCCACGTTCCGTGTACGGAGAAGTACCAAGAAAGAGCGTTGGTATATATGGCAAGTTTTAAATCAGTATGACACACCTGAGGTTAGAGTCATTTTGATTTATATCTTTAAAAAGTTTCTTATCCTTTTTTCCCCCCCGTTAATATGGCACGTATAATAATGGATGTTTCATTACCGGATTTAGCTAAAATTTATATGAAATAGACAGACTGCTCTGAAATAATTGATAATTTCTTGTAGGAATGACAGAAATTTAGCAAACTCTATTCAGTTTAGACTGCAAAATAGGATTGAATGCATGTTATGATTTATAGCTGATATGTATTTACCAAGTTACATGGAAGAATGCTTCATAATATACTTCTCTCCCAGTGTATGTAGTTGAAGCATTTTTATTACATATAGTTTATATATGTGCTTATTTCTTTTAACTTTTAAATAACCACTTCTTTTATTTTGTCTTGCTTTCAGATCTCTGTCCTCCTGGATGGTACAAAAAAGGTGGTGGAGTATATGACCAAATCCGCTCAGGGGAATATACTGCACTACACTTTTAAGAGTCGAGAAATTTATCCATTGTTTGATCGGCAGTGGCATAAGCTTGGTATTAGCGTGCAGTCAGGGATCATTTCCCTCTATTTGGATTGTAATTTAATTGAGAGAAAGCAGACTGATGAAAAATTCACCATTGACTTGCAGGGAAGGACACTGATTGCTTCTCGTGCTGCGGATGATAAGCCTGTAGATGTGAGTAATATGAAAGGACAAGCAGATAACTTGAAGTAATGTTTTAGCCATACTTTTACTAACACAGTTGTAAAGAATTGTGTAGACAAAATGTTTAATCCCAGTCATTAATTTTGATTGTGTATTCTTAATTTCACATCCTTAAGTGTTCTTCTCAAAACATTATTCAGTGCTGTAGCATCTGCTAAGACAAAGCTGTTACCAAAGTAAATGCATAAAACTCAGTCTTGGTGTAAGGAGTCTGTTTTTCTGTATTTAATTTGGAGAAAGAGGCACCTAATTACCATAGACATATTATTACTATATTTAAAGACACCTTGCAGTGCTAATTTTTTTCTTTCATTTTTAGTAAGATTTATTTATAAGTGTGTTACACTTTGCCTGTCTTTGATGAAGGGGAGACACAAACTAATTACAGATTACCTCTGTATTGAGGTGTTCTAGAGTAATTCAGCTATGTAGAAATAGGGGCACATTGTTCATAGTTGTCTCTCCCTTATCCAAAAGGGAAGGATTAGGAAGTGGCTGGGGGTGTGTTTCCTGCAGCCTTTGGTGCAAGAAGTACACAAGGAAGCCCCATAATATTCTGGGCTATGTTCTGTCCCAGGCATGCTCTCTTCTGTTTCCTCATGCAGGGAGCTCACAACAGGTAATTTGAAATTTCAAGGAAATGTCAGTTTGTTTTAAGTACACTGACATGCAGTTACCAGGTTTAAAGCATCTGCCTTGGAGTGTATAGTGACCATCAGAAAGCTTCAGCGATGTTATGTATGCTGTAGGGTTCCAGAGGAAAATAGCACATTGTAACTGCAAGCTAACATTGCAGGAAGAATCATTCTTGTGGGGCACTGAGCACTTTGGCCTGGACTCAGAGCTCTTATTTATGGAGCCGAGCTCACACTTTGTTTTATTTTCTATGACTTGAGTTCAACGTTATTTGAAATGTGTGTGCAGTTTCCTCATTTCCAAGTAGCATGCCAGAGAAAGAGCAGTTTCTTTTGTGCTGGTTGCAAGGCATGAGCTGGATAATTCTGAGTAGAAATTGTCAATTGGGATTTCCACGTTTGCAGGAAAACATTGTGGGCTTAAAGCTGAGGAAGGCAGCAAGCCAATCCTGAACCAACAGTCACTTTTCTCAATACCAAGTGCAAGAGGGAGATTAAGAGGATATAAAATTGATGCAGAAAGAGGCATATGAAGACAAGATTAACTAGTTAGAACTTTACCTGCTTCTCATCTCACCAACCTACCCAAAGTCTCTGAAACAGAAGCTTTTTGTACAGAGTTTGTGATTTTTGCTCTTCAGGTCTTTTAGTGGCAATGTCCAGGTGAAGGTCTGTCCAAAGAAGTAGATGGATGTGATAGAGAGCTTATCAAGCCTTTAATCTAGTTCCCTGCAGAGGAAAGTTACATTCCTGAAAAGGTTTGCAGAGGATGTCTACAAGGCTAAAATGGCTGTGTAAAAAAGCAAACCAATACAGATGGATGCAACTTACAAGAAAATAGATGAAATCTTAAATGGGATTTACATCAAAGTAATAGACTGCATAATTTGTTCCTTAAATGAGGAGCCATGTAATTGTTTTGGATTTGTCTTTTTCTAGCATTTCAGAAATATGCAGTGTTTCAAAGAGAAAGTTTACTATGCCAAGATAAGAAAAAGCATGCCATAACACATAATTTTTTACACCTTATATTAATTTCTTTTGTATTTCTTAATAGATTGAACTTCACCACATAGCAGTTTATTGTAATTCACAACTTGCAGCAGAAGATACGTGTTGTGAAATATCTGCAGACTTGGTAAGTTGTCTGTTAAAATTCAAATGTTAATACAAAAGAAATTGCCTTATTCTTACTAAAGAGTTGTGAAGAAAATTCAATAGAGGTGTTAGTTTAATTACCTTCTAAAAATGAATTCCATATCTGGAGTCATGGTACATAGTTTCTTGCTGCCTAGATAAATGGTACAATGGGACATCAGCGAAAGGCACTAGGTGCTGCTAGAGATTTTTAAATGCATTTCTTAACATTGATTAATGTCTAATTAGTAACTGAAGAAGCCTCAGAGAGTAGTAAACAAATCACTGCAATGAGTTGAGAATGGTTTCTAAACAGAGGCTGTTTCAGTAACAGTTGCATCTCATGAAGCTTTATGGATGATATAAATAAAGCCCAAGAAAGAGTCTGCGTGACAGTGGAAGAGAAGGAAAATAGGACAGTGCTGAGTTTTCTTTCTTTTAGTACACTAAGATGGAGGAATGGGTCTTTCATAATTGGTAAGTTATAGTGGTAGGCTGATGGTTGGGCTTGATCCTGAAGGTCTCTTCCCACCTTGATGATTCTGTGAAATACTTTCTTTTTTATAATGCACATGCTGACATGTGTATATTGTTTAACATAAGGGAAACCACTGATTTAGCTTAAAGGGTTCACTTCTCCCTCTTGTTTTGATAGCCAGAATCAGTGTCAACTGGAAGACAGTAGAACCATAGGAATGCTTGAAGTTGTAGATGTAATTGTTTTAATCTAGCCCATTAAAACAAAACAAAACAAAACAAAAAAAAAAACCCAACAAAACAAAAAAACCCAAGCCAAAAATAGCCTCAGAAAGACATTGTGTTAAATTATTTGCCTGGTAGTTATAAGTAGTCTGTAAGATCAGGCTCCTCTGAGACAGTGGACAGTGCCATCAACACCAAGATTGTAGTCAGCAAAAAAACCCACAGAGCATGTAGGAGGACTGATTGATTCCATCCACAAAGAGATAGAGGAAAGTGTACTTGGATTGGAGAGAGAAATCTGCCCAAGAACAGAGGAGCAGAAGACTGCGGGAACTGACAGCTGGACCTTGGTCCTCAGAAGCATGAATGAAACATCATCCAGTTTCAGGGGGAAATTTTAATTTTAAATAATGATTAATAGTTCAAATATATTTCTAAATATATTCTTGATATTCAGGCAGGCCTTCTCTTGAATGTATAAGCTTATGAAAAAGTGGAATGAATGAAATTTCTGCGGGTGCTTGGAAATACAATTACTGAGCAGTTATGACACAATAGCAAAAAAAACAAGAACAAAACAAACCCTAATTATATATGAGCACAAAAAGCTCAACAATATTTATTATATTATTTATTAATAAACACTTAAATGTTCATTCACTATATAGATAAAAGCATCTTCGGTTTTATTTGCATGTCTTATGTTTAAGATGTAAGAAATGGTGGGCTACTTGTTAATTACCGTCATATTGAAACTAGCATTATATTTTTGGATTTATTTTTTCGTGACTTCCTTACCCATTATAAGAGCTACATTTTCAGTAATTTCAGGGAGGAATTTATGCTTGGATACAAATTCCTACACTAAACAGTAAATCCTGTGGGAATGTCTCTGAGAGAAGGCTTGAAAGAAACCTCATTACATTTTAATGAGAGTTTCTGAAATTTATCAGGTTCTGGTGGCTTGTCCTGTAGTATTTCTTCAGGTTGGCTCAGCTCTCAGGAGTCACAGACAGGTGAATCTTGGCTTCCGGGCTTTTTAGTTTGTTTCCAAATTATATATGCTAGAAATATTTACCTAAGAAAATAAAGTTTTCCTTAGCACTCACTTTTATATTTTGCATTTTGGGGTGGGGAAGAGGACAAGACGAGACTGAGAAGTACTGTCTTTTTTTGTTCTCCCCATGGACATTTTCTGTTTCTGTATCACAACTACTTTTGGGAGACTTTATTCCTCTGTCTGGGCTCTTTTGGAAGAGAGAAGTGGGACAGTCATATCGGTTTTAACTGGCATTGGTTTTAGAACAGAAGGATCACAATACCTAGAATTAATTTTTTTACAGCTTTTTTCCCTGTTTGGAAATTGTTGTCACTTTCCATATATGGTTTGCACAGGAGTGTTAAAACAGAAGGTAACTTAAAACTAGTGTTTGGGTGGTATTTACCTATTAACCAAGTGGACCAAAAACCAGAAAATCTTTTTGTTTTAGTGCCCACGTGAGGAGAGGTTACTGGCTACGACTTCATCACCAGTGACTGCTCATGCCAGCAAAATATATGCGCTTCCAAGAATGCAGCAAGAATCTATGCAGAGATGCTACTGCTTTCCAAATAAAGTATAAAGTTTTCCTATTGCTTTTTTTATGCATCATGCTGTTTAATGCATCATGCTAGGTATAAAAACAGTTGGGTTTCTTTTTTGCAGTCATGAAAAAGTCTTACTGGTTTGTAGTGTTGTAATGTACTTACATTGTATTTCCCAGTTTAAAACCAGTACATTTTAGATTTAGTTAATGTAAAGTTAGAGACGTCAGCAAGGTTTAATTGTTTGAATGTACACCCAAAGAAGTACCATGGTAAAAATGAGAATTATATTTAGGCATTATTATTAATGTAAATGTTTTTACTTGGGAATAAATTATATTCTACACAGTGTTTGTTTTCTTTTAATACTTCTCCTGGGTGTTGCACTATATTTATTGAGTCATTTGCTTTGTTAGGCATTTGTGACAAAGACAGGAAACCAAACCAAATATATTTTAGATCTGCTATGTTGACTTTTTTATTTCTTTTAAAATCAGGGAGAAGCAGGATTGCCAGGAGTAGCTGGTTTGCCAGGCCAGAAAGGAGAGAAAGGTGAAAAGGTAAAATATCACTTAAATTCTCTCTTTCAAGTATTTATTTTGGCTTATCTTTCTTAAATAGGAATTATATGGATTCTGTTATTCCTTAAAGGAATCTGCCTGAACACAGGTTAGATCCTTTATCAGTCAGGCTCTGTGTGTGAGCTTCCTGCCAGGCATCTTACAGCTGCCTCACTTTGGAGTCACCTCATAAACTCTGTGGAACACAGTTAACCTGCCTGGGAAGCACATGCCTCCCCAGCCCCATCACCTTGCCCTATGCAGCAGTCATGTGTATAGTCTGACAAGAATTTTCCCATATCACGTGTGTACATCACTGCTGATGGACAGAATCCCGTGTGGTGGATTCATCCTTGCAATCATCACTAGGAGCGTATGAAATATGACCTCAGTATATTCTTTGACAACACTCATACCTGAAACTTTCTTAATTGTGAAGAGAGAAGAATCTGACATTGGCAAGTCTCTAGGACAGGCCAGTGGGTCCTTTCCTTGGGCCTGTTCTGAATTTTTCTGTAATGCTTACCATGACATTCTTATTCTACGTAGCTTACGGATTTCCTAATAATATAGATCAACATATGAGATGTTTTCCCTTCACGCTTCATTTCTTAAATTTTGTTGGAGGATGCTGAATTAGGACATGGCTGGGAATGTGTTTTCAGTGTGCTATTAGAGGGGGAAAATTGAATAAACTATTGTTAAGTCTGCCAGAAAGACTGTGAGACAGGAATTGAGTTCAGGGAATGCAGTGTCAGAGAAAGATGCCTAGAATATCCTGATCCAGGGGTTACGATGGAGGCATCCTAACCCAGCATCCTACCTTGCAGCACACCATTTAATAAGTGATCTGAAATAGTTTGTGTAGACAGCCAGGGCTGTTCTTACAGCTGTAGTATCTGGTTGAAAAGGGTCCAGTTCTGAGAAGGTTTATCTATACAGTTGATTGAAATTAAGAACGTTCCTTCATAGTATACTGCCCCCTCCACAACTCCTTCACTCCAATAGGTATTTCACTTTTGATACAAGCTGTATCTTTAGGTGAAAAAAAAAAAGATCAGTCATGTTAGTTTCTATAGTCCAGATGAACGTAGAAGGACTGCTGTCAGTTTTTAGACTTAATAATGAAGTTTTGATCCTAGGTTTGTGTGTGTTGAACAACTGTCAGTTTTTAGTTTTAGCCTATGTCACCAGCATAGGGAGTTCCCTGGCATTTGTTTGGGAAACTGCTCTTCTGCTCCTGACCTGATCCATTTAGACTATTATTGCTACTAAGATGAGAAAGGAGACTTCACAAGTCTGAGTTATTTTACCATTTAATGTGCCAGCCAATTAGCTGTATTCACCATGCTAAGCATAGTGCCTCTAAATAAAGCATGCGAGTGCCTGTGGTCAATTCTGGTTCTGTTCTCCCACTTGTTTTACAAAAAGAGCCTCATTGCATGGATTCTCTATGCATGGCACTATCTAAGGGTCAGTGAACCCCACTGCACCCAGCAGTTTAGCCTAGAGAGAGTATATTGACATTTATGAATGTCCTTTCACAAAACTGACTGATTCAGCAGTTTAAAGTCAGGGGTAGTACAGCAAGCAGGTAGAAAGCTACTTAATTTGAACTTTTCTTATAATCAACCAATACTTGTCACTCCCTAGCTTTGCAGTGGGTAGGTTTTTTTTCTTTTTGGGTGGGATGGAGAAGGGGGGTTGGATGGAGGACACAGTATGACTGTGATCAGGATTGGGTCACTGACCCCTGGGAGCAAACAAATCCTGTGTTGAATTGTGCCTGACATGATGGAGCTGAAAGCAACATTCTCTGAGGTTTTAGTACCATTTTTCTATTGACTCTGCATTTACGCAAGCTTCCAGTAACCCTCATTCTCAATGATGGCCTTGTTACATCAGTAATTAGACCTGAAGAGGCAGAAAGACTCAGAACATTCCAGACATGTAGGATACATGATTTACTGTCAGATTGTGTAAAGGACACTAACAGACTCTGGCTGAGTGTTTTGTAATATATTACACACAAAATAGGCAGCCTCTTGATAACTTTGCTGGCCAGTTACAGAAAAACAGGTCTTCTCTAAGTTGTGTGTGGTTCCTAAGCACTTTTCCCCCTTTGCTTGTGCTGAGCTTCTCGTTATATCATTTCTTTTGTTTCTAAATCATACCACTATAGACATCCAACTAACTATATTTAAATGTCCTTGCCATTGCAGCATCCAAGTGAAAATGTTAATTTTTTACCTTCTTTCATGAGAAATTTCTGTTTCTGTTGATACTATCTCATTTTCAGCACACACGTTCTTATCCTTTTATTTTGCTTTATCTCATTCCAATTTCCCATTCGCTTTAATTAATTGTATGACTGCATTTGCATGTCTTTTTTGTTGCTATGGGATTGACAAGGAAGTCTCTACCTACACAAATTGATATTAGGCTATGTTCAAGACCCTCAGAATTGCCCTTTTCATCAGTCTAACATCATTGTTTCCTAAATTCAGACTGTTCAAGAACATCTAAGCTATCACCAGTATAAAGTATGACAGCTTATAAGCCATTTTAGGCATTTTGAATTTAATTATTAGCCTGTTTCCACTTAATTTCTGTACTCTTGGCTCATCTTAGTACCTCTGAACAGGTCTGAACCAAAGTCCAAAGTATATTGCAGGCCCAAAGGACTGAAGTTCCATATTTTCACTGGAACAAGCATTCATGCAACTATTGATGTATCTCCAGCACGCTGTGCATCTGAATGCCCCGGAGCATCACCGATCAAAATTGTGCCATTTGTGTGAATGACTTTCCTGTTTGTATAGCTGGCCTTCCATTGTGACTTGAGGAGGACAATTCTTCACTCAAAACTATTGTCTCGAGTACTTCGGGCATGAAGCAGTTGCTTTGCTCTGCAGGATAGTTTTGCTTGGAGATCAGCTTCTGCAGCAAGGGACCACCTCCTGTTCTTCAATTTCTCAATAATTAAAACTGAAAAAGTCACCAGGACCAACTTTGTTTGCTACTTAGTGTGCAATTTAGACTGTCCCTAAATAATATGCTGTATTATTCTCATGGCAGCTTGGTTCTTAGCACAGTGTATTCCACAAGTTACAAGTGGACACAAGTCAGGTGGAAGTCTCCTGTGATTTTAACACATTTTGATATCTGCTGTGGAGCTAGGTTTTCTCTTCTGCTGATCTGAGTGAGAAATTTACTGTGTTTTCTATTTGGTTGCAGTTTGTACTACTTCAGCATGGTATATAACTACCCAGAGCCTTACAAGCATATTTGTTGTTAGGAAATGTCTTTTGATAATGTTGAAAAGGTCCTGTTTTGTCCTCAATATGTAGAAATTCTTCAGAAAGACAGAATATGGATGACGGTAATTGGACTGGTTACATATACGCTGAATATGCAAACTGATTTTCTCTCTCAAAGAGGCTAAAAAAGTAACTTGTTTCTACTTTTATTTCTTTTAAGCAGACATAGTGCCCATGAAATATTTTAAATTGAAATCTAAACAGAATTAAATATTTTGATATAACATTAAACCAGTCCGAGCTGTGTTAATAGGTCATTGGTTAATGCTGTAAGTGCAGTAGGGACCAAAAACCCAGAGGCAGAGTGCCTTCAAATATTAAAATGCCTGTTAGTGCACACCATGGAGAAATTTATTGCTATTCAACTTCATTAATTTAAATTTTACTTAAGGAAAGAGACATTTAAAAAGCTATTTTTGGATTGGTAGAGATAGGTTTATGCAATATATTATTGCACTAGGAAAATATTTGTAATAGAATGATATGAAAAAAGAAGTCCCGGAGAACAAATGAAGCGTCTGAACTGCTCTTTCTGCCTATTTTCCTTGCTAATCTTTTTTTTCGTGCTACTCTGACTTTCCTCTTAAAATCCAGATGACGTGATTCTACCTAAAACCTCTATTGTATTATGCAGCCTTGAGAATGGTTCCTTTCTGGCCCAGTCTTTGTTGCTGAGGTCATTGATAGGGACCTAGAAGTTGGAATGCAAGAAAAAGAAGAAAACTGAGAAAAATATGGCTGGTTGTCAGCTATGACAAAGTCAGGAATTGCCAGTATACTTAGTAGAATAAAATCTTACAGTAAGCAGAAAGACATGCTTCATGCTTACCAACCCAAGAATTTATAGATAGTCCTACTTTTATTTTACCATCTAATAGTCCAAGTTTTCCAATTAATAAGGGAAAATATCATTAGTAATGCAATTTAATTTTTTTCTCATAAAAATTTCTGAAATGTCGACTTATTTTCTTTGTTACCATATTTGCCATTCCAGTATTCATCTCAGTCCCGAGTTTAAGTCTTCCTGAGGAGTGGAGATGGTGGCAGCAAGTCCTCACCAATCTGAGGTGCTCAGAGGTGTGGGGGAATGTCACACTTTCCTAGTGGGGCCATTCCAGAGCTGAAGCAGGAGCAGGGGAACCAGCAGTCACTGGCACTGGTGCAGGAATTAAACCAGCAACACCCAGCTCAGGCCATGGTGAGGCTGAGCTCCTGCACTGATGGGACAGAACACAGCTGGGGGCTTCTGCTGGGGCTAACAGGGATGATACTCCCTGCTGCTGCCACAGCACCAGGGAAACCCTGGAGTGATGCTGCATTTGGGATGAGTTTTCTTTCTCGTAACATATTCTCTGAATGTGAATTCATTTTCCCCTTTTTGCTAATGTCGCCTTTTTTTTTACCTGGATATTTCTGGTGATGTTGTGTCCTGGTTTTTGTTGGGGCAGAGTTGATTTTATTCACAGTAGCCAGTATAGGGCTGTGTTTTGGATTTGTGCTGGAAACAGGGTTGATGGCACAGGGATGTTTTCATTATTGCCAAGCAGTGCTTGAACAGTGTCAAGGCCTTTTCTGTTCCCCACCCCACCCACCAGCGAGGAGGCTGGGGGTCCACACGAGTTGTGAGGGGACACAGCCAGGACAGGTGACCACAAATACCAAAGGGATATTCCATACCCTACACATGGTGCCATGCTCAGTATATAAAGCAGTGGGAAGAAGGGGGAAGCGGGGGGACATCTGGAGTGACGCCGTTTGTCTTCCCAAGTCGCTGTTAAGCATGATGGAGCCCTGATTTGCTGGGGATGGCTGAACACCTGCCTGCCCATGGGAAGCAGTGAATTAATTCCTTGTTTTGCTTTGCTTGTGTGTGCAGCTTTTGCTTTCCCTGTTAAGCTGTCTTTATATCAAATCACAAACTTTCTGGTTTTCACTCTTCCGATTCTCTCTCCCATTCCACCGGGCAGTGGGAATGAGCAAGTGGCTGCGTGGGGCTGGCTGGGGGTAAACCACGGCATAATGCACACATGACTTTACACAGATCACAACTGGGAAAGCTAATTTGCTTAATCAAATCTTATCAAACCAAACCTGATTAAGGCTGAGGGGTGTTTTGACAACGGATGTATATCACTCATTTTATCTGAACTAATATGTCCCCATTGGAGACAAGAGCAATGTTGCAACACAATAGCCATGCTAATAGCCAACACAAAGGCCATGTTAATGCCTAGAGCATTATGTGCATTTCCTTTTATCTTAGTATTACAATCATCTTCTCCCCCTGGTTAGTACAAGATTAAATGTCACTGTGGTAAATCAATTCCACAGCATATAACAGTGTAAAGATATTGTAAATGAACACGCAATTTAGGAGACAAAATAATGTGTTTAAATAAAATATGTTCTTACAAGAATAGGTTTTGGTTTTACATGAGAAAGGACTGTAATTTCTTAACTAATTATCTGTTTGTCATTTTCTCTATCCCACATTTGGCTTTAGGCTGTCTTTACTGTCCATTACTGTATTTTGTGTCTGTTACTAGCGTATCATTTCTAGTTCTAGTGCTGAATAAAGACTGCAAGGTGCAAAGAGATAAAGGTCAGAGCTTTTGAAGGTCTCTAAACCATTAATGTAAAAAAACGATCACAGGCGTAATACTGCAGGCAGTCTCAGGTGTGCAAAATCACTTCCACTTCAGATAGAAGGCCAATTTGTGTCTTTGGAAAGAAGCATGTTTGCTGTCTGCAAACACTTTCTAAGAATTTTGTTTGGCTTGGCTTTATGGAAAGTTAAAGGAAGCATCTTTCTTTAATTTTTACTTTTAACCTGCTGAATTTCTTCACTGTCTGTGATTTTACCAAAAAAAATATTGTTAAAAGTATAATAGCTATCCTATTGCTTGCAATAGGTCACATTCTGAAAAGATGTGCTATGGCTTAAGTATTTTATTCAATAAATAGCTTATTCTCAGTTGAAAAGGATTTTCACTGTCACCCTTAGTAAATCCTGACAATAGGCTTAAAACTCATGATTCTACCTTTGGGTGTTGCTGCACTGTGTGTACCTCATAACCTATAAATGCCAGCACTGTACTACTACTGTTCACCACCTTACAAAGCTGTTTTTCTGGCATCTTATCCTTCATTTTTGTGAAGGACTTTAAGGTCTGCAGAAGGAAAAGAAAATGCCATTAAGGAAAAAAAAATTAAGATGTATTGCCTGTATTTTTGGTTTTAGTCTGTCATGCTGTTTGTATGAATACTATTAGATACCTATAGCATCTGATATTTAGATTCATAAAGACATGAAAAACTATGTGGCTTCTCTGTAACCTTTCAGCCTGTAGGTTTTAAAATCACAACTAGAAGATAGAAGCATAACTTGCAGATCTAATTTGCAGTGGAAAATAATTGTCTTCAATATGGGGAGTCTGTCTGCTGTTAGTGGAACAGAAGTGTAAACATACCTTGGTTAATTGGCTAGTAAGTCATACAGGCTAAAGTCTTCCTGGAGTGTAGCAGGCTGTGTAATTTTAGACTGTACAGTGTATAAAAATACACTGCTGAAGGTAGCGACGTGGTTCTGGTCTGTTTAAATACTGGCAAGTGGCATAAGGGAACAGAGGATGCATAGATAAGAGAGTCATTCTCTGGGTGATTAGATAAGGTAACCTTTATCATTTGAGGCAGAGCTGTTTAATATCTTTATTCATGGTCTGCGTGAGGGGATCGAGTGCATGCTCAGTAGTAACAAGTCCTGTGAGGAGCAGCTGAGGGAGCTGGGGGTATTTAGGCTGGAGAAAAGAAGTGTCAGGGGTGACCTTTTTGTTCTCTACAACTGCCTGAAAGGAGGGTGGAGCCAGGTGGGGGTCAGTGTCTTCTCCCAGGCAGCCAGTGACAGGACAAGAAGTAATGGCCTCAAGCTGCACGATGGGAGGTTCAAGTTGGACATCAGGAAGAATTTCTTCAGTGAAAAGGTGGTCAGTCATTGGAATGAGCTGCCCAGGGAAGTGGTGGAGTCACTGTCCCTGGAGACATTCAAGAAACAAGTGGACGTAGCACTTCGTTCTATGGTCTCATTGACATGATGGTGTTCAAAGGTTGGACTTGATGATCTTGGAGGGTTTTTTTAACCTTTATGATTCTGATACAAATGTTGTTGTGTACTTGACCAATCTTACTGCTCCTTTCTCAACTGCAGAAATGTTAATAACTTGGTTTCAGAACAGAGTTATAGTATTATTCTTGCTGGAGAATGTTCTTTTCTTGGTAGAAGTGGACACGCCTAACGTTTTGGTTTGTTTTAAAATGAACATTATATGGTTTCAGTGCTTTTGTTTTATTCTTCTAGCATCCAAATGATTTTTCTTTTATATTTTTTAAACCTTATACTTGACATTATTTAGCAAAATTTCTGGTTTTGATGTTTTCTTATGTCATTTTTAAGACTTATGGTCCAATTTACAGCTGCTGGGATCATCCATAAATCTCCTGGTCAGTCTCTCAAAATTTGTCTCTCAAAACTAAGATTTTCTTACAGATTGCTTAGGGTTTGGGGTTTGGTTTCTCTGAGGGGATAAAAGGGAGAGAGAGAGGAATTTATGATGTCTTTCAAAAATATGGCAGGCACATGACTAGGCAAATCTGTATTTCATGTTGAGTTTTCTTGCTGCAAAACTGAAAATGGACCCTCTTGGTTTCATTCTGCTGTTGCAATGAATTCCTTTGAAATTAGTGGATTTACTTTTATGGAAATGTGGATGTGCAAGTATTTGTCTGATGAAGTTCTTAATTGATATTATAGGTGTTATAAAGTCTATTTATTTTGCTGATTTTAATTTTACAAGGCATCCTTCTCCACAGTGGTTGCGCTGCTAAAAAACCATGAGTCTGATATGACCTGAGTAGTTGTTAACCTCAGAAATCTGTAGAGCTTCTAACTGATCAATTCTTTTTGTAGGGTGAGATGGGTGTGAAAGGACCGGACGGTGTTGCTGGTCTGCCTGGTGAAAAGGTATGTGTGTATCTTGGTATGTGATTGAACTCACGGGATATGTTCCTCATGTCAGTGGCTTCTCTGTAATTGTGTACAGAAATGGGAGGATAGAACACCTCTCTTAGAACATTAATGTCTCACCTGCACTGCCATGTTTTTGCAGCACACTGAAAAAGCTGTTCAGATCAATAGTATTCTCTGCAGATGTGCTAGTTTGCTGGGGGTTTTTTCCAAGCAGTGGGGGTTATATAGAGAGCTAAAGGAAGCTACGTGTTCCACTTGCCCAGTTCGTGGTCTGCAAGCTTAGATAAGAGCTCTTGGGCACTCAACTGTCTGCTTGGTAGAGCTTGAGATAAACACCACTGACTTCTCAATCAAAGATTTGGAATAGCCATGGCTAAGAAGGCATGTCAGCCTACCAGTGTATTCAAGGATAAGTTTCACTTAATTTCAGAATGTTAGTGTGCAAAATAAGACAGTTGTATGCACTTATTTGGTTCAGTGCTACTGACCTGTATTAGAGGAAGTCTGGAAGTCTAATATCTCTAGCATCTTCAGTATAGAGACAGCCCTCATGACACTGAGGAAACAGCTTGTTGTGTCAGGCTTAAAAGCTGTGGGTTTACAGGATATAAAATTAGGAAACTGTCTTTTTATTTTTACTTGCTGTTTCTGTCTCAAATTGTGATTTGTTAAAAATGGGAGGTAGATGTATATCACCAAAGTTATGAGTTAAAATCAAGGTATTTGTTGCTGATGTTAAGTTATATGTGGTAGAAAACTGGAGAACAGGCTGCAAGGATGTTCAAAGGACATTGCAATGTTGAGGGACTGAATAGTCAAGAGGTATGTAAAACTCTGAGAAAGCAACAGTCAAGTGATGCAGATGAAGAGGAAAACAAAGGAAGCATTACGCATTTCATGTCAGACTGGACTAGCTATTACTACTCAGGAAAGTGTTGTTGGAATTACAGATCAAGGACAACATGGACTCACTGTTTATTACTATTCAAATAGATAGTATTTAGGAATTACTAGGAAGAGAATAGGGAGCAAAGCAAAAGCATTTTAATCTCATCATTTTTAAATGAATCTGTATTCTGCTGCAACTTGAATGATATATACAGTTCTGGTTCTCACATCTCAATGTGAATCATAATACCAGAAAAGATTCAGAGGTGTCAAGAGTGATCAAGAGCACTGGACGTCTACACACACCAATTAAGGTGTGACAATGTGGACTTCAATCTGAAAAAGGCACAAATAAGAAAAAACATTTCATGTTCTATTCTCTGTACAGTCTGGAATGGAGCAGAAAAGATTAATAGGGATTTGTTTATTTATTTTACTCTTCAGTGTGTGAATTAGAGCATCAAACCTATCTGATAGCAAGTTCAAAAAGGATAGAAAGGGCTCATTCTTCCTGTTACAATATTACAGTTTGAACACTGCCACAGAACTTGAAAAGTCTGAAAATGTATTAGGAAATTATTGGAGTAAAATTCCATGGAGTGTGTCGGTTTGCTGGTCTGAAAGTTCTTGGACTTCAAGAGGCTGGAGTCTGGGAAAGCCACAGGAGAAGTCTTTACGGCTGCCCTGTTGTTATATTTTTCTGTAGACGTCTGTTGTTGCCACAACTGTAGTCCTATAATTGACTGGAGAAACCTTTGTTTTGATCCAGATAGACAGTGTTTTACTTTACTGTGCTCCTAGATGTGAATTAATGGAAAGAGTTATTGTAAAGTGTTGTAGATTGAGATTGATCTAGAATGAAGCTGTGTTTTCCCTTGGCTCTTTCTGTAGCTCCTACGCTGATGTTATCTTGCTTTAAACTTACCAGGCTACGCAGCTTTTCCAGTCCAAGTTATTATTATTACAGTTTCCATGGTTAATATTGTTTGGGTTTTTTTGCTAAGCGCCTTGCAAATTCATTGTCAGGCCAAATCCCAAAGCTCCTGTTAGTTTACATGAAGCTCAACAGTCAGATCGTATTTAATATCAAGACATTGTACTTTTTCTGAACATTACAACTCTTTTAATTCAGCCTATGTAAAATACCATTGCTGAAAATTAAAAATGAACTACCGTGTAATACGAAACTGTCAAACGTGAAAACTTCAAAAAAAAGGCAAGTATTTTGTACATGCATAGCTAGATGAAGAAACTGAGATCCAGCTACCCAGCTTCTGCTAGCCAGAGTGGTCACGTCTGTGTGGAGTAGTCCAGTGCTGTGTGCATTAGCTCCTTTCTGGAGCTAGAATGAATATTTTCCTCGTGTTGTGAAAGGTGCTAACATGTTCTGTCTCTCAGGTGGTGCATCAACTATATAAATGTGTAGAGTCTTTTATTTTTGTGCTCCCTTAAGTGTGGTGTTCTGGATGCTAACCTTGTACATCGAGTTAAAGACAATAAAGTGGAGAAGCAGCACCAAACCTGAGTTCAATAAGTGTTTGGACAACACCCTCAGGCACAGGGTGGGACTCTTGGGGTGTTCTGTCCAGGCCAGGAACTGGACTTGAAGATTCTCATGAGTCCCTTGCAACTCAGCATACTCTATGATAAAAATACTCTAAGCACTGTTGTTTGCAAAGACATCTCCTACATTTCAGGATGTTGAGGTGCAGACTGTGCAGTGCTGGGAGACCGTTCTGAGGAGCTACTGCTGTTTGTGTATCCTCTTAAAGCCTTCAACAGACATTATCTATTGGAGATGTTAAATTGCTCAGTATGGCCATTCTTATGTTTTTGCACTGTGTATTTCTGAGCTTTGTGCAGATGTGTCCGAGTCACTAGTTAAAAACAGGAAGAAGGAAAAGGAAATTATAATTTTTTAACGTAACTGAAGTTTGAGGCTTCAAACAACAGAGGTGCTCTTGCTAATGCTCCCAAAACCTATGTACTGCAATACTCCTTTGCTTATACTTCATTCCCTGGGAAAAGGTTCAGAGAATAAATAAGCAATAGATTTCACTCATGTTGTTATGTGCAAGCAGAAATATCAATTCACTTGACCTATTTTAGATGTTTACCTTAGAGCAAGATGAACTTGGCTGTTGGAAGTCCTGTTCTGTATTTTTTTTAGATTGATTATCTCAAATGTACTAACATAGTGAAAAACTAAACTTAGAATAATATTAGGCAACAGACTTTATTACTTGAGAGAATTTTAACAGGAGAATCTCCCAGAACAGTGCTTGATGCTCATATAGTTAATTCTCAAGATGTGGGTAAATGGTGAGACATCTGTAAGGCTTCATACATGGCCTTGGCTTTCAAGGATCTTAAGTGTGAAAATTGTTCAGTCTGTCTTCAAATGTGACACTTTGCCTTCTGTCACTTTCAAGACATACTGTCACTGACAAAATAATTTCCCATTCACTAAATGCTGCAGTGGTTTTGCAACAGTCTGCCACTGATAGGTGTACAAGTAAGTGGTGTAGACTTCTAGGAGGCTCTTGCCAATTAAGAGGTTGGATCTGCTGAAGGCTAATACAGAGAACAGAATTTAAGGCTTGATGACTCTAGGGTAACAGCCTCAACACCCTAAAGAAAACAGAGGAATGTTCTGGCCACAATTCAGTTTTGTGGATTTTTCTGAAGCAGTTCTTGTAAGCTGGCAAAGTAAAAAATGAGGTTTCATTGACAGGTGGCACACCACAAGGTGCCTGTTGTCTCATGAGCCTTTGAGTTAAAAGAAGTCAGTGTGATGGTGCTTATGACCAATCTAGAGAGTCAAGAATCTATTGCAGACCCTGTGGAGCCCTACCTCAGGCCCCCAAAGTCACAACACAGTAGATAATCAGCACATTACGTATATGACTGTCTATTTGATGTCCACCGACCTAGTTCCCTCATCCCCATCCTTTTTCAGGGAACTGTCTTAAGAGATTTTTCTTTTATATAGTAAAACCTACTTGGGGCAACAGGAAAAATTCTTGAGATTATCAGAGGAGATAGTTCTGAGGTATTTGTTTATAATTCTAAAATAAGACAGTAGTAGTATTCCCTTGGAGGGAAACTTGCTTCCTTTGTAGGCTATGAGAAGAGATGGAATACAGTGGCATGATCCCTTTCCTGCAATCAGGACTGATTTGTAGCTCAGCCTTCAGGGCAAACTTCTTTAAGGTATCTGTCAAACCATGATACAAAACCAACTGGAAGCTGTGGTTAATCAGAATCCCTATGTATGTGAGACGTTAGGCGCTGTCCTTCTGGCGATGTTCAACAAACTCTACAAGAAAAGAAGAAATGTGTTGATGGAAACACTGTGTTAGCCTACTTTTTGGTGACTGGCAAATGAAATTGCCTCTGGATACACTCCTGAAGCCATTTAGTATAACTGGATTGTAACCAGAGTGCTGGTTATGGTGTGAGAAATTGAATCTGTCCCTGAAGTGGAGCTTTGAGGTGACTGGACTGCTTTAAGATTTATTATGACAGTCACCTATCTACTGCACAAATTAACCAATCCTGATCTAGCAGTTAGGCTCATTATGGCAACAAAAACTGATTGCTCAGTCATTAAGAATGGTCTTCACCTACCACTGCTGTGTGCAGGGGTCACATCACTGGCATGACCTGAGCTATATATATACACTGCTGCAAAGTATTTCTATTTTAAGAAGTTTAACTATTCTCCTAGTGTTCCTATAATACTGAAATGGTGAGACAGTGTTCCTGTTGGTGAGACCCACAGGCTTCTCCCTAACTGAAGTCATAATGTCATTTTACTTCCATACAGGTTGAATGTGTGCGGGTCCTTTCCATAGCACCCACTGAGGGATTGTTACAGACTTCCCCAGCATGTGCATTTTTTCCATGCGTTGGGAGTCTACACAAAACATATCACGTGATGGATCCTTTCAGTACTTAAAGGGGGTTTATAAGAAAAGAGAGTGACCTACCTTTTACATGGGCAGATAATGATAGGGCTAGACGGAATGGTTTAAAACTGAAATATGAGAGTTTTAGATAACATATGGGTTGTTTGCCGGCCCATGGCGGAGGGGTAGGAACTAGATGATCTTCAAGATCTGTTTCAACCCAAGCCTATTATTCTGTGGAGTCATATATACCTCCTTTTATGGTATATTTCCAGGCCTTCCAAACAGCTTGACAGCTTAAGGGAGTGTACACTTTGAACCATGATTAGAAGATCAAGTATTCAAGCCTTAAAAATGTGTTAGACATTTTCTGAGGATAAAGGGGGGAGGGGGGAAAATTCCACCAACCACCTGATCTGTCTGTTCTCTCTTACAGGGACTTCATTTTGTACTTTCTTTCATGAGCTTCTTGTAAACTTGAACAAGCTGGGTTTAATTCTCCTCTGTATAGTTGAGATTTTTCTTTTCCTGCACTTCTTGTGTCACTCATCCAAACAAGTCAAATCCTTTCCTTCTCTTTGCTTCTGGTTCTATAATGCCATGGCAATGAAGCTCCAAACTGAAAGTTTATTTATGTTCTGGATGCTAAGTGATGGAGTCCTGTTTGGGTTATGGGGTTATTTTTTGCTGGTCTGTGATGCCTTGACAGTCAAGGTGAACTTCTCAACTGTTTTGACATATGCATTTTATGGGGTGGACCATCTCGGCATACTTGAAAAGTTTAGCTGGAGAGTTCCTGGTTCTGAGAGATAAGTTGCCACCTCTGGCAGGTACTTTGATTCAAAGTATTAAGCCTCTTGGGGAGTTGTGGACCTTATCACTCCCTCCAAGAACCTCAGAGGAGGTTGTAGTGAGGTTTCTTCTCCCAGGTAACAAGTGACAGGATAAGAGGAAATGGCCTCAAGTTGCACCAGGGGAAGTTTAGATTGCATATTAGGAAAAATATCTTCACCAAAAGGGTGATCAGGCATTGGAATAGGCTTTCCAGGGAAGTGGTTTGAGTCAACATCCCTTGAAGTGTTCAAAAAATGTGGTATTTGGTGGTGACATGGTTTAGTGGTGAATATATCAGTGTTAGGTTAATGGTTGGACTCAATCCTAGAGGTCTTCTCCAACCTTAACCATTCCATGGTTTATGTGTGTTTTGAGTCCTGCTAGCCAGAAAGGCCTTATTCGTCTGAGAATGTGCTGATGGCAATAAGGCTCGAGGGACACAAGCTAAGGAAGGTGAGTTATTTCCTCTGTTCTTGGTCTTTCCCTATCTTTCTATTTTTTTATTATGAGAATATTTTTTCTTCTTTATCAGTGGCTGCATTCTAAAAAATAAAATTGATGTAGGCAGAAAGGTGATTCAGAAAATTCCAAAGATTTACCAAGTTAAACTGGGTGTATCCATTCCCCTTTAGCCAAGCCTCTATAGTAATTGCTTTCTTATGATTCATAGTATACAATTCATAGTGATGGAAATCATATCTATGTTTCTTAAACTACATTTTGTGAAATACTTGTGACAACATTCACTTTGAATATTTGACTTTCAAATGGCTTAACCTTACTCTTCTAGTTTTTTGCACTAATTTTTTGCAGTCTAGATTATGAACAGTATTCCTAAATATTAAATATATCAAGTAAGTTTTTTTAAAATAGCTGGTCTTGCATGTAAGCTTGAAGCAGTGAGACATTCAATGCACTGTGCGTTCTCTACTGTACTCTATAGATGCTCCTGCAGTATATTAATAAAATAATTTAGACTGAAAAGAGAAAGAAATGCTTATGAAAATCAAAAAGTGTTTATTTCTACACAACTTAGATTTATATTCAAAGTCAGACCAGAGAAAAAAACTAAATGTACATTTCAAGAAGTCTACCAACTGTATGAGTGCTATTTGTATTTTGTCATGAAAGTGAGATTTACATGAAATGAGGTTTACATGAAACTTTTCAGCAGGTATCTGTAAAAGGATTAGTCCTCCGTTTTTTTCAAGCACATGTATTTGTGATGATCCAACAAAATGTACATGAACTCACATGTTTTGTGAATTAGAAGATAATAGTACTGGAATAAATAATGCTGCTAGTAGTGGGTTTTTTTCCTAATTTAACTGTGTCACATGGTAATCTGGAACTTCAGTTTTCTCAAGTCCAATATCACTGTGCTGTCTTCAGTTTTAACTGAGTTGGAAACCAAACACTGATGATTTAATTTTTGATAAATTTGATTATCCTTTCGGAATAGGGTTCTCTTTATATTTGGAACAGGTAAGGAAATAATTAATAAAAGGCTACCCAAAATGTGATTTAGATACCATTTGTGGTATGACTGCTACATTAAAAGAACTTGCTGACGCCTCCTGAATGGCCGACTTTGCATTGCCTGGTGGGAAGAGTTCTCCGTTCCCTTAGCGGTACCTGAGAAAATGAGTTTGAAAACTGCTGCATTATAAGATTATTTTTTCAATAAGAAACACGGCTTAGAAATGTCCAGTGCTTTGTTTTCCAACTTGATTTAGTTTAGTTACATGAATTTAAAATTTTGGAAAATAAATTACATGCTAGTGAAGCATGTGACTTCAAATTGCTTTCAGAGATGTTTTTAATACCGATCTCCATGCTGAGTTACTACAGGGTCAGGGCTTCAGGGCCAGATGTGTCATGAAATCCATAACTGGAAATTTGTTACATGTACATCCAAATCAAAACATGTCATCGTGAAGATCTTTGTGACCATTGACCTGCTTTCCCCATTGCTCCAGCTAGACCATGGAAACTCTAGAATTTTCCAGGGCATATTTGACTTTGCAGAAGAGCCATGGATATATGGCCTGTTATGCCATTTCAGCATATGCTTCTGGAGCATTAATCATGTAAATGTACAAATCTGAGGAGACACTGGTGTTGAGCTTTCAGTAATGCAGTCTCTTCCTTGCAGCTGTCTTGAAAGATCTCTGGACATATTGCCTTCCATATTTCATGTCCTGTACAGATCCTTGACAGGGATCAGGATATTTCCGAAGTAGCTCATCAGCACCTTTGAGAAAACTTCCAAAATGCATGTGGAGCACTTGATAGGTACTGCTTAAAGCCATCTTATTCAGTTTGTCTTTTATTCAGTGCTGTCCAATTTATGAGCTCCCATCACTGCTAATCAGTTATATTTCAATATTCTTAGATAGTGTATGGACATAAATTGCGTTAGTTATACAACTTTTGAAAAACTTTGGGCTGCTTTGCTCTGGAGTCTCTAACAGAAACAAAATAACACAATGACTAACATAGGAAAAACACTTGACATCAGAAATCTGTTCAAAGTAAGAGTTGTGACCTGTAAGAATGTGGTCCAATTGGAAACTTTATTACCACTAAATTTAAAGCCTTGAGCTTGAGAATTGCTGGTGATGGTAAATCAGGCAATTGAATGCCATCTATTGCAGCAACAAATTATCTACAAGTTTTGTACTCTTTCTGTATTTTCAGAGATACCTTAGTGTAAAATTAATATACTTCTTACTTTAGGAGATGGATGCATATGAAAATATAATGTCTCAAAAGATTTGCGATGCATAAATATGCTTAAAAATAAAAAAAAGTATCTTACTTGGAAAATACACTTTAGACCATTATGTTTTCCAGAACTTGTTTCATTGCTTCAGCATGTATGGCTCTTGCTTGCTCTTGCTCTCTCCTTAGCATTACAAGAAAGTGTTTTGAATAGCCTTTGATCATAAATTTGATTCCAGAGAGCTGTCTGCTGTGCTGACTTATTTTTGCCTTATTAGGTGATTTTTGCAGTTCACAACTCCAGGAACTGTTGAGCTCCCTGGTTTTTCAATTCCTAAAGCTAAGTGACAGCAGTTCAGTTCAGTTCTCCATTGAAAGCTCAGTGGAATCAAATTACCTGGCATGCAGTGACACTGCTTGGGTGTTATTTCCGTTCTGGAGGGAATCATGCTGGTGACTGCTGTAGGTGCTGGTGAGCAGAGACTTCATTTTTCAATTAAAGAGTCACTGCTTTTTGAGGGAAAGGAAATATACTTCAGTCCCATCTGAGGAAAGTTATGGCATTGTCTTCTGTGCTCTCACAGGTTCTCTCAAAATCAGAGACTAATGTCTCAGTAGAACAAAAGCATAAATGTGATTTTGGAGCCAGGCATTACTTCTTGTATTGCTTGGCATCAAAGCCGTGGGCTCCTGCAGGCAAATGACACTGGTGAGATAAGAGTGGGAGGTATATGTAACCTCTGGTATTTGCACTGGAACTGCAATAGCCAGCCAGAACGTGGCTGGTCATGGGCCTGGAGCGCAGCAGCCGCCTTTGTGATGTGATGTGAGGTGTGGCCAAAGCAACCAAAGGTCACCGTTCATTTTCCAGGGGTCTGGGATGCCGGGAGCAAAGCAGAAAGTGGCACAGTGCCGCGCAGGGCAGGCCTTTGTTAGCCTGTTATGTAACGTGGAAGTAAAACATAATGTGGTTGTTAAATAATGCAGTCATTAAATGCAGCTCTTTGTTCCTTAATCAGAGTCATGAATACTCTAGCTGTGAGTCTGCCTGGCTCTGGGATTCTTAACTGTGTTTGAAAAGCCTCAGTCAGGACCTTATAGAGCTTGAAAGGGCAGGGGGAGGCTTGAGGATTCTTCTTCACTTGTTCATAAATTGTATTTATTGGATTCATTCTGGAAGGTTTCTGTGGCACATAGATTTAAGTCTTGTATATTTTTTTCCCCTTCATTTGTGACAGCTAGAGACTAAGTTTTGAAACTGATATTCTGAGCTTTCCACATCTCATCAGAACACAGAGCTTTAAGAAAAGTACCCATTATCGCACTGTAAAAGTTGGCAGCAGTGTGTTGCAGGAAATGGACTAATTGGGGAGGAAGGAACTTTCTCACTGTACTGCCACATTGTACATCTTGTCTGACACATTCTGCTTAGTTTTATTTGTCTTCTTTTAATGCACTGTGTATTGAACTTCACAGAATACTAGATTTTTTTGATCGATGAATCATTGATCTATATTAGGATAACTATGGATAACTTGTGTTATTGTGCTTCATTTAGATTATATATAAGACTCTTTTCTCCCTGGATAATAACTCCTATTATGAGTAGCACATCAGATTTTTTAAATTTTTTTTTTTTTAAATTTTTTGTTTCATGCAGTAGAAAATTTATACATAGTACAAATTATACAGAGGTTATAGATAATGCTGTTGGCTTCTGTGACTTGTGGCCTTTTAACTCTCCTTTGCCCTTTTTTTAGTGGGTGAGTTATATTATTAAAATTTAAATAAATGCAGCTCATATGTGCATTTTTAATGCCAGTGAATACATTTCTTGCCCCCAAACCCACTAAAATTCTAACAGAATTCTAACATAAAATTCTAACAAATTCTAACATATTCCAAATTCAATGTAAATTGCTTTTTAAAATCATAGATACCAAATTGTTGGAAATAAAAAGTCCCATTTCATTATTATAGTAAAATCATTTATAGGTATTGCAAACCAGAATACGTTTGTGGTGGTTTTTTTTTTTAGTTCTCCCTGCTAGTCTGTATTAATAAACACCTAAGATCCATCCTGCATGTTTCAAGTCTGAACCGATTAAATCAATGTGACACGCTGAGGCTGGGCCAAGTCTTGTCTAATCAGCAGTCAGCACTGTTGCTCTGGCATGAGGCTCCCAAAAATAGAAACACAAGAAGTCAAACAAGTAAGTGGAAGGGCACTAAAAGAAAAAGTGCTGCTAATTCCACTGTTGACTTTCTGTCTAATGGATTCTTGTTCCCAGGCCACACTAAGTAAAGCAACTGGCGCGGGGTGTGTTCCTGCAGATGGCCCAGCAGTGACACACGTGGCCCAGCTGGGTGACAGGTGTTTGATTTGTGTTTAACAAGTACCTCACACAAGACAGATTTTTTTTTCCAGATTAGCTAGTCAGCTAATGCTTTTTCTTCAGAATTAACACCGCTTTTACTATGCTTCCTTTCTACTGTGAATGACAGTTCTTCTGATTGTCCCACAGACATGAAAATAACATGATTTTACTTTGAAATAAGACACTAAACAGGAGAAATTAATTCATAATTAACTTTTTTTAATAGTTGTAACCTGTTGCCTTTACACATGGAAGATGCACAGCATACTCTTTGTAGATATTGACAATAATATCTCAAGAAACAAGTATTTAGCTGTTCACTTCACAGAATGAAAATCCACTATAAAAGTGTGCATGGAAGGAGAGTGCCAGACTTCTGGATTGTAGCCATTATACTCAGTGTGTCTTCCCATAACATGACAAAATTTTGGGACTTTCTCAGACAGCGTAACACAAACCCAGAGTAAGAGAAATTCCCTGTCCGGTGGAGCATACAGTATTGATAGAGGTGCACCCAAGGCCACGAGGGCAGAGCAAAGGTGGGAAACTTTAACAGATGGGAATGTGTACAATGCTATTCCTTAATGTATTTTTGAAGCTTTATTATAAGCTGCTTGTATATTGTATAGCATGCTGCATGATTGGAAAGAGATTGTCTCAATTGCAATCTGGGGGGAGGGGATTGTTTTTATTTTAATGAGTAGAAGACACTTGTTAGTCAGTGCCATGACAGCAACTCTGCTAGCAAAGCCAGCAATGAAAATAGCGGAGTAGCAGGATGACTTTACCAATCATCTTTGATTAATGGGAACCTAAGCAGGTAGGATGTGTAATGTAAAAGCAGCTGTGGCCAGTTTGTCTTCCCCACCCCATTTCTCCATACTTTGGTCTGAGTATTTTTGTCTTCTGGTATCAAGTCTACGCGTTGAAAAAGTTAAGGCTTCAGGATCTGTTAATAAAAAATGCGTGACTCTTTGCAGTGACAGGGTTACAAAGCCAGTGTTGTCAAACAGCCAGAAGAAATACAACCCTCTAGAATACACTATACTGTCAGTTCTTCTGCTGAACCACAGACAAATGAGAAAGAAATGCAGCTGGAGAAATGGGTGTCAGAGTCTTGTTGATCCTCTAAACCAACATTAGGCTTTGGTGAGGGGATGGTTAAAACTCACGCAAAAGCCTGTGTCCCTCAGATAGCAGACAAGCTGCTTTCTGTCAGGCATCCCAGGTGTGGTATGCAGATCAGGCTAATAAGCCTCAAAGAGGTTAAGAAAAGGCCTGAAAGGGATAATTACAACCCTACTAGGTTGAGATGTCATCATTACCCAGAAAGGTGCTCAGAATTTATAGAAATGGAGACTTACCTTTAGGGAGCAGCTCCAGGGCTCCTGTGGTGACAGCAGATCTGCTGATCCCAGATTCTCAGGTTAGTCTAGGTGAGTTGGAGTACTAGGATATGTGGTTGTTATATCCTCTTAATCTGTCTCCAAAACACAGTAAATGTCAAAAAGCACCGTTTTGAAAGTGAGGAGAGACGTTTCTTGGGAAAGCCTTAAAATCTATGTGTAAGTGGAGACCTGGAAACTGTGCCTTGAACTGCTTTATTTATCAGTAACTTAAAGGAGGTTTCAGCTACAAGCACACCAACAATAAGGCATTTCAGATAAAGTATTGATATGAGTTAGTTCTTAGATTAGAAATTTCATTCTATATGCAGTTCTGTTTATTTCTGATTCACCCTAAATGCTTACTTTTTGTACTGCTTTTTTGCATTTCATATCTGTGTGGTTAAACACTGAAGTTAATATTTAATGGTCTGTGGGACAGATTTATTTTTAATGTACACTTTCATTTGTACCAGGTGAGAATCTGCCTCCTGAATCTTCAGATTATGGAAATGGATAGTGATGATGATGATGATGATAGTTCTCTAATAAATAATAGCCTCCGAGATCTAAGAGGTTGACCAATGCCATTTACATTCCTAATATAAAGCTGGAAGTCCAACTATTATGTTGAGTATAATAGGCGTAATATATTATATTATTTTTGAAAGACCTCAGCAATATGTTTATATTGAATAATTCTTTTTAACATACATTTAACATTATTGCATTTCAAATATTATTTGAGCAAGGCCAATTAGATTAATTTCCAGTTCTGTTGAAACTTTAATAGGATTTAGATTTGCTTTAACACCATGTTATGGTTGGATTAGCAATAAATTAATAGATGTTGTGTAGGTCAGGCAATTTTCTTTTGACAGATCTGCTGTAAGGGAAAAAACATAGTTGCAATAAACTATCAGTTGTCCATGAGTATAAGATCACTTCTAACTTTTTCCTAATGTGTTGCTTCAGATAGTGGAAATATCCAACTGGCTAGACTTAATTTTCTAAGCTGTTCATCTATAAGACCTTGTAAATCTTCAAGAACTTTTTTCGTCCAGAAACCTGTTTGCCTATTCTCACTACTCTACAGGAAATGTTCTTGTGGATTTTGTTTGCATCTTTTTATGTTCTGTGTATGATGTTGTAGGTCAAATGAACTGTATTGTTACCAAGCCCATGTTTAATTCATGTCTGCACTGCATTTTTAAGTTGTCACCTCTTCAAGGACAGGCAGTGGCAGTGAATACCACTTGTATTTGCCAAATGCAGAAAGAAGACCTATTGATAGCAGAGGCTCTGTGTCTGATTCTTTGTCGATGGCACAGAAACCAGTCCTTGACATATACCGCAAAGACTTCAGTCAGTTTATTACCAAAGAAAAGAGAAAAATGGAAAAAAAAAAGGGCAGCATACCTGCCTGTAGTTGTGAATGACAATAAATGGAGTGATCCCTTCATCTTTGGTTTTTCAGAACAACTTCTCTGACTTCTTCTGCTGGGTGGAAATGATTTGTGGGAGAAAAATATAGGAACAAAATTTTGACTTACGTACTTTATGTAGGAAATGTTTTATGTGTTTGAATATAGATATGCTTTATGTATTTGAATATAGATATTGTGTGAGTTGCATGCTTTTTAAGGCATGTTCATAGCAAAAAAGGAAACAATGCCAACTACAGGGAGTTCAGTCTGGAGTAAGGAGCCTTGTGGCCATGTTCTCTGATGCTCTGAGCTGCCTCTGACTGCTGATTCTTTAGTCTGAATACAAAGCACCAAAACCTAGATTTTCAAGCATCCTTTAATTTGGAGTAAATTAACATCTAATTGCCTGAATGCATAGGCAAGTCAGTCTTGTCCCAAAGATGGGTAACGGGAAGGGATGGTAATGAGGAAAAATTGGTGCCTCCTGATCTCAGTCTATTTTATAATATGCAAATAAGATCAGTAGGGTTACTGCCATTTGCCTTTCTCTTGAGCAGTTACTTGAGTCCTCTAACCTGCTCTGACCCCCTTGGCTAAACCGTGGTGTATCTGCTCCACTGGGGCTGTTGTGGAAGCAGGACAGAGCGAAGGAAATGAACTATTTACCTGTCACAAGCCCTTCTTCATCAGGTTATTTTAAGGGAGGATCTTATTCCTGCTCACATAGATCAAGTTTGCATCAAGGACAGCACTGAGCAAGAACTCAGGAAGTGCTGGTAGCTCAGCAGTAACCAAGAGGGAACAAAAGGCTTAGTAGATGCAGTGAAGCCAAAATGTCATAATGCTCAGCAGAAACTTCTTGACATGACTAGTCCAGGAAATTCATGGCGCAAGTTTTAATAAATATCTTTTGAATGTATTTTTATATAACTAATATTCTATCAGGTGATCCTAACCATTAACATGAGCCTGTTTACAGAAACAAGGAAATATTCCAGTGGGCTAAGAAAGGTGACATATAATGGACTGTAATTGGTGTGGGATTTTTATCTGCTCTAGGCAAAGCTCTGCCTCTGCTGGTGGCTCTGTACTGGCTGGGTATGTGCTTCATGGGGGAGGATGCTGCTCAAGCCCACTGACAGTACATTGTTGAACATTCCGCTCCATTTCTGCAATGCTAAAAATAGGTGTCCTCATTTTAAAACACCAGGCTATTCGATTATTCCAAGGGTCTGGCATACTTAGACTAATGGAAGGCACATATTCATAAATTATCAAAACACTAAGTAGTGTTTGACTGTGCTGATTTTCCTTCTATTAAGATGAGTTTCCTTGCTAGTAACCCTAGAGTATCAAGCCTATTTTTAAAACCAAGCTACTGGCATTGCTCCAGTAAATTTAAAAATAAAAATGATTGGTTTTCGTATTGAGAATGGAGAAGCATCTGAGTGCTTCTTGGTGGCTTTGTTTTTTGCTTTTTTGATTTCGCAGAATCATGTCTGAAAAATGCTTAAAGTATTTTACAGTAATGATTTCTCTTTCCCTGCCTTGAAGAGAATCTCATGAAGTTCCAGCATGTTTGCCATTATAAATCTTGTTAGTGCCTAAAATAGTCCAAATAGCAAAATGCATTCCAAGTGACTGATAAAAGTTTCTTTCAACACTTGGGGGGTTTTTTGGATCTTCTCTTCCTCTTCTCTTCTCTTCTCTTCTCTTCTCTTCTCTTCTCTTCTCTTCTTCTTCCCTTCTCTTCCCTTCTCACCTTTGTTCATGTGTGTGTTTATGTAATGTGAATCCTAATTCATTTTTTGCCACCACATTTTTTGATAGTAAAGGTAACAATGCTCCTGAAAATTCATATACTTGTATGCTAACTTAGCCTCTCCTTTTATTCTTTTTAGTTTTTTTAGTGTGACAGTCCTCTGTTTAAGAAGGGGAAATAGCTAAATGTGGAAGTCAAGGTATAAAAACAGATGTAAACGCATTCTAAGAAGGTTGTTGAACACACACATACAAAGCATATAACTCTACCTTCAAGATTCCTAGATAGGAGCCAATTCTCTAATTTTGTAAGGTGTTGCAGTGCAACTACAATCTGCAAAATCAATAAATTAGAAATATATTAAGGACCATGCTTATAAATACACTGCATATTTCCAAAACAGCTAAATCACAACATCAACCATTTTAGATTTAATAAGAAACAATACCGATGGTATTGATGTAGGACTGTATTTTTGCATTGTTGTGTTGAAGAAATAATAATTTGTAGAACAGTGATTAAACAATGCAAGACAAAAGACCTATGACTTGTCTTCAAAAAAACCTATGACTGTGTTTTGGGGGTGTTTTTCTAGTTTACAGTGATCCAATATAGCAGGGAAGATGAAATGTTATTATCTGGTAACAGACTATGAAGAATTTTTCACAATCCATCCTGTAAATCTAGAGAAAATGAAGGGCTAAGGGTTACTTGTAATGATTAATTAGAATTTTTCCCCAGAACGCTACCATGTATTGTTACAGGGGGGAGCTGGAAAGAAGATGCTAGAAACGGTGCCATAAGTGGAGTTACAAAAATGCCATTTTAGCAAGTTATTTTAAGATGTATTTTAATTGTTGTGTGTCATGAGGGCTTTGTATTTATTTGCTTAATTATTTGTATCGTTCTGATGAATAATCGCTCTTTTATTGGCTCTTTCTGTTTTTAAGAGAGACTGGAGCTTTTCGTTTGTCTCTGTTCTTTTTGTGTTTGTGTTCTTTTTGTCTCCTGCTTGGCTTGGAATCAAACAAGTGAACTTTCAAAACTTTCTTTTGTTGATGAATTCTGGCTTGGACAGAAAACTCAGCTGGGTGGTGTGCAAGATACTAGGGCCAACTTCTGTCAAGGACATCAGATCCATGAATGGAATGGAGAAAGCATTTCATTTTAGATTCTTTTAATAAGTCTTCCAAGCTCCTAATTGAAGTCATATGAGCACAGATGAATTCTACCAGAATTTAGCTCAGTAACTATAGTTTAACTATGACAAAAATTAATGTACTTCATGGTGGCATATTTCATGATTCTGTAAATGGAGTGTGGTTCTTAGCTTTGAGTGGCAGAAAAAGGTTCTCACTAGGTCTGTAATTATTTAATACACTTTGCTAAGAAGGAAAAGGAAATTACTGCAGTATTTTATATTTTAATTCTAAATGAAATATTACTAGGCTTTTAACTGTACTTTTTCCTTGTAAAGCTATATATTAAATGCAGAACTGAATTGTCTGTAGCTCTCAACTCAAAGTTCTTGATTTATTTTTTCTTTTGTTCAAATACTCCTTATTCATAATTGAAGAGGAAGTTTACTGTGTTACTCAGCTTGAATAGTGACCTTCTAAAAACATTTTTGATTAACAAGGTGTTTGGTTTTACTTATGCTCAGTCTCTGAGTGTAACTTTTCCTGAGTGGAATTTGCAAACTCAAATCAGACCCTTAATTTTCATGGGCAGTGTAAGGAGAAAATCATTTGGGAGCCAGGGGTGACAGTCAACTGTACAGATGACTTACTTTGCTGTTTTTTAAAAACATGGGCTAATTAGTAAATTAACAGCATATACAGCACATTCACTTGGGAAGTAGGGCAAGCCTGCCTGGTTGCAGAGGATCAAGATTTGCATTTCTTCCTGCTGAGTAAGTTGGGCACTGGGGGATGAAGGAAAGATCTGAAACGCCCCTTTGAACAGAGCCTAGAAAACAGCAGTCAGCTTTGTGTGTACAGCTCCCACTTGGACCTAATGCTTCAAGTGTAAATCCCGGTGTCCTCAAGTGCCTGATCGGTATTGGGGAGAGAGTGGAAGCTGTGGTACACTTGTTGGGGTTTTAGGTACTTGGGTAGCATGCAAGTGTCTTCTGGAGTGTCTTCTTCTGAATAGGGCCTGAAACAAAGCTTGAGAAAGCTTTTCACGTGATCAAAATTCTCTAATTTTTTTTTGTTGTCCAGTTGTCTGAAGCAACCCACAGCTATATCTGCTGCAGAATTAGATAACCTTTAATTGTTAATGGCCTATTATTTTGAAAGTGAAAAGTATGTTAACCAAATACAAGTTAACAGACACAAATAACCCTGGAAATTAATTCAGCTATTCCATAGAAAAGGAATGAGAAACAATGCATGCCCAGATGCCTTTTTCTCTTAATTTAGCTCAGTCACGAGTTAGGTCTGTAAAATGATGGCTGTGTACACTTTGTTTCAGGAGGAAGCTGGCTTAGTAGGTACTCCTGGCAAACCCGGTCTTACTGTCTCCAGGTAGAAGAGAAACCAAATAAATACCCAAACAAACAAAAGTTTCATTCTAACCATTTGCAGTCTCAACATCCTTTTTGCCAGCTGTACCGTATCTACATGAATTGTACTTGAATTACATATCCAGTTTCTGAGTTACATGATGTGACAGAGGAACTTCCAAAAGAAAAAGGACATGTGGTGCTGAGGTACTAACCTGCCCAGCAGTATTATTTTGCATTAACAGCAGTTGCCTAAGTCTTCAAACTGTACAGATCTTTCCAAGTACAAGATTGCAGATTCAGAAATTTGAAATTTGAGAGTCCCGAGATCTCAGCAAAATGAGATGGGGAGCAGCACTTCTTCCACTCTTCCATTCTAATTTTTCAGTCCTTTCCGAAAGTGGAATAATGTAGGAAGGCCAGAACTTGCAAAAAAGAGACATATGTGTTAGAGACCTTGCTGGTAATACTTGTTACAATTGCCTCTTTTAATGGTCAGATTTTTTGTTGATTGCAGCTGTTTTTAATGGCAAATATTTGGAATTAAATCTTAATGTCTGTCCAGCTAATTCCTTTTAGAAAATCGTAGGGGAAGTTGTTCTGCTGCTTCGACAAATTAAGACACCACACAAAAAAATCCCCATTATTTTGTTGTTACTAAAATTTCAAGAAAATGCTCTGCAACATGACCTCGATGCAATTTGTGTATCTTTAGGGCAGATATTTCCTGTAATATAGCACAAGGGGAAGGAAGGAAGGAACTTATTTTCTGCGGATGAGGTAGCCAGCATTTTGTTTAGCAACAAGATTACCATGGTCTATCAATTTCTACATTCAAAGCCAGGATCTCACTGACTTGTACTGCAGGTATATTTAAAACACTGAAAATCAGATCAGCAATCCTGCAGTGCAAGACAAGCAATCAGTGGTTGTCCATGAAAAACTTGTGTGAAATGTTTTGCCTAACTTAATATGAGAATTTTGCCACAGAAAGGAGAATTTAAGTAGTCGTTAATGCATTACTTTTCAAATTTCATTTTTCTTTTATTTCTGCATCATTTGAATTCTTTGAAGTTACCAGTGGCTAATACTGTTATATTTTCTACACTGTCAAGCAGGAATTTCCTAAACTTCTTCACCTACATTTTGTTGACTATATTTGTTATTTTCTCCAATTTGGAATTTTTTTTTTAAATTCAAATATGTGCAAAAAAAAAATCTGGATTATTGCTGGAACACAAGGCATTAGTTGATCACTAATATTGGTACAGGCAGAGAACTGACTTGTTTAACAGCAGCATTGCTGAAAATGATGGGGAGGTAGGCACGAGACTGAATTATGAGCCAACAGTGTTCTCCTCCTGGAATAAAATAAACTACATATTGGACTATATAATTAAAACTGTACCTAGCAGATGGGGAGGAGATATTTCCACTTCTTTGCTTGGTGATGCTCTGTCGTACTCAGACACGAAAGGACCACGCAGACACCGTTCTGTCAGGATAGGGCCAGGGCCAAAAGAGAGAGCAAGAAGGGCCAAAATGAAGGAAGAAAGGGGGAAGAAGCCGGCCCGGCTCTTTATTTAGTCAGTTATATATCTTTTTAGAGACAACCATGGATTGGAGGATGGGGTTACCACCTCTCCATGACACTGGTCAGACCAAAAGTCTATCATATTTCTCCGCCTAACAAAAAGAATGATAATAATAGATACTGGTAGGTAAACATGCCTGATGCTTACAGTAAAGTGCCTGAGAAATTCTACTACAAGAATGAAAACATAGAAAGACTGCAAAACTCAGGGCGACAATGCTGCACGTGTATGCTGTGTCATGTTTGGGGGGTTCCTCCACCCTCACTTCCACAAGAGATGTGGAGAAACCAGAGAGGGTCCAGCAGGGAATTAGTTTATGTTCAGGGGCCTGGAAAACATCTGAGGAGAGTTTCAAGGAGAAAAATTTGCTGAGTCTGGCAAAGAGGAAGCCAAGGAGTGATTGAAACTGTCCTGCAAACCTGAGGAGCCCAACTGGTTAATCTTCATGGACAGCTTCCTAAAACCCCAAGAACACTCCATGTTGTTATGCAGGCAGTTGAGTGAGTATGGCAGAAGGCCAGCATGGATGAACAAGATGCTTCTGACTGACCTCAGACAGAAAAGAAAGTAAACAGTGGAAGCTACCCGGTAGGAACATAGAAACACTGCCAGAGCATGTGGTGATGGAGTTAGGAAACCAGAAACTTATCTGGAATTGGAACTAATAAGAGAGTTTAAGGGAGAGCAGCATGAAGGGCTTCTGTTAAGTGCATCCATAGCAAAAACAAAGCTGAAGAAAATGTTGACCTGCTGCTTAATGGGGTGGGGGATGTGGAAAACGCTGAAAGTACCCATTTTTTTTTTTCAACTTGTTATTTCCCTAGTAAGTTTTGCCCTCAGGCCACCCAGGTTATTTAAGCATGCTAAGAGAGAGTGTGATAATGAACTGTTGCCCACTGAAGCAGAAGAGAGTGTTAAGGAGCACTTAAACTACTTGGATGCTTGCAAGACACCAAACATTATGCATCCAGTGGTGCTGGGGCAGCTAGCTGATGTCACTGCAGGGTTGCCCTCTGTCATTATCAAAAAATTATGATGACTAGGGAAGGTCACTGATGACTGCAAACAAACAAACATCAGGTCCATCTTCAAGAAGGATCCATTGAACTGCAGGCCAGTCACCCCCACCTCTGTCTCTGGAAAAATTATGTAGCAAATCCTGGAAGGAATGTCTGAACACAGGAAGGACTAGAACGTCACTGTGAACAGCCAGTGTTGATTTACCAAGGACAAATCACACTGACCAACCTAATTGACTGCTCTGATAAAATGACTGTCAATGTGGATTAGGGGAGAGCAGTGGATGTTGTATACCTTGATTTCAGCTGGGCTTTGGGCATAGTCTTCAGACATATAATTATACTAAAATCTGTGAGGTTCTGACTGCATAAATGGACAACAGAGTGGGTGGAAGATTGGGGTCAAAGGTGGAATGATGCTCTGCAGTCTGACTGCTGCCTAAGAACTACTGTCATACTCCATGAGGCAATACTAGGGCAAATATTATTTAATGTCTTTATTAATAACATGGATGATGGGGTTCTCAGCAAGTTCATGGGTGTTGTCAAATACAGCGAAGTAGTCAGTGCATTGGAAGGTAGGGCAGGAAGGATATTCTCAACAGACTGGAGAAATCAGCTATCGCAAAACTCTTAAAGTTAAGCAAAGGCAATGGCAACGGCCTGCCTCTGAGAAGGAATAGCCTCCTGCCACAGTACAGGCCGGGTGCCAAATTTCTAGAAAGCAGCTCTGCAGAAAGGGTGTTGGGAGTCCTGCTGAATGCCCTTGTTTTGAATAAGGCCAAAGGCATCTTGGGCTGCCTTAGCAGGTGCATGTCCAGCAGATCAGGAGGAGTGATTGGTGAGTGCTTGTGAGACTGCATCTGGAGTTCTGCATCCACTTTGGAGATCCCTGGAAAGGATAAAGAGTAGCTCATTGGGGTGAGTCCAGCAGAGGCCCACCTATATGGCCAGGGGTTGGAGCCCATGATGTAAGAGGGGAAGCTGAGGGAGCTGGGCTTGTTCAGCCTCAAGGTGAGATGATTTGGAAAGTAAGGGGTGGTGGGTGGTGTGCAGACTCATTGCTGTCTGTAAGTACTGGATGGGTGTGGAAAAGCCAGAGTCAGACTCTTATCTGAGGTGTACAGTGAAAGGATGAGGCACAATGACCACAAGTTACAATCATAGAAATGCTGACTCCATCTCAGAATAATTTTCATATAATGAATTTGGGATTGAGTAGATACACAAATGGGAAAACTAAATGAAGAAAACATTTCCATGAATTTCTTAAAATAAGTGTTAGCTGTGTTGTGTGTCCAGCAGCTGGGGAAGAATGGGCACCATAGAACAATCCAGGTTGGAAAGGGCTCCAAAAGAATATTTGATCTGACCTTCTGCAAAAAAAGGAAACTAGATGATTCGAACAGAAATTGTAAATGTTTGTAAATTATTTCAGGAACTAGCCTCTCATTTTTAAGTGAGGACACATGGAAGTTTATTTCACTACATACCATTTTACATGCTCGGTCTTGGGCTTGCTTCTAAAATTGAGCTGTTGATTGTGTGAGCCACCTCAGCCAAAAGAAAAAAGCAAAAGGCGGCTGCTGTAGGCAGGTGATGAAAAGTCCAGAACTATTTGATAATTTATACATCTGCACGCCTCCAAAGCTTTGAATTTCATTCCCAGATGTGTAGTACATGATCAGTACATGGATACATTACTTGAAAGATTTGACAAAATGCTGCTAGAAATTTTGCGAGTTATAGCCAGCTGTTCTAGTTAATCGTACTTAAACTTTAGACTTCTATTTAAGGAAATTGTACTCTCTGAAGGATGAAAGAATGTTTAGACATTGCCCTGTCTAAATTTTTTAAAGGAATTTTAAAAACACCGTAAGTTTTCCTTTGGATATTTTCCACTCTTTTCATCTACAGTTGTATAAAAAATCATGTGTGTTGTACTGAGGCCATGAGACTGAATTCTGGAGACTGGAAAAGACATGCACACCATCTCCTGCTAGATGATTTCAGGGAGAAGGAAAAATTTTGGATTTTTTTAATTAGGTCATTTTTGTGCTGTCTATATAATTTTGCCCATCTGTCTTCTGTCTGTCTCACAAAACATGCAAGTATACATTAATAAAAACCTAGAGCAGGTGTTATTATTGCTTAGTATAGACAGACTGCAAACTGCATTTGATGAAGATGTTAACATAGTAAGATTGTACATTGATCCTTTTCTGAGCTAAAAGTTAGGAAGTTATAGCTGGAAGGAGTATTATAACAGGCCTTTTTATTGAAATATCATCAAACAAAGAATTCAGTCTGCTGAAATAACCTGAGCTTGAGTTTATAGTTTAAAACTCACCCCTTCTGTGTTTTCTTTCTCTTTGTTAATTGTTTTGGTTTGTTTTTAATACTTGGGTAATTGGATATGGTTTTCAAAGTGAAAGAAATTAGTTTTCTTTTCATAAATCTCATCTGTATATTTTTTCAATTGATCCAGGTTGGAGACCTTCACAGTTGACTAGTCATATTTAAAAATTAAAAAGAAGGTATTAATAGAAATAAATGTATTAAAATTGGTTCTGTAGAAGAATAGAAGTACTGTAATAAGCAGATCTAGAGTCAAGAAATAGTTGAGAATTTTTAAAGCTGAGAAAATCCCTTAGGATGAACAGAAAAATTAATGACTCCTATTAATTGGCAAAACTATGGAAAGCCATAGAATTTTTTTGTAGACATTTCGCACCTTTTTGAATGAGAATCAGCATCCAAATAATTTCATTTTTATCTCATAATAAAAGTTCAGTGCAGTAAAATTATTTTAAAGAATACAATTACTTGAACAATATTTGTTTGAGATTTGTATTTTATCCTTTTATGTTCCAGGGTGAACGTGGCTTTCCAGGTAGTAAAGGTGAAGAAGGTGAAAAGGTAAATTATTCTGTCCATGTTATTTTTTGGTTTAACAATATGATATATGGACAACCAAGCAGAGCTTTGTTCTGAGTGTCTACCTTAACCCTTTAATTAATAGAATTCTTAAATTTTTGCTATGTAAATGCTTAAGAACGAGAAGTTCATGTGTTTACTGAGTGCCATCAGGGCTTCTTTTAGATATTTTTTTTCCCTTAAGAAAAGGTTTTATGAGGAACCAACAGAACCTCTGCAGTGGCAGGAAATAGTTCAATAGCTTGTATTAAAATGGGAGCTAAACTGGCCTTGTGGAAGGCTGTCTTGGCAGAGAGAATGCCATCATTGGGTGGCATTAGATGATGCAACCTAATCTTCTTGTAAGTCCTCACAGGTCACCAAAGGCGAGTAAATATGTGTGGAGGGACAAATGGATGGAAGAGCCAGATACCAACTTGTCTAATAGGATTTAAAGCAACAGTGGTGATAGTTTATGGTTGTAACGTCAGTTCTCAACCATGTTCAAGTCTGTTTACTGGTTTCTCACTAATTTTGGCTGGTTTGGATTAGGCAACCTGAAGTAAGAGTCTTTTCTTGAAACATAGGTAGTTTCTCTGTGCTGCAGCCCACTGTCTAAAAAGGGTGCAGAAAAACATTTCTGTTGAATTTATATTTCATAAAGATGAAGAATGACAGAGACTGCTATTCTGGCAATATTCAGACTGATGAAAATAGAGAGTAGGTGGCAGCTTCTGAATTTTAAAAAGTGTAATATATTTGTGAGTTAGGCAGCTTTGGACATGGATATATTCACTCACCGACCATACCTCTTCAGAAGTGTCAGACAGCTTTCCAGTGTTCATATTTTAAAGAAAGCATGCTATGGGTTAACAGAATTGAAGCAGATTTAAAATGTGGAGGTTTTTTTAGGAGGAAGTATCCCCATAGCCAAGAAGGAAGGAGTATCAGAAGTAAAAACCAGCATCCATAGCAACTAACATTTATAATGTGAGAATTCAGCCTCTGAAAAAACCACTTGTTAAGCTTGAGTGTTTCTGACTCCACTGACAGATCTTATTTCCTCAGTAGTATCATTATTCATCAGTTTGAAGAGCTTGTGGATTTTTTCTTCTCTTTTTTTTTTTTTCCCTCTCCATAATTGCTCTGCAGCTGTGCTGTGCTCTCCTCGAGTTTTATGAATAAATGGTTTTTGGGCACAGGCACATGGTTCCAGCTGTTGCTGCCACTCTCTTTGCTTGATTTCTCTTATTTTAAAGCAGAGATAAAATGACCCAGCCACTAGTAGTCACATTTTTCTTATGTGGAAGCTAAACAAGCATGCTTAGACCATTTTTTTTCTTTTTGTCTTGTAAATTCAGATGGTAATTAAAAGGTCACATTTAAAAATACTTACAGTGTAACTATTAATGCTGCATCCAACTGCCCTTCAAATTGAAGGAAATATAAGAGTGGAAGGGTCTTTATTTACCAGTGATCACTCAAAAATAATTTGGGGTAGTCTCATCAGAAGCATCAGATATGTGTGTGGGAAGTGTGTGTTTTAAGGTTATGGGAGGTAGGTATTTAGCAGTCATTCAGTTCAGTTTTAATTCAAATAATTGTTTAAGAATAACAGCGTAGAGTTTCAGCTACTAAACCCCAGAATAAAAAAATTATCAACACATTTTCATTTTAAAATAGCAGCACAAAATGAAATAGTCATACTAATTTGTGTGTAACAAACATGATTACTAAGTCTGATATGAAGAATTTTCCTATTACAAAAATTCTGCCTCACATTGCATTTTAAGGAACAAAATTTTTGCACACTCTATTTTGCATATCACCTAGAGTGGGACACAGCTACCTCAACGTGGGATATTTGCCGTTCCAAAGTCCCCTCAGAAGTACATGAAAATGGACCATCCTGTATTTTTGGCTCAGTGATCCTATCATTCTGTAGGATTGAATACTTTAAACCAACTCAGCCTTATACCTCTTGTTTCATCAAATGACAATAGTTGTTTATTGTATTAGGTTCTGCTTTGGCAGAGCAAGCCTTGGAGACATCAGAGAGACAGAGAAAACTAAGGTGATTGTGTGTGATCATTTGTATATTACTGTTACGGGAAGCATCTATAATGTAACTTATTGAGGGAGATTCTTTTAGGTTGTTTAAGGGTTTTTCAAGAAGAACTTGGTTCTTCCTGAGGAATCCAAAAGTCTTGTTTTGCCTTCCTCTAGTTTTGGTCAGTGTTGAACTTGGTGCTCTCTTACAGAAGCCAGTAGCAGTAGGGGAAGTACAGATTGTATGTGCGGGTGTTATGCTGCAAGTTTTCCTTCCAAGGGAAATACACTCTCACTGTGAATTTCTTTTAATTCTGCTTTGTAATCTGTTTTCTTTGTTTTACATAGATAGGATAGTCGTATAACTGCAACAATAACATTGGTTTACCCTTTTATAGCGTGACTGAAAAAGTATATGCTGAGAGAAGTTTTAATTGGTTTGCTGCCAAGAAGGCAGACTATATCATGGGGATCTTTCTTCTTCTAATACTGCTTAAAATTTTAATTTACAGTATGGAATAGAAAATATGACTATTACATTTCATGATGATAGGAAGTCAGAAGGTACTGATAATAACTAGAAGAAAGCTTTAAAATCCAGAATGTTCTTAGTAAATCAGAGATGTAGCCTGAAAAAAAAATGGGATGAAACATAGAAAGAATAAGTGCAAAGAACTACTTGCAGGGGAGAATAAATGTGAGCTGCAAAAAACCCAAATCAAGTAATATCTGTGCAGAAATCCTTATATAAAAAATAAGGATTATTTAGATCAGAAGCTGAATACAGGTAAATTAAATTGAGACTGAAAAGACTTACACTAAGATATTCCAAAGTGAACTATTGTCTGCAACACTAATTAAAAAAATCCTATTTAAAAGTGCTATTTGGTATTGATATGGCTTCAATTTTACAGATTGTGAAAGGTGAGCACTTAGAATGACTGGCGCTCAGGAATACAGAATCTTTGAGGAAGGACTGCATGATTGACTCTTAGTGTAGAGTCAGCTGAAAAAAAATATGTGAACAGTCTAGAAATACACAATATTGCAGCAAGGGGAAGAGGAATGGTCTGTGTGTCTGTAGTGCATGCAGAGCAGTGGGCTGGAAGTGCAGCAAGGAAGATGCTGTGTAGCCATTAGGAAAAGGTTTTTAATTTTAACACTGTTGTTTATTACAGAAGTAATTTCCTCTTCCAGTGGTCTGCACTTTTTATCCTGGTGACACAAAAGGGAATAAACTAAAGACCTTCTTCATGAAAACACAGGAGATGAGATTATCTTAAATGACTTTGTCATTTTCTGTTAATGGCCAAAAAATTATGCAAGGTATCACTTACACTTATTTCTAATTGGATAAGCACAGGGAATGGCAAGACAGTTTCTTTTTTAACATATATACTTGTTTGTTTTTAATGTCCAGTTAATAGTTTTCTGTGATAAAAGCTCTGGAACAAGTTGCCCAAAGCGGTTTTGCAGCGGCAACTTTTCCTTGAGGTTTTCAAGAGGAACCCTGAGCAACCTGGCCTGATTAACAGGTTTGGGTCTGGACTTCAACCTCTGTAGGTTTCATGATCTCAGACCTATCTTGAAACCTGCAGAGGTTGAAATCTAATTTATTCTTACTTATTTTGATACTAGAAGTATGTGCATCATATGGGAGTAGGAAAGGCCCAATGCCTGTTGGTTAATCACGGAACCATGGATTTAACTAGGTTGGAAAAGTCCTTTGAGACCATCGACTCCAACCTATGACCTAACACTACCTTATCAACTAGATCATGGCAGTAAGTACCACATCCAGTCTTTTTTTAAATATTTTCAGGAACAGTGACTCCACCACCTCCCTGGACAGCCCATTCCAGTGTCCAGTCACTCCTTCTGAGAAGAACTTGTGTCTAATGTCCAGCCTAAATACCCAAATTAGACAAATAACCTCTAAGATGCCTTTTTCCTTTGTTAAATCTGTAATTAATTCTCTTTCCTCCTGGTTATTGCTTCCTTTGTTCAGTCCAGTTAGTACTCTTAAACCAGGTCCCCCATTTTTTCTGTCATCTTGTCTACCTTTTTGTCTAGAATACGTATTTTCTTTAGTACAATTTACAGATATGATTCTTTCTGTAAATGAGCTAGAACACTGGGAACTCAATTTTCTGGGACACATGGAGCACGAACATCATATAGGTTTCATTAACATTTGGCAGTATGTGTGGAACACACCTAAATTTTATTTGAAATAGTGGTGATAGAAAAGCCAACACGTTTACATGTTAATTATAGCTGATCAAACATGACTTGTTTGTCACTAATGGATAACAGTCATTTCATGGAGCTGGGAATCCTAAATTCCTTGCCTTGCTTAGCTATTTCAAAATGCTAGTATAAAATCCCTGTTTGTGTTTTAAGTGAGAGAGGCAAGGTGTGTTATATAATGAAATCACAGGACTGGTCGATATCTCAGGAGACTCAGAAGTTGTGACAGTAGCAGGGACTCTGGACAGGGAGTCGTCAATTGCTGTTTCACTGGACTGGCTGCTTTCCTTCACAAAGCATATTGCCTTTCATCTTACACTTGAAAGAGAGGATTTTAAAACTGGATGTCATTGAACCTGAGCCATGTAGCAGTTGATGTGATGTGATATGCACTTGTAAACACTTGATCTTTGCTAAGGTTATTGTTTTACTATAATTCTGTGATTAATACTTCTCAGTAAAATGATATTAATTTAAAAGCTACATGTATTTGAATGAGGGAAACTTTGAGAATATAATAGTTATTTATTATTTCCAGAGTTTCATCCTTTTTACTTTACATATTGCATGTCTTGATTGTGCTTTTGCTTGTGTATACATATGAGAAGAGAGGAGGAGTTTTCTGCATTTAGGCTTGTCCAGCCTAAATGCAGAAAATTTTCATCTGCTTAATTTTTTTCTAAACGCAGGATGTTCTTTGTATATATTTACTATTTTCTGAAGTGCAATTTTAATTATCCCAGGAAATAGGGCTTCATCTATTTCCTTTACAAGACAATTCCTAATAGATCTTAGTGTCAAGAAGATTTCCTGGAGGTTCAACGTTTTCTACTTCATCCTATCACACCTAATAAAATACTCCTCTGTCTATCTTCTATCCATTCAGAACACACAAGGCTATAAACTTCCAGGGTGTCTCCAGGTGTACTTTTTGTTTCATTCTTCAATATCCTTTTCTTAAATAAGCGTAAGTAAATAAAGAAAGACCTTTAAATAAAGGTCTTTAAGGTAAATAAAGGTAAATAAAGAAACATTTCCAAGTCTAACATGCTGGTTTGAAGTTAGTTATTATTTACTGGTTCTAATGTCTGTATCATAAATTTCAGTGGTAAAACCAGACACTTGAGTACTGGGGAAGCTTCCCATCTACTTGAAAAGTAGAAGCTATTGCTCACAGATAGAAAAAAGTCATGGACCTCAAAGGTCTATAATTAAAAATACTAAAAAACTACAATTAAGAGAAGCAGTTAGTAACCCTGTGTATTAGTAGAGTGCTTCTATTTATGAGCTGTAGATTCTGCTAGAAATGCTTCAGTCTGGGCAAAAGATTAGAAGAGTAAATTCCATAAACTGCAAATCTTGGTGTAACCGTGGACACTACCTGTTGGTCTTAACGTTTTTGGAGTAGTGGAAGAATGTGCAATTTGCGTTACAGACTTACGGTCCTATTCCCTAGTTTGTTTGGATGTGGGTGGAGTTGGTGCCACTCTGCTGAAAATTTGGCTCTTACCTGTGCTAACCATCAATACAGACACTTCACTGGAGCAAGGAGAAGAATTTTTGAAATCCTTGAAATCCTATTTCATGCAGGCAAGACTGAGTGCTTTACCAGCTGGATATAAAGGTGAACAGAGATTTTTTTGTACTTGTCTCCTAATGCTATATAGAGAAGTATATGGGTTTCCTCTTTCTCATCTTGTAACGATTTAGTTACCTCTTTGCACCTTCTTTTGGGTAGCATTTTAGATCTTTTTTTTCATTAAGTCATACCAGGTTAGATATTATAAGTTTTTATTTGAGATTTTTTTTTTTTTGTTACCAAGTGGATCATATAAAATCAGAGGTATTCTGTGGGAAAAGGAAAAGGTTAGTAATTCCACAGGAAGTCTCCCCCTGAAACAAATGCAGTCACGTTGGCATCCTAGTAAGCTTAAACATTACCAGGGCTTATCAAGTAGTTCTGTGGTATTTGGCTTGACCTGGCCATCTTCCTACTGTTTAATGCTCTTGCCCTTTGAAACAGGCTTAATCAAAAGTGTCTGTTGGGAATAGTCCCTAGCCTATGCTAACTTTTGAACTGTGCTTGGGAATTATATGAGGAAATGCTAATTGGACTCATTGAAATGTCTGCAAAAAACCTTCACAGCTGGGATCTATCAGTTAAATGATATAGATGACCAAGTTCCAGGTCCCAAGCTCTATCACTGTTTAATTTACTTACACATACCCATTTGGTTAGATTAAAGGTTCATCGGGCTCAGCATCCTGCTTCTAACGATAGCCAGAAGTGGTGCCCTGGGGAAAAGCATAAGGACAAAGTCAGCAAGTATAGTACTCTTCCAGCCTTCAATTACTTGAGACTGCATCTCAGCAGATGTAGTTTCAGTGAATCTAGTAGTCTTCAAAAGACTTTTCTCCCACTAGAAAGTACAGTTTTCTCCTGGATTCATGTAAACTTTGAGCATCTGCAATATCCTGTGGTGAGGAATTGCACCATTTATCTTTGTGTTTGAAGAAATTCTTCCTTTTCTTTATTTGGAACCTTCTTCCTCTTAATTTGATTTGGTGTCCCCTACTTCTTTCAGAAGGTTCCTGTTCTCCTTTTCAGTATTAATCGAGAATCAATAAGCTTCTGTTATGCATTCCTGAGCTGTCTCTTTCAAATTGAAGGGTACCAGCTTACTTAGTATATCCTGCTATGAAAAATGTTCTGTGTTGGATCATCCTTACTAGTTGGTTGTGGATATTACTGAGTTCTGTTCCAGTGCTTAAAGATGGAGGAGACAAGAACTTCACTCTATGTAATATCACAGTGAAATTCTTTGGTTTATTCTCTGTGCCTTCTTGTCTCCCCATAGGGACTTTTCTGTCCTCTCCTGTGGCCTCAAGATCTCATTCTTGATCCTTCTGAACTGGCCATTACCAGTCACTGCATTTAGGAAGTTGCATTTGTGTTCACAGGTGTTATGGCTACAAAGGGGATATAAGGATTTTACAATCTTCATCATTTGGTGTATATCTACACTGAAATTCATTTGTCTTTTTTCAATGTCATTTCATCATATAATGCCTATAGTGAGTTTGCCACATTTCATCTGTTTTATCCTTTATAATTTGGTATCTTCACCAGATCATTGTGTACTTCAAAATGGTTTTCTTTGAGGTTTGAGTATAAACACTCCAAGTCTTGCTGAGAACAAGATTAGTGGAAAACAGATTTTGCAATACATAAAAGCTGGTGTGGACTCCTAGCCTTTTTCTGCCTTGGATTAGAAATGGAATATTTGACAGGTGTGGAGGGCTTTTGGCATTAAAAAGGTATCCTTATCTTAAGCTCTGAAAATGGCCATTTGCACATATTGAGTACAATTGTCCAAACGCTTCTTGAGCCTGACAGAGTTCAGAACTCTGATGATCCTTGTGGGTCCTCTCAGAATATTCCAAGTCAGAATATTCTGTGATTCTGTAATTTACTTTGGTCCACAAAGCACTCCAAATTCCAATTGCTCCCACAATGTAGGAGGCTTCTTGCATGGTAGGCCCAGATGTGGAGCTCTGGGCAAGAAAGCTCACGTGGTGCTCTGCAGAAACACCCATGCCTGTTCTGATGAGCTCTTTGGGGTATCAGAAGCATTGCAGCTTCTTTAGGGGGCATTCTGTTGAGATATGAAGTTTAATAGTGTGAGCAGAGTGCCAAGTCTTTTGGATGTACTGCTTCCAGTAACAGTGGCTTCCGTGCCACATTGGAGATTTCTGTGAAGACATATCCAGAAATGGATGACTGGATGTCATTACAGCTATAGATGCCTAGAGAAAGCACTTGCTAAGTTAGAAACAAGGCTGTAAGCCTTTCAACTGGTAGCTAATAAATGGTAATTAATTCAAAATTAATGTAACAATTTTCATCTGTAACAAATCATGCACATTTAGCAACTGAGAACGGTTGTAGAGGATTATGCTTTATGAAAAAGACTGTACTGACAGGTATCTAAAGATAATCTAGTAAACAGTATTGATGCTGCAATATTTAAAAATAACATTTAGCATAAATTGCATACATGCTTATGGAGCCCTGTCGTTTCTATAGTTTAGCCTCATACTTTGAGACCTCTTTAAAAATTCTTTTGTTTATAAAATAGGCATGAATGCAAGGACGCGAATTTGTAGATGAAGTCACAGAATCATGGAATGGTTTGATTTGGAAGGAACCTTAAAGCTCATTTAGTTCCAATCCTCCTGCCATGGGCAGGGGCATCTATTAGACCAGGTTGCTCAAAGCCCCATTCAAACTGGCCTTGAACACTTGCAGGGATTGGGCATCCACAGTTTCTCTGGGCAGCCTGTTCCAGTCCCTCACTACTCTGATAGCAAAAAATTTCTTCCTTTTATATAATCTAAGTCTATCCTCTTTTGCTTAAAGAAGTTTTAAGTCAATGGGCTCTGTATATGGGCTTTTGCAATTTTGAGTGAGAATTGTTTACAGTGAGGAAAATGATTAGAATTCATGAACAATTTGATGAAAGAAACAACAACAAAATGGTTACACACATTGGTCACTGTAGGAGAGGCGATGACAGAACTGTTTTCATTAATTTACTAAAAATAGAACTCTGTGTGTGCCTGTGAGCAGGGGAATCTTTCTACAACCCACAAAGACAGATGTGGATGTTAGTACTGAAAAGTCAGCAATATACATCTTTCAGTATATTTAAGTCTCCAAAGCACTTTTTTTTTCTCCACTTAGCAGTAGTTGATGTTTATTAACGTAATACTGTCAATTATAAAAATGGTCTTCCTCCCAGCCTCCTCCCTTCCAGTTGCTTCTTCCTATTCCCAGTGTCCCTGTGCACTGCTATTGCAACTGTTTGTGTGATTCCTAGTAAAATAAACATGTCAGGGAACTGTTTAGACCAAAAATGCCTCTGTTTACTGGGTTTATATCCCAGCACGTTCTGTTTCTCCTGACTGGTATGTGGCTGTTCTTCAGCAACCAATGTATTTCAGAAGAATAGGCATATTTTAGTGACTAAAAGGTGCTGCAGATCCATACAGATGACTTTTTGGGTTGGAGAAGAACAGTATGATTCCTTTTGCCTGAAGCTACACTGAAAGATGTACTTTGGGAACAAGCCTAAGGAGCTGCAATTGCTAATGGCTCTTGAATTCCTGAAACCAGACTAAAGCTACTTCGGTGTAGGTTTGGAATAACTCCAACAAAATACAGTGTTATCATCTAGTACTCTGTGCCATTTTCTCCATAAATCATTTCTTTTGTGCCACACTCCATACTCATATGGACATAAGTAAAAAATACTTTGAAGAAGACCTGACATAACACGACACAGAAGTCAAGGGTATTAAGGCTGTTACAAAGGATCTGCACAAAAGTTCAAGAATGGTAAATTGTACAGAAGGATGTGCTAAGGTAGATAACCCAATCAGCAGCTTTATGATGCTACTTTTTACAGTAGGCTGATTCATCATCTTTGTGTATTGTTCAATTTAAGTTTAAGAAGCCAAAGAAGCTGGCCTAGAAGAGCAACTAATTTGCAACAGCTGCTGAGAGTTTCTGTGACAGTAGGTGAAGAGTAGGTGACTGAGTTGTCTTAGATGTCTGCAGGGAGCATATCACTGATCTTGGTATAGTGAGGCCAGTACATATTGTGCACAGATAAAGAAAAAGGCTTTATCCATGTACCCTTTTAGGTTTTATGTACTTATTGAAGGCTAGAAGTAAGTTAAACTCCTTCTGTTGTTGGTAGCTGGCCAGTAGATACAGTTCAGATTTCCTTGGATGACCTTTCTAAAGATAATTCCTCCCATTCAGTAGGCTGCAGAATATTGTCCCACCTATTTATTCTAGACCCATTGATTTTTTTGCACTTCACTGCACAGTGGTTTAGCCAGAAGAGAAATATAATTGTTTGTATAGATGGTACCCATAGAACCTATATGGGTGATTGTATGGACAGTTGCCAGGAAAGTGGAAGTTGTTGATTTTGATCCTCTCAAAAAGAGAGAAAACTTCCTGCATTAAATCTCTATTTACTAAGTTTTGCGCAAAAGGCAGAAATTTCCTACTTTTCTAATTACATTTTGAACTGACTCTAGGAAAGTCTGACTGAGCAAGGTGTGTTTATTTTGAACACAGATCAAGTCTCCACCTCAGATAAATATCCATCAGGAGACTGAACATACTATATCTTTAAACTGTACCAGGGTTTGTGAGAGCTTTATTGAAGCACCAGTTTCCTGGTCTAAAGTATGCATTTCTATGACCTTAATAAACTACTCATTGTAGTCTAAGAAAACAGAGATAACTGATACTGCTGTCTGTGTGGGCCTGAAGAACAGGGTTAATAGTCACAGCTACAGAAAAGGCTATTATTCTGGCTGTCATGTGGCAGAAATAAAACTAGAGGTGCAGCCTTTGGCAGAAAAGAAGTAGCAGTCCATAACCTTGTGCAAACACTTGACGTGGCTTTAACCATCTGCAGAACATCTTTTAGAGCATAAATAACAATAGCAGTACCCTGCCAAAACCATGAAAGCATGTGTGTCTAAAAAATACTACGTTCTGTGAAAGCAGTACTATTTGTCAACTGCTGTCAAGAACAGATTGGCTTTCGGTTGCCTTAGGAGACAAGCCCTGAAAAGAAACTAGTTTATTCCTCCTACGGAAAAATCTTCATTCAACACTAACACTAACCCGGTATAAACAGAAACCTCCCCACTAAAAGGCAGATAGAATTTTAAACAATTGTAGCTGAAAGTCAAATCCATTTCTCGTATTTACTTAAGAAATGGAAAAATAATCTGCTCATTAAATGAGACAGTTTTTTCTTTTGAGGTTTTAATCTATTGATAGATACTCAAGGTACTTAAGTTTAAAATTACTGGGGAGTTCAGTGAGGGGAAACTTAGAGCCAAATTCAGATATTAGTGTTGTTCTTGAGCGATGTAAGAACAAAACTCTGGAATAGCTCAGGTATTTGTGCAAGTTGAAACATGTATTATGATTCCCTTGTGTTAGGCAATGTACAAAGACAGAGTGGACCATTTATTTAATCTAAGGGTTATTATATTTAAAATGTAAGAATTAAGACAGAAGATGGATACCTACAGAACAACCAGACCTGGCTGGCTAAAGAAAAAATAAATAATATGGAAAATGATGCTATGCCCATGGTGCAGATTTTGTGTTCATAACACTAGAGAAGAATTGGGTTGAAGGGAGTGGTTGTTGAATAGGGATATATGGTACGACCTCAGGTAAGCTTTGCAATGCCAAGCTGTGCACGGAGTTTTGCACTTAGATGTCCTGGTATTTAAGCCTGTGTGCATGAGAACCATCACAGGAGAAGGTAAACGATGAACAGAGTTTTAGCGATGACAATTCTAAGGGGTAGGTGAGAGCAGGATGAGGGACTGCTTGTGAAAAAAGCCTCGATCAAAGTGGAAGCTGTGTAGAGGGATGAAAAACATTTTGTCTATGGTCTGGATGTGGTTGGTATCTGAGAGGCTCACTTCAAGATAGTTCCAGTTCTTGCTGACAAACAGAATCAGTGTTTTTTGCAGTGACAAAAAGAGGAAGCTTTCTCAAGTTAAAAATGTTGAAAGAAATATTTAAAACAATTCAAACATAGATAAGATATGAGGTACTGGAAAGTTAAGACACACTCTTGGCCAGAAGTGAAGTCTGGATGTAACTGATGACTCATAGAAATGATTGTTTATTTTATATTTGCAGATGAGATTAGCCAGAGACACTGTAGAAGGAGAGGAAAACTGGACCATGAATGTTCCCTGTATGGCCTTTGCATGGAATGATGCATGTATGAGTTGTCTGACTGAATTCAGGAGTCTTTATAGTTTGGAAAGCCTTTTGCTTTTGGATTATGAGGAAAGGTATAGCACAATAAATTAAAAGCAGCTCACCAATTTTTAAACTAGAATGGTATTCTGTGTGTAGAATTTCTTTTAGAACTCAGCCAGATGGAGCAAGTAAAGAATAGAGTATCCATTACTATTCAGAATTATGGTTTTCTGAGTTTTTTAAGTGTATTCTGGGTCGTTCTGGGGAGTTATGTTAGAAAGCTGTTTACACCCACTAAAGCCTCTGCACAGAAATACCAAGTAGCATTTGCAAACGGAGATCACCATGAAACAGCTTAGTGACTCTGCCTTATAAACACATTTTATGTGATGTGTTTGATGATACTTTCTGAAGAGAGTATTAATATATTCAAGTGAATGTTAAGCACACATCTAGGAGACTGAAACTCTGCTTTTAGATAGCTCATGCATTAGGTTGTACCATTTCTCTTGTTTCTATGACAAAAAGTTTAATCTTGGGTCAAGAATTTTTCATTCAAGTTAGGTCTGGGAATATATGATCAAATAATTACCATAAAGAATGGAGTTTTGATTGTTGATTTTGTTAGTATTTTTCTCCTTGACATCGAAAGGTTTGAAGGAAAAGAAAAAGAAATGAATGGTCATGACAGCATGAGCCATGGCAGGATAGCATACAAAGCAAAGTTTGCAAAACACAAAATCTAACTGTCATGTGGTGGAAAGAAAAGCCAGTGTGAGCATCTTAAGCATGATTAGGACATTAATTATTTATGTTGGGGTGTTTATTGTTGAAAAACACACTAAATGTGAGATTGTGATTAGATTTGCATACATTGTAGCAAGCAAGAGTTAGCAAAAATCTCAGTATTTTTTCTTGTTGTACTGACTCCTATCTATTGCCCAGAAGGATAAAGTTGGATCTTTATGTTGCTTTTACCCTAACAAGTCTCTTAGATGAAAAGCTTTTCTATGTATCTTATTTTTTCCACTTACCACAGTACATCTTAATCCCTTTTAGTATTCATTTCATTAATGATCTTTAACAGCTCTGATCAGCACTAGGGAATGTTAGGCAATCTCTTAGGTTTCCACAAGATAGGGTTACACTGAAGATAAGAACCAAGATGAGATTCTGTAAGGAACACGTTAAGAGACCATAGGACTGTTCACTTTTGTTTTCAATAAGTCATTGCTGGTAGCCTTGCTGTGACACTTTCTAGATGTGAAATAATAGAATTGGACATTATTTAAGGTTTTGTTCTCAATCATAGTTTTGTAGGCTATGTTATAAAAGTTTTCAACAAGACAGTGACTGAGGACACTTTACTGCCTGTCAGGATGCCATGGAATTAATAGGCTGTTTTAGAAATCAGTGTTTGTAGATGTTGCAATGGGAGAGCTGAACTTTCATGAAGAATGTATGAGAAAAGAATGTATGCCTAAGCTACTTGAATGAATGTGGATGCAGTCCTCCAATCTAAAGAGGTTGCTAGCTCTTCAGAATATGTTTATCAGTGTACTCCTGTTTTGTCTGTATTATTTGGTTTAACTTTTATTTTGCTGTTCTGCATGTCTGAACTCACACTATTCAATCACTGTGCTTGGCAGTAATGGCACGTGGACAGAGCAAACTTCTGGGTCATATTATTCTGTATATTATTGGCATTTGTGTTAATGTTTGTCTGTCTTTCAACACCTTCATGAAAAAAGCAGACTTTGTTTATTAAATGAGAGTATTTTGACTCCTTAAGACATGTACCTCCTGCAAACACTGTAATCTTTACTTAGCAAGGACATCATCCTAAGAAAAGCTAAAACTATTTTGACATTGACTTTGGCACATTTTTCAAGAGAGAGCAATCATAGCAGACCCCAGGAGCAGTTGGGAGGAAATGTTATCCCGGAAGAGTATTCAGGGTTATATCTGCCTCACCCACAGGAAGACATGCATACAATGGAGCATCATCAAGTTTGCTTAGAGCATTCTCAAGCAAAATCTACAGTTAAGGCAAATTCATTCTAATCTTAGATCATTACCCAGATACTTTTCTGCAGTAGTGCTACAGGGGTTATTCTTGTTTGTACACTGGATTTCTCCATTTGGAGAGCACTACACTGAAACGTTTATTGGATTTGGGGTTTGAGTTGGGGTTTTTTGGGTTGGGTTTTTTTTTGGTTGGGTTTTTTTTGGTTGTTATTTTAATTGATCCAAATAATTTTCTTTTGTAAGGTTTTTTTACAAAGAGTAAAAACAGATGGCTGCCTCATTCCTTCTGACAGAATGAGGCAGTTCATCAGTGCAGCTTTGGAGCCTTGGGCTGGCCTAGATTGACACTGTTCTGTGCCTAAGGTTTTGCCTTTAGCTGAGGTGGTAATTTGCCTTTATATGACCTTTCTGGTTATATATGGAAATGCATAGAGCTTGCTTAGGAATGTGACACGTGACACCAAGCAGTAATTAGGCATTGTGACTATTTTCCGTATTGCTCAGTCTATGTAAACAAAGCAGGAAGGAAAGATCTTTCTCCTGACATGGTATCCAGTATGTTCAGGCATAACACTTGTTGTGGACTCTCTCACAAAACAACAATGGCACAGTTTGGAAGCAGGATGGTTTTGGTCATTGTTTCTTGATAAGTGTATCTACTGAGCTGTCTGATCTCTTTAAAGCTTTGTGATCACCTGATTTATTGCTTTGTCTGAGTACCCTAAATGTATGGGCTTGGGAAGACACAGGCTTCTAGGTGATATGACCATCACTGTTGATTTTCGTTATCTAGTAATACAAGTGTATTTCTGCAATGTATTATGCTGTCTCTTTCTGACCCTGCTTAGGAAAAGTTATTCTGTGCTACAGGGTTACAGCCTGTTTGGAAATGAGCTTCTTGCGTCACTCTTGCGTTTCCTTGCATAGTACCTCTCAGTCTGAACTGAGTCAAAATCATCAGTTTGCCTTGCTTTCCACTCCTTTTAAATGGTACAGTGTCTCAGCAGCCCTGAGGTGCTTCACCCTGTGTATTGCCACTTTCCTAAAGCATACCATCCCATATCCTGTGGAAGATTTACAGGTCAGGCAGTAACAATATTATTGCAGTGGAGCTTTTCATAACCCCAGCTCTTCAGACATCCATCAGAAAATCGGAAAGAAACAAAGGTTGGGTTTTTTTAACTGAAGATGTAGATTTTTTTAATTCGTAACTTACTCAAGAAAAGTCAGTAAGCATTATTATGAGCTGAGATAAGTTTAAAAGAAGCTATGTATTAGTGGTGGCACAAATAAAATTCACGTAGAGCATTCTGCTGAGACAAAGCTGTGGCATAACAGAAAAAAGTATTAAAAAAAATAATAAATCATAACTCTCTTAAAGATATGTAGGTAAAATCATGGAGTTTCAGAGGCTAAAAATTATAAAGTGTCCCCATTGGCTTAGTGGTATTATATAACATGTGTACTTTGGACAGTATTTAACAAGTGTTAACAATGGCATTTTAAAATTCTTCAAAAAAATGATACCAGGAATTCCTGATTTGTATCATTAGCAGGGCAGTCTTGCAGAAAAATCTTTATATTTTTAGGTCAATTTTTAGGTATAATGTATTGTATTTCCAAACATATTTCCTTGCCTTTTTAACATGGGGGAAATAGTGTGCAAGGAAAATGAGGCAATCTTAAAGTGGACAAGTGAGTTGGAGGCTGGTATTGTCATCTGGCAGAGGCCATAAATGTACCCCTGGCCCTAATTAAAGACTTTCACTGAATCCAGTGCATCCTCTGTTACACACAGCAGAGTGAATCCCTCCCAGCAGTTATTCTGGAGCAACCCCATCAGCTTGTTCCTTCGGGTTAATGGAACGCAGAATTCACCCAAAGAAATACAAATAATTCAGTGTTACATTGGGTTAGTTTTAGTTAACTGATAAAAAAAGGCTTGAAGCTTTCAGAGTTTTGTCATCCTGTTTTTGCAATAAATAGTCTTTAATTGTCTCATCTGAATGTAGTACAAGCAGGGAGGAGCATTTCACATAAAACAACATTAACGCATTTTTCTCTCTTTTTGTTAATCTGTAAGGTACACTGCCACAAAGCCACAATGCTGATCATGAACAGCCTCCTCTGCACTGCAGAGTGGCTTCAGCGATTCTGCAAATTGGCTACATTTGAAGCTGTTAATTATGAAGTATAGTGTGCTTCATAAAGACAGAAATGAGCATGACTTGGCTCAGCTCTTGTGAGAATAAATTGTAAAAATTGGACCTCTGTTTGGTTTGAATTCTGGCTTCACAGAGAACACGGACATTCCATATGACAGGCTTGGCAAACACAAATCGTGTACTCCATTAAAAAATCAGAATATGTTCACAGTAAAGTTGCATACCTGGCAGAAAGCCAGGGACTCTACAGAGGTCCAAGCCTCATTAACAGGGGGTGCTTTTTATCATTTTGTCAAAGAAACTGAGAAACATCTTAAATCCAAATATTGTGTAAATCATAAGGCATGGGGGGGTTTCTTTTTTTCCCCCCCATTCACCAGCCACACTTGTATGTGTCTAGAGCTGCCTGGCGGCATTTTGAAGTTCCCGTCTGCCTGCTGTAGAGGAAAAGGCACGTTCACCAACACCTCCTGCTCATCTCACACCGAGGCAAATGATAAGTGAGGCTGAGGGGACGGTCATCTTTTCGTTAGGCTCTCTGTTTAGCTTTTTATGTCAATATAAATGTTGCATAACAAATTATGACAAGATACCTTAGGTTTCCACCTATACATCAAGGCATTTACAGGATGCTACTAACTCTGAAGCAAACCTGTATATATGTGCATCATTTTTTCTTAAAGTGTGAAAGCAGATACACAAGCCATAGAAGGAAAAAACAGCTCCATAAATTTGGATGATTTGTAAATCTTCTAGAAATATATTCAGGAGATATTATGTTAAATATATGACTGTACCTTTATCTATTGCAATATTGTAGCAGTGTAACTGGTACTAGTTGAAATATCCTGAAAGCAGTATTAAATGTTCAGTATGTCACAGTGATGAAAAGTAAAATGTTATTTTTGCAGTTCTTCTAAAATTTTAAGTGAGCTATTTAAAAAGAATAGTACGCTTGGGATTTCAACTGGGGATTTTTTTAAACTGACAGTGAAAGAAAATTACTATCTCAACCAGTGTCTTAATCCGTATAACAAAGAGGACTCCATAGTTAAAACATACTAAATTTATAAGTGTTACATTCCTATAACTGTTTGGTGTCACTTGAACTTTGCAGTAAATGCACAGATTTATCTGGTGGGGTTTTTTGGGGGGAGTTGACCAGCAAGAAAAAGAATACTTGAGGGAAAACCTTAACAGTATGATTCAGGCTAATGTGCAGCATTAAGTTTCTTATCAAAAGGATGTATTAAAATGGAAACAATAAACCAGCAAAGCTGTCTTGTGAGTGGGATTAATAAATTCACAGTTTGCTGCTGCTAATTTGTTAGTAGGCTTCAGTTGTTTGACAAAGCTCATACAAACTCATTTTTAAAACTGATTATTAGATGAAAATGCCCTCTGTGATTGCCACGGGAGGAACAGCTCTGAAGCAGGGCTGTGTCACAAATGGAGTTAGCTGAATGATCTCAGCTCAGTGCCATTGACCTAACAGAATTATGAAGATGATGCTGATATAATGAATAGGTTCTGCTCAGACAAATTCAGTCCCCTGGAGAAAATGGAAAGTTGGTGAAGAGTTCTTTGTTTTCTTTGGTTTATATGAAGAGCTTGGACTCTAATTAAGTCAGTCCTCACACTTTTATCAGAATTATGTTACTTTATGATTACTTATTTTAATTTGACAAACTTCATTTGAGGGACAGAGATGCAATTATAGAGCTCTTTAGGCTTGTTGCTTCTGGAAGATATTTTCCCTTAAATTATGCTTCTTTAGCAGGTGTATTTTATTCACTTTGTTGAAATATATATTAACTAGAATAGCATGGTTGTTAGAGTTAATACAGCACTCAATTCTTTCAGGTATTCTAAAAAGATTATTGTGTTTTGTAGTCAGTGTTTCATGAAAAAACTCAGGAACCAGCTATAGTCAATTCTGAAGGAACCTTCCCACAACTTTTTTTTTTTTATTATTAATGTTGTTCATATTCATACTTGTAAGAAAACTTTAAGAATAAAAGTTGTTTCCATTTTTCAAATGCAAATAGTGAACCATATTCCAGTATGAGTCAAAGACAGATGATAATATTGGGGACTTTCTAAATAAACACTTACTTTAAGCAGCTGATAACAAAACTGAGTCTCAGAATGAAAAAAACAAAACTTAATGTAATGTTAAGATTAGGATGTTCAAAAATGCAGCTGTTCCCTGGTGTAAATTTCTGTTTCACCACCATCTTCTTCAAACACAGCAAGAAACAAGAATGTTCTTCTTCTGTGGTGAGTTTTTATGGATGTTCAATGACACTATCAAGTACAGAGAACTGTACCTATCAGAGTACTAGACATTTTTCAGGGACATTTATTTGGAAAGAATTACTGTTGGAATGTAAGAAATAGTTTGGCTTGTGCAGCCAGCAATGTATATGTGGAACAGACCAGAATGGTAAAATATTTTTCCTGTAAAAAAGCATAGTGGGTTAATATTTGCCTTGAGTATACATAATAAAATAAATATTCATTCTTTTAGGGTGAAAAAGGAGATAAAGGAGAAGCAGGACCAGAAGGCCTTCCTGGAACAGAGGTAAATGGAACAATAATGAAACAGTCAAGTTACAAACTTCTGGGTGAATGGTTAAGAAATGTAATTCAGACTCCATGTAAGGACAATAATGGATTTAGAAATTATGTATGCCTGGAGATTTAACATCCACAAGATGATAGGGGAAGAAGAGATTCATTAATGTGACATAGGAGTTGTTAGGGCTTCATGTAAGGAGGGCTGTGGATAAGGATCTGGTAGGTTCCATGATGTTTCTGCTGATGACTCATGACATAAACTGAAACAAGCACTGGGATTAAACATAATATAGATGAGAATCATTCCTTCTTAGATAATATACTGGAAAAGAAGATATTTTTGGAGGCAGGGTAAAGCCATGGTTTGGTAGCTTTGGTTTCTTAAAAATAAAAGACACAAGCTGTTAGCCATTCCTGGGTGCGTCACTCACTGTGCCATGTGTTTCTTGAGATAGAATCAGAATTTAACTTTTTTATTTTCACTGCCAGATTTCACTGCCTACTTAGTTAATTGGACTGGTCCATATTTAAGGTAGCATAAATCTGTATCTGAAAATACTGGATAATCATGATGACTGAGTTCACATTCAAGTTTGAACCTGAGCATGCACTATAGGCATGACTGTAACTTAAAACTTACTTTTGCCAATGTTTAAATTTTCATTTATTTTTGTATATATGAAACCAAGATGAGAGGGCAAAAAATCAGATTTCTTTTTTCATTGAAATATTAAAATAGACAACCAACATGATTTCAAAAGGCAAGATTTAAAAAACCATGATAATAAAGTCAAGCAAGCTGTTTGCTTTATACCCTCTTCCCGTCCTTCTCCCTCTTGACCTCGATGGGGGTTACCCTGGTTTTAGGTTTTAATGCTGGATACTCTTGGCTCTCCAGCTGCATAGCATTGCTGTTGAAGGCAGAGAGTGTCTCACAGATGGGGAATGACTGACAGTAGGACTAGAATCCAGATGCAGGATTTGGAAAAAAAAAAATTGGCAATACTTCTTTAGCACCTTTTCCAAAAGAATAAAAGGATCAGCATTCAACACAAAAATACTATGGAGGTCTGGCCAGGTCTACTGAAATTGCAGTAAAACAGACTACATAATTACGACACTTTTAACATCACCTGGCTTTCTATGCACACTGTAAAAATATTTTTCCTGTTTTAGGTAATTATAATTTAATGCTGGGTAAATCAGGCTATTTTTAAGTAATAGTGGATGTCCTTCATGTGAGTGCATACATTATGTACTAAGCTGAAACTACATTTAGGTATTCAAAGAGGTATTCTCTTGTATCCTGCATGTCTCTAAAGGTGAACCATGTACTTCTGTCATGCATACATAAATGCTGACAGCATGGAAAAAGCACATCTGTGTTTCTTTCCATAGCTCTGGTGACATTTCTGTGTTGGTCTTACATGATCTCCTTTACTACATGAGATCTTGTTCCACCAGCCTTTTAGGAAGAGTAAGGTATACCAAGTATCTGATTAACTCTGGGACATATTTAACATAGTGGCACTCTGAAAGTGAAAAATACTGAACATCCATATTTTTAAATATTTACTGAATTGTTGCAATGTGTTAGTAAGTCGTAGATTATTATTACTGTGGGAACTGTCATTAAAACATTAAAACAGAAGTAAAACTGCACATGGCAGTATAAGCTACATTGTTTGAATGCACACATAATTCCTTTTTAGCACTTATATGAAATGCTTTGAATTCAGTTATCACTGTGCATGGAGATACCAGTCTTTAAATTTACATGATTGTGTATCATTGATTCTTGGTTGCTATCATTGTCTCTCTTACTTGTTTTGCAAACAGAAGTGTAACATCTGATATTTCTGAAATAATCAAGGTAATCTCCTTACATTGGTATAATCTGCAGTGCTGTAGAAAGAAAGCCTGAAAACACTCAAAGCTAGTGGCGTTGCCTTCTGGCAGCTGTTGTTTCTGCCTGGGGGAGTGAGGGTTCCCATCCTCACAAGAACTCGAAGATGATGACTGAACATTTTATCTTGAACAAATGGTAGAAACATATTTGAATGTATTTTAATCAAAATCAGAAAAGTAGGTGTCACAGAAAACTTTTGGTTGCTGTTGCTACTTGTGTTTTCTTAGCTGTACAGAAAGTTCTTGCTAGAAAGAAGTAGCACGACAGAGGGGAAGCCAGACCTGATTTGGAGACTAGGCTGTAATGATGATATACCTAGAAAGTTTCAATTCCCTCTTCTCTCACTGGTTGTGCTAACTGGCTCAGTTAATCTCATTGAGAACCAGGTTTCACGGCAGGAGCTGTGAATATATTTAACTGTTCTGCACATCTCCCAGTTTATGTCTCCAGTAATCTGAGCCAAGATCTACAATGCCGTGTCCCAGCCTGGGACATTATTCAAAATCCATCTGACAACATGAATACTTACTATAAATACTACTAATGTGATTGCCATTGTTTTTAGTTTCTTAAGGAGTAGTTATAAATAACTTAATATATTAATTATATAGTCTTCCTGTAGTACATGTCCATGTCTGTAAGCAGGTATTTGCTTTTATAGAATGAACAGCCAATTTGCTTTCATCCCTTGAGACTCTTTTAACTATTTGACATTAAACTAAGGTGCCACATTGCTGCCACTACAATCCTGTAATTTTTTAAAGATGTTGTTTCCCTTCGCCATTCTTGTGGATATTTTGTTTTACAGTTGGGTGTGAGACCTGTCTGCTTTTGTAACTGAGGAGTTTTGAATTGTCTGCTCTAGTTGACAAGGTTGTTATCAGTGAAAAGTTGGACTCGATGATCTTGGAAGCCTTTTCCAATCTGAATGTTTCTGTGATTCTGTAATGATGCTGTCATTTGTATCACTGTAACAAACGGACCTTCATAGACACACTACCTGAAAAAAACTGGTAACACTCATAGTCTGTGTGGAATAAGGACAAATTTGCAATATAAGTATCCATGAAACTCTCTGTGGAATAAGTTCTCTGTTAAATCCATGTGTCTGCCTGGGTGAACTGAAATATAAAAAAAATCTTTATCACTGAAACTTTTAGACTATTTTTGAGTCATGTTGTTTTTGTGATCACTGGTGCAGGTAGGAATGAATGTCATGGGATACTGCCAATTACTATTTTGCTGACATAAATTAAATCCTTCATCAAAATTAAGTCAAAACAGCAAGTCTTACCATATCTGTCAGCACGTGTCATGCATAGCTAGTAGAGGAATAGTGTCTTTCTTGTAAGTGGTAAAAAAAAAAAGGAAAACAAATCTGAAATTAAAATCTAATATATACATTAAACCAAGTGTTTAACTAGTTATTTTTATTTCTCTTTTTGGGGGAGGTAATACCATAAGTGACTTTTCCAAAACTTTCCTACATACAATATTATTTTTACATATCTGATGTCAAAGGATGGACCTCTAAAGTTCAGTAAGCAATAAAAGAATCTCAGGTTTTCAATGGAAAATGGAAAACATATTAGATCTTTTTATTTTGATGTTTGTGGAAAAAGGTAAACAGAAGTATGAACATTTTTAAAGGGATCCAGTGTCTTGATATAACAGTAATAGTTGTTTACCTTCACACCCTCAGGGCCTGTCTGTGTAATCTTGAACTCTCTTAGTGTTAGCATTGCAAGGAAATATGTGGATAGGAAGGGAAGAATCCTATTGCTTGAGAAAATGAAGTTGGTGATGATATTTTTTTATATCAAGAGTCTGAGAATTCTGTTAGGAACAAAAGTATTAGGAGATTGTAGATATTATTTAGGGTCCAGTACATAGTCATAGTGTACCAGTTTGAAGTTTTGGAATTCCATTAATGAGAAAAGAGCAGTGGCAGTATTTAAAAGTACATGAGACATAAACTGGAAAAAGTATATTGTTTGGAGATACAAAAACTGCTGAATTAGAAGAATATACAGGTTGGCATTGTACAGCTGACTTTGAAGTTGTTGATAACTTAGATTTTAAGGCTGCCTTGTGAAGAAAATGTAGTACTGTTCTTAGTGGTTAGAGTATTTCCAAGTTCTGTTACTCAGCAGAGATAACTGATCTGATCTATAATAATGTGGTTGCACACTGTTGGTTAGAGTGTTGGGTTTTGTACTGTATTTCCAGTACATTAGATAATATGTTTTGTTCTAGGAGATTTCAACCTAATGTGACACTGAACCAGATTACTCTAATGAAGGCCATGGAATTGCAAATAACAAATTGTGTTTTCCTCAAAAGGTATCTTTTAGAGTTGAAAACCTGTTCTCCTAAAAATAATATTGCAACCTACTGTATTTTCCATTGCCACATGTGCGCAGAATAATTTATGCTGTACAAATGGGTGCAATTCCAGCAGGCAACATTTGGCTCCAGCTAGGAATTGCTGGAGTCTTCTGGTTTGGCTCCAGCGGATCTTTGCATTTTTTCATTGAGAAGAGTACCTGGTGTCAGCTGGTGGTACAGTTTACCAGTTTTATCTGGTTTTGTTTCATTCTGCTGCCTTTCCTCGGGCTTAGAATTAAAAGCCAAACATAGTCAGAAGGGAAAAAAGGGTTTTACCTTGGTATTTTTTAAGGATCCTCAGGTGCACCACGTCCAGGTAGAATGCACCGAAATGCACCCCATAATGAACACTGAAAAGGCACCCACGCGATGATTCACAGTTACAGGCCATGCAAATTAGCAAATCTATCAAAGATTCCCCAGTGAGAGGCTCAAGAGAAGCCCCCGTCCTGAGGAACCTTCCTCCTGGATGGGCCTATCTCAGTTTACAGAATGTGTTCTGGAGAGGACCTTGGTGTCTGGGGCTTTTTGACCCCCAGCTGCGAGGCCTTCAAGATGTTTGGTCTCTTGGCTTAGCAGAACTTTGGGTCTAAGCTGTTATCAGACTTAGGGAGTTACACGTATATGTTGCAGTGTGTCAGTTCCTGGGGGGGCATGGCATGCCACAGCCTTCCCGGAAGCGCTGCGGGGATCTCTTAGGGAAAGCAGCCATGCTGCATCCCGTGGCCTATTCCAGGCTGCCCCTCACTTGCTCTGGCTGGTTGTGGTTCCACAATAGATGGTGATAAAGGAGACAAGAAGGCTTTCCGCATGGGNCTTTTTGACCCCCAGCTGCGAGGCCTTCAAGATGTTTGGTCTCTTGGCTTAGCAGAACTTTGTGTCTAAGCTGTTATCAGACTTAGGGAGTTACAAGTATGTGTTGTAGTGTGTCAGTTCCTGGGGTAGCATGGCATGCCACAGCCTTCCCGGAAGCGCTGCGGGGATCTCTTAGGGAAAGCAGCCGTGCTGCATCCCGTGGCCTATTCCAGGCTGCCCCTCACTTGCTCTGGCCGGCTGTGGTTCCACAATAGATGGTGATAAAGGAGACAAGAAGGCTTTCCGCATGGGGCTGGAGAAGGTCTTTATTCCATGGCCCCCAGGAGCCTAGAGCCAGCTCATGTGCTGGCTCCCAGAGGTCGAGAGCCAGCACACGGCATGGCCAGGCCAGGCAGAGAGAGGCTGGTGCCCCACGGTAGAGAGGGGCTGCGGCCCCAGTGCAGAGAGGAGGGCACATGGCATGGAGCCTCGGTGTATCTGGGGATGAGGGGGCTGGAAAGGGCACATGGACTAATGGTCTCAGAGCATAGAGCTGGTACATGGGCGGAATTGGGGTAACAGAATCAATGGGAAAAACCCGAGGGAGTGGTTAGGCCTAGGGGTGGGGAAGTGGGAGGAGTCACATGGAAAGGGCAGGTAATTTAGTAACAAAATGGATGGGGAAATACAACGCCACAAGTATGTGGGCTAAAAGCAGGAAGGATACCTAAAAGCTGTATAAAAGGGTATATAAAAGGGTATATAAGAGGGGAATATGAAAAAGCAAAGAATCGTCACGGTATCAATTCCACCAGAAGAAATACCATTGTCATCCCCTCCAAACAAAAAGACTGCCTATAATTTAATCTTTCCCCCAGTGACCCCCAATTCACACCCTTACTGATATTTGTGATATACTTGTTCCAGTAATTTCTCTGTTGATTGGAAATTGTATTACATTTATCAGTCTTATTTTATATATGTATATAGAACACTTTTCATTTCTGCTATTTTCAGTGTTGTTATCTTGTTAGCTTTGAATTGGCCTTATACATACGTATTCTAATCCTTACTTTATATTTTGGCTTCCATAGAGGAACCATAATGTGAGTCTATTGTGACCTGTAAAAAGAGGAGAAAATGCATCAGGTGAAGACTGTTCATGAACTCACAAATGTGTATTATTATATTGGTCCCAAAAAGCTAGAATTAGACTGGGATAGATTTCAATACTCAATTAATTTGGTCTCTGCTATGGGAGCTGCTGGAAATTTTAATCTGTTCTTGAATTTCTGGCAAATCTGGTCGCAGACTCCCTAGATCAATAGAAATTCATTTGTTGTCAAAGCTGACCTTGTTCTCCTAAAACATTGCAGAAAATGAGCTTTTCTAACTTAAGGCTTGGTCTACAATCATCCAAATTATATCTGTTTAGATAACCACATCCATTTCACTGAAGCTTCCTGTTCTGGTCTCTGCCAGAGACAGGATACCCTACTGTACTGTGCTAAAAGGGGCTACAGATTTGACTTGGCACAGGAATTCTTACTTCTTATGGCATTTCAGAGACAGTGAGCAGCAGCTAAACCTCTCAACAGCTTCAAAAGGGTGACTGTAGGGAAGAATAGGCATGGTTCAGTCCTAGATGTGTTTTTTGCAAGCACTGACTATGTCTGGAACTTATTAAGATTGTAATATTTTTAAATGAGTATGTAATGTGAAGGAGAACCAGAAATACTTCTGATGGGTCTATAACATTAGGTCCTTAAAAACCCTCCTTCAAACACTGTGAGGTTTCTTGTAAAATAAGTAGTTTCCCCTTGTCCTTTTTATTTGTGGTCAATTGCTGTGGTCATCATCTCTGCAGCAGCTGTCAGACTGCACACCTCACTGAGGTGGTCTAGCAGGAACTTTACTAAAAGTTTTAAACACAGCAGTCAGGAAAAAAATAAGGTTCATTGTTTGACAGTGCATGGCTCAGGCTCAGTATCTTTCATCTGCAGTTGCCTTTTCTATTCAGTAGAGACACACAGATATATGTCACCATCTGTGAGTTGCAGATTTTTTTTTAGCCTTGTCTTTTGTCTTCTGTAAATATACAGCCTAAGAGCTAATTCCTAAACTCATAACTATTGTTCCACTGCTGATTTGCTAGTATTGATTTTGAACCAAATCCATACAATTTGCATACCTGGAAAGTCCCTGAAATGGCATTGAGAATATGGATTGTTTGTGTTTTATGCAGTCTTTTAGAAGGAGGTGGAAAGTAAAATGTTGCAAATGGAGACAATATTAAAGCTATGTCATAAATATGCAGATCGTAAAAAGAAAGCAATTTTTTGGCTTGGTTTTTGAATCCATCTGCCTATTACAATTTTTAAGTTCAAACAGCAAAACTACTTCTGATTTAACTATTACATATTTGGCAAGCTTAATAAAGAACAAATCAAAGCTAAATCAGGGGTATTTACAACAACCACAAATTTAATCCAAAGTGGGTACTTAAATGCTCATATAGTTCTAAATGATGTTCCTTCCAGATGGTGAATTAATGTAATTTTAGCAGGAAGTGAAGTTGCACAAATACGCAGTATTTAGAACACTCACTGATTTCATGTTTCTGTACCCACCAAGGCACAGATGTTACTTACCATTTTCGTGCCAGTTGTCTCTATCTTCCTAATAATTGCAAACTGAGGAAGAGAGTTTGCAAGGACAAAAAGGGAGCTGGGAAGAACTTTAGTTTGTAAACCCTAATTTAGATGTAAAAGAATCTTTTCTATCCTTGACCTATTGCACCTCCAGAATAATAATGATGGTGGCCTACTTGTGGAGTATCTCATTGTGACTGGGTCTTGTATTGCCTACATTGTCACCATTTCATTTCTAAGTAAAATCTTTGAACTTGTTGAGGTGTCTCTGGCTTTCAGTATACATAGTCTCTCATGCCGCTAAAGCAGTGGTCAGAGGGAAGGCACAAGACAAATCTCTTGGCTTAAATAAAAATGAATTCCTGGTAGGTTGGTCCAGCATGAGAATTAAGTTCATTCATTGCTGTAGAATGGCTTGAATTTGCTGGGCATATTTTGAAACCTCTCATTTTTCCATTTGTTTTGCAGCAAGGAGAAGGCAACAAAGATTGTGAGCTGGGTACTAAAGATATTTTACAGGGTTTTTTTGGATGCTTCCGGTGAGAACTTCTTAGTGGAAGAGTTGTATAAGAGATATTGTAGAGGGTAGATTCAGACTAGGTCTAAGTAGGAAATACTTTACAATTTAAATGGTGAAAACAGAAAAAGGTTTCTCAGAGAGGCTGTAGATGCCCCCTCCCCAGAAGCATTCAAGATTGGGTTGGATAGGGCTCTGAGCCACCTGTTCCAGTTGACAATGTCCCTGGTCACTGTAGGGGAAGTTGGATCAGATGATCTTTAGAACCAAACCACTCTGATCCTGCGAGTGTGGAATTGTTGTGTAGGTGATGTGTAAGGCTAGGCAGTACTGTTTGCTTCTCCAGTTGAAGGCAGAAGTAAATGTGTGAAGTATGAAGGAATCTATTAGTTCTCTAATTGCCTTTTTGAACATTGGTGAAAATTAGAGTGTTGGAAGATGTGCAGCAGCTCTGAGCTGTACCTTTCTGGAGCTCACCAGTTCAGCACTGCTGCTACCTGAAACATAAAATCTGCAGTTCTCTGTCCACCTCTGCCTCTTTCCCAATTTTAGCAGCTTTCATGTGAATGTACTAGCACTCTCTCTAATATATTTTATCTTTGTTGGCCATGCGAGACACAAACCTACTGGGACTGCAAAGGAACTTTACATTTCTACTCACTACTTAACCATAATGGGGCACAATAAAGTAGATTGGCTTCATATGTTTACCTGTGTGTTGAAGACACATGTGCTCTTTGATGGATGTGTGTGTGTTCACAAAATAATGAAAATAAAGAATTTTGAGGAAGTACTAATAACGTGATGGAATTTTAAGACCTATTTGTTTAGTATATTCTAATTCACAGTTCCACAGCATTTTGTCCAACATTTTTCACAGATGACAACAAATATGCATTTCTCTTCTTGCCCAGGGACTAAAAGGTGACCCTGGTAGTCCTGGTGTGGCTGGTCCAAAAGGAGAAAAGGTATCTTTTAAATCTATTAAGTTGTATGTCTACGTGAGTGTGCATGACATTCTTCAGTTTTGAACACGTTGCCATAACTATGTAACACCCACTGCTGCCATTTGTGCAGCTTAAGGGTTGAAGAATACAAGCACAGGCTAACTGTAAATGCAAAAGACAAGTACCCTTTATCACAACGAATTTTAATAGGAGTTCTGAGCAGGAGCCTAAATTTGGTGTTCTGTATCTCTCTCTGCGTGCACTAATTTGCTCCTGTGAACTAAACCTGAAGGTCTCAGATGTGATTTGTGCCTCAGTGACCTAATTCTGTGAATATTTAGTCAGTCAGATGTCTTTACATACGCAAGCTGTCACACTGACTTCAGCAGCCACCTTGTGCATGTAATCTTCAGCTTGTAACTTGACATATGGAAATGTGTTTTGAAGGATTGCTTTTCTTATGCTGTGATTCATTTATGCAGAGGGCTGGCTTTTTTTTTTCCCTTTAACCTGTGGTGAGCTGTGTATATCTCTGCCATTACTGGAGCAGAATATCACTTTACTCGCATATTTTCATAAGCAACCTGTTTGATGATTGTACTGAAATTACTTCTGCAGTGCTGCATATTCTCTAAAAGGTCTAGAGGTTAAATATGTATAACTAAAGAGATTGTTGATTTGCTTCCTCTCCTGTTTTAACTAGGGAGATGTAGGACCTCCAGGACCGGCTGCCTCCACAGTGAGTACATATTATGCAAAATCAGCCAAAAGAAAATCCCTAAGAAATGCTGCATGTTTTTCACTAATTTGCAATGTAAATACTTCCACTAATAAACCTAAAGGTCAAATCCCTTTCTTCAGAGTGCCTCTGCATTTTCTATATGACTTGTGAGGGGGATTCTGTAAATATAAAAAAAATAAGCAGGTTTAAAACATCTTGCTTCCTACCAAATGCTAACAAGGATATTATCTTGTTTATTCCATGTATAAATAATATAGGTTTGTTCAAGTGAAAGAATTCCCTTGTTATTTTTAGGAAAAAGCATTTTTCAGTAAAAGCTTGCAAAAAATTATCAGTGCTGTTAGGGTATTTTATCAGACTGTGTCTCTAATTTTGTCATTAATTAATTTATTCACTTTCATATGATTTACTGAAAAAAAGAAGGTGTGAGGTCAGACATGATGATTAGCTGTTTTTTAAGTATCAAGGAAAGACCTCTTCAAGTGTGGATTTGACAGGGTTTTTCTGAGGTTCTGGTACACCAGAAAATAGAACTGATTCAAGTATTGTATTCTGGCTAGATACTGCTGTATAGATGGTGGAAAATGTTCTTAATTTCCTTGCAGTGATCCAGGCCCCAAGCATGTGCAAAGCCTGAAGAAAAGTGTCCCCAAAACTCTCAAGGGCATGTCTTGTTTGCTTCATAAAAGTAATAAATCCTGTCTGAATTCTAGGGGTTTTGCTCATGAGCTGAGATGAAAAGCTCTTCCATTCAGAACAGCCTATTTGGGTAAAAACAACTCAAAATGGTGTAAAAGAGGGTGGCAAAAATGAAAAAAAAAAAAAAAAAAAGAGAGAGACAAAAACTTCCAAATTCCCAGGCTGTAGTTTCACAACATGAATAGCTCTTCTCCCAGATTCAGTGTTATGAACCACATCTATACTATTCATATTACCCATGTAATCCTAAATAAACTTCAAAAGAACTGTCATTCATAGTGTAAATGACTATACATTGTCTTTTCCCTCTCTTAATTTCCAACACTGTAGCAGCAAGGATCTCCATTATATCTTATAAACATTGAAGGATGTCACAGAGATCAATATGATAAATTCTACTCTTAAGGTGTCAAAATTAAGTTGCCATGTTTTAGAGTACTCTTTTTTTTGGATTATGAAATCTAATTTCCCGTATCTTGACTTCCTGGGAAGAAGTTAGTATGGTGTCCCAAGATCAGTGACTCTTTGCTGCAGTTCATGTCTTGCTAGAGGTGAACATTTACGTCCTTTAGTTCTTGATTATACAAACTCTGTGTTGGAAGAGTTAATATATTATTAAAATATTATTAGTAACCTGCAATTTTACTGTAGTAGATGCATTGGAGTATGTCTTGCTTTAGAGAGATTCTCACAGGCCTTGAAGGGATCACAAAAATAGGAATTGGACATGTCTGAAGATAACACAGGAAAAAAACCCTGAGGATATCTATTTTGTGTGTGCTCTAAGACCACAGAACAGTCTTTTTGAGCATTTTTTTATGTAAATGAAGGGAAAATTAGTACATCTGTTCTGATAGAAGTACCCAGGTATAAGTCTCTTTTTTCAATGTGTTCATTCTCTTAAGTTGCTCTTGTGGACGCTTATCTTTTGTAAGAATCATACTCAGAGGTCAGTAGTATGTTATCAAGAATCATAGAATATGCTGAGTTGGAAGGGACCCAGAAGCATCACCAAGTCCAGCTCCCTGCCCTGCACAGGACCATCCCCAAGAGTCATACCATGTGCCTGAGAGCATTGTCCAAAAGCTTTTTGAACTCTGTCAGGCTTAGTGCTGTGACCACTTCCCTGGGGAGCCTGTTCCAGTGCTCAGCCTCTTGCTAGGTGGAGAACCTTTTCCTGATATCCAACCTAAACCTCCCTCCTTCCCTCAGGTCCTGTCACTGGTCACCACAGAGAAGAGATCAGTGTCTGCCCCTCCTCTTCCCCTCATGAGGAAGTTCTAAGGTTTCTCGTCACTCTCCTCTTTTCCAGGCTGAACAGCCCAAGTGACCTCAGCTGCTCTTCCTCTCAAGGCCCTTCTTCCTTCTTGTGGCCCTCCTTTGGACACTCTCTAATAGTTTTTTAATAGTTCTTTCTTACATTGTGGTGCCCAAAACTGCCCCCAGCACTTGAGGTGAGGCCGCCCCAGAGCAGAGCAGAGCGGGACAATCCCCTCCCTTGCCCAGCTGGTGATGCTGTGCCTGGTGCTCCCCAGGAGACTTTTGTCCCTCCTGGCTGCCAGGGCACTGCTGAATCAGAAGCTGCTTTCAGATTGCCTGAACTTACTCCTTCTGTACCTGAACTGATCCAGTTTCATAAAATGGACTGTTAAAGAACTGCACTTCTTTGATTACAGAATGCTGTGCAAAAGTTTCAGTTCATTGGTTCCAGCACAGCAAGATGTCTCTGTGTTGGTACATTTACTGATGGTCATCTTTACACTTTTTAAAAGAAAAGATTTAAATTTTAGGAAAGCAGACAGTCTTCAGAGGGATGTAAGTAACTGATGTAGACAAGAGTGAGTGTGAATGGGTTTAGCAGTTTGAAGACAGATTACAGCAGAGTGGTAATATACAGCCCAGCAGGAAGGCTTTCTCTCTCTGCCACTGTAAATAGTCCTGCGTTTCTGTTGGCAAGAGCTAAAAAGAAGATGAATTACATGAGTGATGGTGGCTAGGGGAAAATTCAGTTTTCAGAGTGGTTTTGTTTGTGTGACTTCTGTGTGGCTGTGACTCTTACAATATATAATCATGAAAGGAAGATGTTGTATCTTGCTGTGAATGAATAGTAGGTCAGATAATATCACGGTTCATGTGTCACTTAATGAGAACTTACTATGTCAGAACCATTCATGCTGCTACAGCCAAAATATGATGTAAGTGTTTCAGTTATGAATCCTGTTAAAGTTTTAAAATGTTCCATTCATTTGGGATGCAGGCATAATGTCATAAATTTATCCTCCGCTTCTATTAAGTTTTATTTTTTCCTAATGTGAAAATTATTTATTTTTATCTAAAAGACACATGACTTATTATGGTGGGAGGCAGGGAGGGAAGAGGAGTGAAAATGATGACACACAGAACTAAGTCCTGAATATGACTTTTGGGCAGGGAGGGAGGGAGGGAGGGAAGGAATATTAAAGGGACTTGGTTTTGGTCAAACTGGACAACTGGTCCTGGGTAATCAACCTCCTGCCCCAGTGTCACTGCATACAGAGACACGTGGCAAATGATGGCATTATATAGAGCTCTACTGCCCTGTGCAGCTTTTCCATTCCTGTGTGTTTCCATAGAAATCATGTATCAGTGGAATAAGCTGAATGAGGACTATCATATATTCTGATTTCAGTATAAACTAGACCATCAGTAGTGTTGTTCAGGGTCAGAATATTCTCCCCATACACAGACCTGTACCATGCTTCTGTCCTTAGCACAGGGACTGTGGAGGTAGCAACAGACTGAGACTGCTTCACTGCAGCAGCTGGTTGGTCCAGGGAGAGTTGCCTGTAGGTAATCTACACAAGTATGTAACAGCAAGTGGTAGAAATTCCTGTTTTTTCCTTTTGTCTGTGCTATTGGCACCTGCCAAAGTCTAAAAGAAGTCACTGGCTCTGGGTCTAAAAGTGTTTGTGCAACCCTAATGAGTAGGAAATCCTCCGCTGCTCAGAAGCATGAGAAACGTGGAAACATGAGAAAATACAGAAGAGAATGAAGGGATTGGTGCTTGGAGGAAAAAAGATGTATTTTTAAGTGGTCAACTGACAGATATACCCATTATAGTATGGAATGAAGGATATTTCGAGGCAGTGTGTATGGCAGAATTCATAAATATCCAACAGCTGTAACAACCTATTAGGTAGATGAGCATATGCCAAAATGCAAAACAAGCAAAACAGTATCACTGCTTTTTAAGATGCAAAAATTATTTTATGAGCTTGAAATTGAAATTTCATGGCTCAGAAAGTGCATCTGAAAAATAAAGTGGATCTCTGGATCTTCCTGTTTGATGTGAGTTAACAGAAAACTTCACACTGAAATCCTAACAACATGAACACTTAACAAAACTTCTCACTTGTTGCAATAGCAGAGAATTCAGAAAGAGGTGGGATAAGAATCCCATGTGTCTCTGTGCATTTCTTTAAGGCACATATGTAAGTTTTGTGAATACAATTTCATCAATTATGCATGAAGAATTAGAGAAAAGAAACAGCACTGTAATGCAAAATATGCTAAGCTGTAAGAAGAAATACGTGATAAAGTTTGTAGGACTTACATAGAATCCAAATTAAATTGGCAATTTCAGTAGTTCTAAGAGTGTTTGTTTGACTCGGGCATTATTCAAGCAAATACATTTTATTGTGAATTTGACATATATGTGTTTATATTTGAGCCCTTTTATTGAGGATGTAAAGTTTCCCTGTTTTTCTGTGAGTCAGTTAACACTACCCAAGTCTAGATACACATATTTATTTTTTTCTTCTCAGTTATGGTGGTAGTTTTACGGAAGTAGTCTAAAATCATGAGTGATTCTCAGCCTTTCTTTATGCTGCCTTTAATTTCTCTGCTATGTTCTGAACTCTCTGTAAGTACTAGATTTCTTTTCTTCAGTACTTTTCAGGTGTCTTATGAATAAATGCTGGGATTGTATTTTGAATTTTTCCCCTTTATTATGTCCACTTTATGCAGCAATACGTGGAGGAAGTTTAAAGCTTAAGTTCCGTGATAAATTGTACTGTAGCTGAGGAACCTTCAGAGAGTAAAAAGGAGGGATTGTACTGCTCTGTGGTGTGGTTTTGTCGAGATGTGGGATTTAGTGGCAGAAGATGGGGACTGTGTTCTGCAGGGTCACAGCTGGCTCCACAGCTTGCCCGCTCTGGTATCCCCAGCTTAAGCCTGTGCGTGCCGTGTCAGAAGAGTGACAGGTGAGGGAAGGTAGCACAGCCATCTCTTGTAAAATATATGATAACTATTCCTCTCGACACTCGATACGCTGCTTTTAGTTCCTGAGGAAAATGAGCGTCCGTCCGTACGTTCCTGCGAACCTATCCCTTTCAGGAGTTATAAAATAGTCATCCAGATGGCACCAAGTGTTTACTCAGAAGCCGAGGCTTAAGTCAGTCACAGACAGAAGTCCCCAGGACTTGCTTACTAAGCAGGTATTTGGAATGTTGGCTCCTAGGTCTGGTTAAATCGATCCGAAGGAAGCTGGTGCACAAGTGCCGTGTGGAGGCGGCTGTGGGAGGAAGTTGCAGATTCAGGTCTGGGCAAGCTCCACTGTAACTTTTGGCTCTCCCCCTTTCTGAACAAACATCAGCTACAGATTGCACAGCTTTCTCCTCCTTTTCACATTACTCATGTGAAGCTAAAGAAAGGGACACACACTCTCCAGTAGTAAGCAACTCAACTAATACTACCCTCGCTTTCTTATCATGTAATGACATAAAGGAAAGCAATTCTATTTAACTAAAGAAAGTATAGACTGAAAATTACATTTTCATTCTAAATCTCTTCGTACACATACTTTAAGGAAAATCTGAATTTTATCTATCTGAGCTTTTTTAATGGAGGTGTATTAATTTCCTGAAAATTCTAAACTGTTCTGTTGTTTTTCATAAAATATAGTGATCTCTTAACTCCCACAGTATAATTTACAAATAATCTCTTCTTCAAAAAGCGCTTCTTAATTATGAGAGCAGATGCTATTAAGATTACCCCTTTACTGAAACAGAAGATGATTTAGCAGGAACAGTGCAGTTTTTATTTTCTTTATGCAGTAATACTGATACTGAAGGCACAAGTGAAGATTGAAGTCTTAACCTTACAGTAAATTCATTTTTCAAAAATTCTTACTTTGATAAATTGGCATGAATGTGATTTATATGTGCTTCATTAGAATAATGACTTGAGAATTGTCTCATATGCAATAGACATCAATGTAATGAATAATTTTGATTTACTCTTCAGGATTTAATTATACTTACTTTTGCTTAGCAAATAAACCTATGTTTATTAAAAGTACTAGGTTCATGAAGTGTGAACTTCTGTGAAATTACCCTTCCAGTTTCCCTTTCAAATTGTTTTCTCTGAAGGAAAGTACATTTCAAGTTAATAGACAGAGCTAAGAAATGGCCAAATGCAAAGAATAATGACATCAGTGAGGAACGTATTTTCTGTTTCCTCCAGTAATAAATTATCAAAAAAATGTAGCTGATCATGTTTTCTGGCAGACTGAAAAGCTACTAGCATTTCATTCATTTAGCAGACTTCTACTAAATGCTGTCTGCTTTTCTATAGGAGTAAATGGATTGAAAGAAGTTTAGAAAGAAAGTGGTGTAAGAGCAAAACATTGTGGTCACTGCAGTAAGTTTAAGAGGCCTAGCAGGTGTACAAATCTTTCCACTTGCTGTCTCCAGGTACTTCAGTAAGGATGTGGATGAGATCAGGTCATGTTTGGAAATGCTTAAGATAGAGGTAATCTCATTTCCCTCATAGACAGTTATACAACAGGAAATTAGTCATCCTTCTATGATTTTCCTGTGCCATTTTTCCCATTGTAACATGTTGTAACAGTGAGGCGTGTCTGCAAGCTCTGTGGGCTTCCATGTGGGTGGTGATGGACAGTCTTTTGGACAAGAAGAGGAAACCATTGTAATTGTATTTTAAGGCCTCCCTCATCCTCCTATTTGGGCTTCAAGGTAGGGCAGCATCACAGTTGCAGCAAGTAAACTGCCTGAAGACACCTGAGAAACCAACATTTTGGCCACCTTGACTGCAGGGAAGTTATTCATATTTCAGTTCCTTTGCTTGCTGAGTGTGGTAGTCTGTTTTTACCTGAGAAGGAGCCATTCATTTACTGTCAGTATGGTACAAACAGGCCAGAGAGGAAAATATTCTCAAAACAGAATAGAGGGACCACAGGGACCTGCATAGTAGAACTTGTTCTCTACAAACACCTCCAGATAAGTAGATGCATTTAAGACCTATTGAACTGCATCTTGTTACATGCTGTCTGGGATGCTGTGCCATTCTTGCCTCAGTGCAGCCACAGCAGTACCATTCATCCCACAAGCAGTATTGGGTGGCTGGGGAGTGCTCTCCAAGTCCGTCAGGCTGCAGTTCTTCACTGTGACCACTCGTCGTGTTATGCCAGGAATTTGGGAATCTATGGTCACTTTTTACCTGTCTCTTGATTACTGTGATCCCATGCTGCTCTATTTGTGGAGTTTACAAAGGGATCATTCAAGAGTGTGCCAGCTTTTCTTTATCCTGACAAGAACTGTGCTTTAAAGAACTACATCAATCCCCTGCGGAGGGAATTGCCTGCCAGTTTGCTTTTTAAAATGTTTTAGCGTTAATGTTGTATCAGTGGAGCTATACCTTTCTGTTTATCAACATCATGTGTTGAAATTGCTTGACAAAATCATACCTGTTACAGTTAGGTTTTTTTGAGGTAGCAAGTTTTGTCATTATAAAAGCTTGCATATTCAAATGCTTAAAAATGACCTATTCTTACGTTACCACAAGGCGTTTCTGCATACCTAATTTAGAGTATGTCTCTGTCTTTGACTCATGTCACTAAACTACATACATTTTCTCCCTTTCTAGTAGCATTTATTCTGTAAAAATTGAGGTCGTGGTTGCTGGAATTCATAGTGAGGAAAAACTGGATGAGAGTAGCTTGTGTATAGAACACACAAACCAGTCTATAAATGAAATCATTTTTGTGCCTTAATTAGACCTGCATTATTATTGCTAACATTTGTATTATATTTCATTTGTGCTGAGAAGGAAAAGTATTCCAGCTCAGAATGTATTCCAGCAACGCTACGTACAAGTGCGTAAGGCAGCTATCTACCCTTCTGCTTCAAAAACTTTCATCTATGTCTTGAAGTGATTTCCAGAATACCAAAAATATATGTACTTGTCTAATATTTTGCTCTCTTGACCTCAATCATAACACAACAATCTTCCATGAGAAGTAACATGAATAACAGCTTTAAGTAACTTCACCGTTGCACTTCAGCTAGGATTTTTTCTTTTCATACTTTCCTTGTTTCACCATGGGGTCACGATAAGAACTTTGCTTTTTTGAGAGTACATTCTTAGGCAGTTACTCTGAGTTGTTAAATTTATGAATGATGCCTCCACCATGTCTCTGCAGATGCTTGTCGTGATGTAGCAGGTATTTAAAAATGCTTTTGTACCTGCAGTCACATGACAGGATTTTAGCCCTTCTACAGTAAGCGGCTTCTGAAAGCTCCACACTCATACATTTTAAATTAACAGCTTCTGAAACTTAAAGCATATTAACTGTCTGAACTGTTTGCTGATTTTTTCTACAACTTCTTATTTTTCTTCTACTGTCACGAGTTAAATAATTCTTATTAATTTTTATCTCCTGATACTTATAAAAATATTAGCTGTTAAAGTACTAAAATGTTCATTCCTACAGACATTTTCAATACAAATTCTTTTTAAAACTCACTTATTCTACTGTAGCATTTTTTCAACCTGTTGTTTTTTCCTAGTTTCCCTCAACTAAGGCTTAGACTAAGTCTGGGTGACATTTTGTTTAAATATCTGTCTGCATGTTCTTCACAGTGTGCTTACTTTCTCTGTTCTATATTCTAACCAGCATCTTTTCCCTTGTCAACACTTCCCTTCATGGTTTACCTCTTATAAAGGAATTCACAAGTTTCTGCTCTTCATTTTCAAGATTTGGTACAACCCTCTTATGCCTACCCATGCATCATGTTTCATCTCTCTTCATAGCCATCCTCACTCATTGTGATCAATTTTCTAAGTTTCAGTTGCACTTCAGGACATCCCCATTTCACTGACTTTTATTTTCCCCAAGCTACATGGTAATATTTGAGACATTTACACTTCACGTTCCTCAAGCTCCTTCAGGTACGTAGCTCCAAGGGGCTTGCTTGGTCCATGACAGGAATAGGCTTTATAGACTGTATATGTTATTTTAACTCACTGCTCCACAAAGTAGGTAGAAGGCTACCACCTTCCAGCCTCAAAGGTGGCCTGGCAGAGTCAGGAAAACCCCATGTGTGTTAGGTCACTTCCAAGGATGCATCATGTTTTCCTGCCAGCCTGATGTCACACAAATAGGCTGGATTTATACCTCACAGTGCCTTGTGCCATTCCTAGACATTCTTTTGCTCATCACCATACCCACGCTCTTGCCAGTTCAAAAGTATCAGAGTGACAGTGACACACAGTGAATTATTTCAGTTGCCTTTCAATACCGGAAGGGCACCCATAAGAAAGGTGGGGACAGACTTTAGCTGAACCTGTTGAGATAGCACAAGGGATAAAACTGAAGGAGGTATTAAACTGAAGGAGGGTCAGTTTAGGCTAGATATAATAATGAAGTTTTTTACAATGAGGGTGGTAAAACACTGAAACATATTTCCCATAGAGGTGGTGGAGGCTCCATCCCTGGAAACATTCAAGTCCAGGTTGGATGGGGCTCTGAGCAACCTGATCTAGTTGAAGATGCCCCTGCTTATTGCAGGAGAGTTGGACTAGATGACCTTTAAAGGTCCCTTCTAACCCAAACTATTGTATGGTTCTATGATCTTAATTGCTTTGGCTGTTGTTTACCTGGGGAGTTGTACATGTAGAATAGCTTGCCTTCTGACATAAATGTTTTGAACACAGTCCACAGCATATCCCATATACCACAGATAGACAGATAGGATGGGAGATAGATATAGGTATGTCTATTGTCTATATTCTATCCCTTTTTCTATGGTGGTGGGCTCCTCTCACCAACTGTGCTATCCATGGTTTGAGGGAGTCTATCTGATCTTTGATCTCCAAAGGAAGATCTCCAGAAATTAAATAGGAATGCTACCTAAGTAGATACTTTAGTCTACCTTCTTGCAAACATGTATTTCTATTCATTGCCAAGTTATATAGGAGTTCAGTAGTAGATGTTTTATTCATCTGTTTAGACAGAATTCACTGTAGAAGGTTTCTTTTTCATTTCTCCTGAAGGTTTCTTCTGCAGTTACTTTTCCACGATCTCTTTCAGTGAATGTTGAGCAGAGATAGCATTGCTAAGTCATTACTTTGGCCAAGTTACTACAATTTTAGAGCTGTGTTAGTTAACATGGCCCATGTTGTCCTATCACTTTTTAAACGGAAGATCCCACTGAAGCTGGTGTGAACTTTTACCTCAGTTTCAATATCAGGATGTGGCTCCTTGTACAGGGGAGTCCTCCCTGCCTAGTTACCAATTGTACAGAGCTCTCCTCCCTTTCCTTGAAGATAAATCTCCTTATCTGGTTCCTTTTTCTTGACAATAATATTGTAGAGAGAAGAAAGAGAATAAAAGTACTCCTTGGATAAAAATGTTGGCTATTAATTATCACTATTGTGCAGTTACATTCTTGTGTAATTCTTGTCCCCTTGGAGCTTTATTGTACAGATATGTGAGGCTGAGTATTTCCTCCCACATAAAACAGACATTACAGGTTTTCATCTCACTTCCCTGCATAAAGTTGTCACTAAAATGAGAAATTAACAAAACAAAATTCCACCTCTTCCTGAATTCCCAGAATTTCTTTACAGAATTAGAATATTGCTAACAGTTGGACGGAGAGAATACTCTGCAAGTTCCACACTACCTTGATGAGAAAGTCAAGAGGCTTTACAGAGGTCACATTGACATGCTGCTTTATGGGTTTTTGTATGCATAAGCTACATAACCTGCACTGTAATTAACTTACTATGATATTATTTTTTTGGACACAACATTCTCATGCGTAGTTTAGTTCCATAAACTTATGGTGAAAGATGGAAATGGTGTGCATCACCTTTGTAAAAGATCCTCAACCACATCCTGTTTACATTATAAACTGAAATGATAGGAGAAATATCCTATAGTGAAATACTGTCTGATAAATTTTTTACCTTCCGTGTTTGAAAGCGGAGAAATTATAGGAATGGAAAAACTCTTGAAGTGACTACTTCTTTTTAAAATTGAATCCAGATTACATTCTAATCAACTTAAAACATTACTTGAAGATATATGAGCTAGCTTCAGAACGCCTACTTACTTTCTCAAGTTAATCTAGGGAATTTGAGATTATAAATGAATTTCTTAAATTCATTTCTAGAAGTCTGGGTACTTTTAAAAATCGTGATTATCAGGGCACCTCAGTTCACCCTTATTGGGTCAAAAAACGTGTAATTGATTCTGAAGAAGGAGTTTGAATTTGACCAAAGATATAACTCAAGCGGAAGCAATACACAAGTCTGAGTAATTTTAAAGATTTTAAAATTTTAATATTTCAAAAATTTTAATGAACAAAAAGTAAGTTCTTTAATTTAGTGACACCCTGTCACAATATGCAATATAACATGCAAGGCTTTTTTTTTTTTTTTAATTATACAGTGAAGAACTGTTACATATTCTTTGCTGATTACATTGAAAATGATTTCACATTTCTTGTTGCTGTAATGGAAATTGGACTGCTTCTTCAAAGTAATTTTTTTAAATTGTGTTCCAAGGTGACTCATGAAGTAAAGGGGGAGGGGGGGAATGACTGTTCTGAGTTGTTCTGAGATTTTATTTTAAGGCTTTATGATTGCATCGTACATTAATCAGATACAAAATTGAAGCCCCATAGGATCAGAAATGGTCTGTGATTTGGTCTGTGGCTGAAAAAGGCAGATCCTTGCACTGAGTTCAGAAGGAAAGCTCACGAGTCAAGGATGTATTCACAACACTTAGAGCTTCTGTGCCTGTTCAGGAGAGAGAGAGGGAGAAAAGAGGCACCGAAGTGTTTTGAAAAGCTGAACCAGACATGCAGAGGAAGCAGCACAGGGCTGGTTCTTAGGACACAGCAAGCATAAGGCCTTCTGCTATATTTAGTTCCCTTTCCCTGCCTTCCCCTCCCCCTTCAGTGCCTATATTTGAATTTGAGTTGTAGAGTAAGTTGTCTTTCATTTAAAATAACTTTCTTTGATTTTTTTTTTGGCATCCCAACTTAACAAGATAAATCAAGTTTCAATTAATATTGTAGTTAAATATAACTATGCTTAATTAATGCTGACTTAAGTAATTAACCTTAATAATGACTTACCTCTTCTTTTCCAAAGGATTCAGCCTTTATACGAGGGAATGTGATTAATAATTATTGTCTGGTTTTTTTCTTGCACCTTAATATAACACTGAAGGAATTGTTACACATAGCCAATTCTTATTACTAGAAATAAATGCCTTGTCTTGCCATCTGGATCTTTGGATTAGTCTTATTTCTATAGAAAAATAGAGGATGAAAATAGCACTGAATGTTATAATGGTTTAATGTTTGTATTTTTAGGGTTTGCTGGAGGGTCCCCAAGGTCCACCTGGCAAAGAAGGTCAAAGGGTGAGTAAACTCTGTGAACAACTGGTGAGTGTGCTAACAGCTTGATGTGCTACTTCTGCCTAAGCACTAATAAAAAATGGTAAGGTAGCAGCTGAGTATGAAGCATGCTGACAACAAACTGAGCCCTGACACTTGAGGTTTCTCTTCAGTTGAAGGAGATTTAACAATTTCAACCATCTAAAGTGTTTTAATGACTGGCAGCACAGATGTATTGTATTGTGTTTTGTGCAGTGTGCTTCTGCTGTAATTTTAACTGAAATAATATTAAAACTTTTCAGTTTTTGTTTTTTTAGCAGGGATGAACTATACCTTACAACATCTAAGATGTATAAAGATATTAATTTAGGGTCATCATCTAAAATATTAACAGAAACCAGTACTACTGACCCTGGTCTTTTAGATGCCATTATGCAAGTGTCAGCACCTAACATACATGTACAAAAGATATGATACAGTAAAGGGGGGTGGGGGGCAGAATTTGCCAAATACATGAAATAAACCTTTGGTTTTTCAGAATTTTAATATAATGAAGTAATTGACTGGTTTCTCCATGTTCTGTTTTTATTTTCCCTGACCTACTGAATTTGATAATTCATTAGAACAGATAAAAAATATTTATGATAGTGGTATCACAATAATTAATTCAGTTTTGTAAAATTATAATCTGGTGTGTTCCTAAAAGTTCAGGAAGATATTAAGACTCAAGCATTTCAATATTTTTACGAACTAAGTGTGTGCCCAGTTTGCAGTTTTGAAGTTGGGTCTCAATAATTCTTGGTTTATTTAAGCATCTTGATATTCAATATCTCAGTTAAAATACCTGAAGTAAAAGGATTTAGTCTTTCTCATTGTTAAACTTATTAAACTACAGTGAATTTTTAAAGGCTAGTTTAACGATTCCAATAATAGTAATAAAACTAACAGAAGACTAGTTCTTGAACAAAATGAGTAATGATGCATAGGCCCCAAAGATATGTTTTGTGTTGGTTTTAAGTTTTAAAAATAGTACTAAATTCCATTTAAGATGAACATGAAGATATGAAAGCTGAGTTTATTTATGTTTCTCACTAAGAATTGAGAACCTGTTCGGAAAAAGTCAGTGTAGTAATGGAGAATTCAAAGTTGTGTGAAGAATATGTTATTAAAGCATATTTACTAGCATATTAACATGCTTATTAAGCATTTTATAATTATTATGAGTATTACGGTTACGCAATTAAATATATACGATACTGTGAATAGATATTCGTATCCATTTTTAGTATATTTTAGAGTTGTTCTGTGGAGTATTGAATCTGCAAAAAGACATACTTGTCCTTTGGGAACAGTTATATATATTCCTGTGTTTTACAAACTTCACTCTTGGAACTTCTTCATTTTTTTTTAATGCAAAAATTCAGAGTTAGCACACTGTATTATATTTAATGGTAGATAAATGGATTTGGAAATACTTTTAAATTTTTTTTCCATTTTGCAGTAGGAATTAGTGGGTTGGTACATTCATCGTGGATATTTTCCTACTCACACATAAAACTGAGCTGCTGTCACACTCCAGCCTCTATAAAAAGGGGAGCACTGAAGGTTTTGTAATCTCACCATGCACACAGCTGCCTTGAGCCAAACAGTGGGAACAGCAGACTGTGGAGCCTCAGCATCTGCCTTTATCTTTCTACCAGTGAGATCATCTGTCTTTATCTTTCTACCAGTGAGATGCTCACAACAATACTCCTTCTGCCGGCCTCTCCCGCCCAAGCATTAACAACATTGTTGGCAGATTTAATTCAGCTCCATGTGCGTTTGCATTTCCAATACATTTAATTACACAATAACATACCACTGGTAACAAGATCTCTGCTCTGTTTAATGACAAACAGGACAGTGCACATCTAATGGCTATTAAATGCTCCTTTTTATTCAATTATAGATGTCATGTTCCTCTGTTCTAATTCCAGCAGATCATCCAAATCTTTCACATTATATGAAGTTATTGCTTTTCTCATGGGCTGTCTTTGGAAGTTTAAAGCATATCATTGAGTGTGTAACTAGCTAATAATTTTTTCTCCAACATACTATTCACACTTAAAAGTAACATTGTGTCCATTCTGAAGACTGGAACTGTAAAATATTAGGGGGAAAAAAGCCACTCCAGAAACACCTGAAAGTATCTATTCAATTTGGATGCCACGCTTTGAGAACATGAGCTTTTTTTTTAAATTGCCATTCATACCATACTTGCTGTATTCAAAATTTAAATTTCCACCTACATCAGGAGCATTTTTAAGTGTTCAACTGCTTTGAAAACTGGTCTTAGATTAATAAGGAGTTGAGAGGACAATCAGAAAGCATGTAACTTACAGATCTTGGAATATATCTTGAAGCAAGGAACTGAGGAGAATTAACAGTGTTAATGGTGATAGTGAAGAAACATATAGAAGGTTCAAGTTAGAGCTAGTGACAGGTAAATGGCAATAGAAAATGAGTAGAAAAGCAAGGAAAACAGCATGCATTTTCATCTTCAGAGTGTTTTAAGTGAGGTTTTATTCTATCAACCCAGATCAGAGTTTAGTATTAGAACTGCTAAGAAATACCAAAGGTGCCTTGTCCCAAAGTGGGCGCCAATCTCCCTGCATTCACTAAAGAGGGAACTAGGAAAACTGTACCCCTATTGAGAGGAATAAGTCTGAGTAGTATATTATTTCACCTCACAGGAATAATCTACACAAAAAATTACATCATAAAAACACATATAATAATTTTTATATAAACAGAAGTGTAGTTATTATAGTAAAGATAATTGAACTGTAGTTTTTGAGTTCAAAGTTATTTCAGCCTTAAAGTGCTTATTGACATGTACATCAAATTGGCTTAGAAATGAAAATTTGCATCATTACTTAATTAGGTGATGTCAGTGGTTTATTTATTTCAAGTGTAAAGGGGGATCATTTTTTCAAATAAGGTGGTAACACCTTTTGTCTGATAGATGCACTGTAGACAGAGTTACGTGGTGTGACCCCATGCATGATTATTAAAATACTGAATATGTCATTTTATGTGTCTTTGATATATTATACTGTATACATAATATAGTAATATAGTATATTACTACTGTATGGTCATGGTGGGTTATGATCTTGCTCCCACATCAAAGAGCAGTTTAGATTCTTACTTGTTTAAATGATGGTCAGCAATGGAAATTGATGACAGAAGTATGTGAAATATCTTTTATCTTAGCTGGTCTCTCTGGATGCCTTCCAGATATCCTAACGAACAAAAAGGTTTGCAGAAAGCAGTACACTAGTGTGATATGTTTACAGAAATGTAGTGTGGGAAGATCATTCAGAAGGAGAGAGATGAAGCCCTGAAAGTTCTAAAAAGAGAGGAACAGAGTTTAGAGATCAAGTGAAGGAATTTGCTTTCAATTTTGCATGGTTTACTACCATGTTTCATCTACACAAAAGAAACTACCTAGAATTTTCAGTAGCTCTACAAAAAATCTTAAAAGATATTCAATGATTCATCATACATGGTCCATCCTTAATTGGACTCTTACTCTGAAGGCAAAAGTAATTGTCACGGCAGAAGACACCATAACCTGATTACATCACAACCTGGCCTTAATATTCACAACCTTAATATTCAGAGAGCACACAGTGAACTTATTTCTGATTCTTCAATCAACCTGAGACTTATACAATACTCATTTAAAGGGCATCTGTGTTGTGATAATGTCATCAGTGAATGTAGTTAAATTTTGTATGCCCTTGTGTTTCTCCTTTTGCCAAGATACCCACTGCCATTCACATTTGTTAGTCAATGTTGTGTTTTTCTGTGGGCTCAAGAAGTCCTCAAACATTAGCTCTTCTTTAAAAAGGCTCATGTTTCCTCTTGCTCTACAAGTCGTGACTTTTTATAATGTTTTTAGGGCTTTTTATCCATAATGAAGTGGTTTGTGTTAGACATGAGATTTTACTTGGCAAGAGCTTTTGGGTTTAGTTCTGGTCACTGAAAAGAAATGGACCAGTAGAAACAGCTACTCATTCCTTTTCCCTCATTCCCACATGAGAAATTCTAGACCACTCTGTGGGCAGCCACTGCATTCGTCCATAATTTTTCAGTGTCCTTCACGTTGGCTTCAGGCATGTTACTGCTGCAGCAACTTGATACTGTTACACAACTGCTCAGAATGACATCAGGAGCTTCAGAAGGTAATTACACATTACTCAGAAAAGTCCCTGGTCCAGTATTACCAACCCACAAAAAACAGTAGGATTGGGTACTAACCTAGCATTGCATGGAATTTAAACCACAGCAGACAACTACGCCATCTTCCTGGATCCTTGTGTTATGCAGAACTGTTATTTTTCTCAATAATCATGCACTTGCTAGGTAAGCACATCTTTTGCAGAAGTCCAGTTTCCACTTGAAAGAACATCAACAACAGACTCTTTGCAAGTCTCCTTGATTTCTTTCTTCCAGTGTTTCTTGTCAATCACACATTTCATAATATGCATTTTACTTTACATTGGGCATATAGCTAATACTCCATTAGCCTCCAGCAACTGGGTTTTTAAAATGTCTTTTTATATTGAAGAGGTATTTAGAGGTTTTTTTCTATAATCAAATCACCATTCCATTAATTCTGACAGAAGTCAACTAGGGGCGTTCAGCTCCCATGCAAAGAATTTTCCAAAGTCATCAAATAATTTTGTCATGTTGCTGTGTATCCTTAAAAATTTCTACTACCTATAGTTTACAGGTTGCATGGAGCTTTCCAGACTCTGCCTTTACTGTGTTAAATGCAATGAGGTTTATATTTCCAAATTAAAATTCCAAATGTTTTGAAAAGTAATGCTTAATTTCAGTTAGATATCTTTGTAGCAGGGATTGTCCCTGAAGTTGATGTTATAAATTTATATGTTATTTTTTCCTGAAAATAATTCAATTTTTTAAATATAATATTTCAGTGAATTCTGAAAGTTTTCTTAGTGCAAAGAATCAAGGCAATTTTCTTAGACAGCTATACTGTGAAATCTAGACAGGGTGATTTTGCATTCTCAGTTAGCCTGCAGAAAAGCCAGGCCCAGCATGCAGCTAAAATACACAGCAGTTTGTGCAGCAGTTTCTGCTTTTTTAAGATTCTCTTGATGCCTGCTTGAGCTCCTGGGCACTTTTTCTGGGATTTGGGCACTTCTGGGAAGCCTCTGAGGACACTGGGGATGCCTTCTGTTTCCAGGTGAGGTTAAGGTAAGAGTAGCTCTAGCAGCTTCTGACAAACTGCGTCAGTTGTCCTTGGGCAGGGGGTGCCACAGCCGTGAGGCCGGGCCCCTTCTGGCCTCTGCTGGATGAGGGCTCTGTAAGAGCAGTTTCTGCAGCGATGGCACGAGTAGCCAGTAAATGCAGCAGGGGGCACAGCAGTTCATGCAGGAGGGCACACAGAAGAGGCCAGAAAACTTTCTCTGTCCAGCATGCACATACTTAGAGATGGTGGTCGCAAGGCACAGGACCCAAGCGCAACTGAAGGAGCACTGGCAGCTGTTTGCTGTCAGACTTCTGGACCCAGGTGGAGGACACAGCTGTCTAAGTCCATAGGGCCTCACACATTACATTCCTCTCTTGATTGTTTTGAATGGTCATGGTGACTGGGAGAGGCTCCTGAAGAGTGGAAAAGAGCAAATATCACTTCTATCTTCACAAAGGAAGATGCAGGGAGCTACAGGCCAATAGGCTTCACTTCAATCCCTGGTAATGTGAAAGAGGAAATCTGTCTGGAAACCATTTCCAAACACATGGAGGACAAGAAGGTGATTGGGATAGTCTCCATTAATTTATGAAAGGGAAATTTAATTTGAACAAATACTTTGCTTTCTACTATGATGTGACTAGCTAGGTGGATGAGAGGCAAGCAGTCAATGTCAACCATAGCTTTAGCCAAGCCTTTGAAAATAACTCCCATAATTTTATCTCGTCAACTTCATAGACAAGCTGACAAAGTACATGTTAGATGGGTGGATGGCGAGGTGCATTGAAAAACAGGATCCAGAGGTTTGTCATTAGTGGCCCAATGTCCAGTTGGAGACAAGTCACTAGTGGTGTATCCCAGGGTTATTACTAGAGCCAGTACTGTCCAGTCCTCACTGACAGCCTGGACAACGGGGCAGAATGTAGCAGAGAACTGGGGCAGGAGAAATCACACGAAGCTCAACAAGAGCAAATGCAAAATTCAGCATCTAGGGAGGAATAACTCCAGATATCAGCATACAATGGAAACAAACTGTCTGGAAGAAAGCTTTGTGTAGAAGAGCCATTTGGACAATAAGCACACCATAAGCCAGCAGTGCATCCTTGGGGCATAAAAAAGGCCAACAATATCCTGGCCTGCATTTGAAAGGGCATTGCCAGCAGGTCAGGGGAGATATCCTTCCCCTTTGCTCAGCACTGGTGAGACCACCTCAAGAAAGATACAGGTTTCCTGAGGGGCGTCAAAGTGCAATTTAGAAAGTTTCATGAAAGGAGAGACTGAGAGAGCTGGGACTCTTCAGCCTGGAGAAGGTCAGCGTGAATCTAAACAGTGTGTAAATGCCTGATGTGAGGGAATAAAGAAGAGGGAGAGATTCTCTTCAGTAGTAGCTGGTGACAGGACAAGAGGCAATGGGCAATAAATTTTTTTAAAATGAACCAAAAAAGCCAACAACAAAAACCAGAAGATTCTATCTGAACACAAGAAAGCAATTTCCTATTGTGAAGTTCATCAAATACTGACGCAGATTGCCCAGGGAGGTTGTGGAATCTCCATCTGTGGAGATATTCAAAAGCTGAGTACACACAGTCCTGGACAATTGATCCTGCTTGAGGACAGGGATTATACTAAGTGATCTCAAGATTTCCCTCCAACCCAGAAAATTCTGTTGTTTTTATTTGAGTAGCTCTAGCTTATTCTCAGCATAGCTGCCAACAACTGCATTTTTATGGATTAATAAGATCTTTTTTTTAAGTCTTTTATATGTATTTAAACAGATTATTTTTCCATCATGGTGGTTTCCCTGGTTCCACTGGTGAATTGCGTTCAAGCATTTACAAATCTTTCTACAATATCACAGCCATATTCTTGACTCTGTATTCCTTGGGATGTTGCAGGTGTCCTGAAGTAAATATTTTTGAAAGAACTTCCTTATTTCCAATAGTTGTGTTTATAATACCAAATACTTCACTTAAGAGGAAGTTATTTTAACATTATCTTAGTAATAAATTAAACACCTCATAAAACTGAGTCTGTTGTCATATCTAGTATCTCAACATTGATTTCACTAAAATTACATGTTTGGAGGGACCTTATGGAATTGCAATATTTGTCTTATGTTAATAATCAGTTTCTTCTCTGAGATTACAAGTTTTTCTAATCAAGAATGAATAAAGTTATTTTGACAAAGTGGAAAATCTTTATAAATAAATTGATGGAGAGCTGTTAGATTTTCTTTACATAATTATTTAAAGTGGCATTAAAATTAATTTAAATTTAGATTGCATTTATCTGATTCATGGAACTTAAATATTTCTCTGACACAATTTGTTTTCTAGTTCAGTGAGTAAATGTTGCACTTTAACAATTATAAAACAAACCTTACAGAGCAATGATAATGTCTGCATTGCAGGTCAGCCTCCTGGCACAATGCAAAACGTTTTCTTCACAGCTAAAGCTCTGGAGTTTTGGAATCTCTTTTAATCTTCTCAGTCCTTCTTGACTTTGATGTAAGTTGTTTTTAAACATGCAAAGCCCCAATCTGATTTCATCTTTAAGTTGGAGTTCTGTATGTTCCTTCACTCTGATATTTAACAGTCCCAAAATGCTTAATGTAAAACAGTTTTTCTCCCAGAATGTCTCTACCTTGAAGTACATATCCAGTAAAATAGGATACAGCTTAAAAATATTTCTTTTTCACATTTTGGCATTTTAAAAGGGAATGAAAAGCTTGTAATTTAGAATGCTAAAGACAGATTTGTCAATTAGAAAAGTTCTGTTTTTTTCCGTTGTTAATTTTCACTGTAGAAATTAAAATCTGACTTTTAATGGAATAGCAGAAATCGTTTAAGAGGCTCATTTGGAATTTTCAGACACTCTTCCAAATACTCTATTATCAATATTTCTTTTAATGTCTTTTAGCCAAAGGTATAGAAACATGAGACAATATGAATTTATATCTCATAACTAAAAATTAAGGTATAAACTATGTAAATACAGTTTAAAACTATTTCTTTGAGTTATTTTGAACTAAAATTGAGCTTTTATGGATACACTTGAAAAATTGTGATGGATTTTGTCTAGCAATTTGTTGGCAGAATAGATTGTGGCATTCAACTTCTTGGCATTACTTTGCCTGTCCAAGGACTTTTTTTTGTTTGTTAAATGCATTTGAATTTTATGTAGTCTGGCTAGGTGTTCCCTTTTAGCATTTTATTAATGAAGAAACTACAGACTTTGTAAACCATTCCTAAAATGATTTTGGAAACCCAAGACTGAGAGCAGGATTACTTTTGTATTAATGAGGAGCTCCCTACTGACTTTTCTCCCAAAACAGGGGATTAGGATCTCTGTGCCATATCCTTCTGTGAGCTTTGTTTCTGTAAAAGCTTTTAGTAGGATATATGAGGAACAGACTTGCAATTGATTTCTGCAAATGGCTTAATTTCTTGCCTTCTGGCCTTATTTCCTGTGATTTTGCTCAGGTTTAACATTTAATACAGAGGTTAATTTGTAATATAGTGGTTACCATAATATGTTCTCAAGGCCAAAGTTAATAGGATTGAAGAAAGGATTGTACATTCAAGTGCTAATACTGTATTACTGAAGTTAAAAAGGTTTCGTTGTCTGCAACATAGATTTTCATTTTAGGGGAGAGAATATCCCAACTCTTGCTGTAATCTGAGTTAGTGTAGGCACTGGAACGTGTCTGGCTGCTTGGTGGCAACTTTGGGCATCTGGAGGAACAGTTTTTTAACTGCCCAAAGCTCCACTCCTGTGGCTGCGTTTAGATACCCAAAGTGCTGACAGGCATCTGTGGGTTAGGCACCCTGAGAGCGGGGTCTTTATTTCACACCCACCTCCTGTTTTGGTTATTATCTGTGCCTTTGTCAGTCTGGTTTTGAGGATTAATCATGAGAATCATAGTTTAGCTTGCAAAATAAATTGCATAAACCTCATTAATTTTGCATAACAACTACAGTAGTTAAGGCTTTAAAGCCCAGATTTCAACTTTCCCTACAACTAGATCCTGTTTTGAAATGTGATGATGTGTTTCAAGAACCACTAATTAGCACTTTCCCTTGAAAATTCACATGGGCTTCTTCTAAGAACTTTTGCCTTCATACTCAAGTGTAGATTCTTTAAATTATTAATTCCATAAATCGTGTCAGTGTTCCTACATAACTTCTTGATTTTTATCCCTAAATAATCTGCAGCTTGTTTTCAAACACTAGGATTGGAGATCTTACTCCTCTAAAGTTAGAGAGCTGTGAGTAGATGGATATGGCATGATACAGCAGGGCGTGGCAATAGAGATGTTGAATTCTTGCAGTGTGTGTTGGACCTGCAGCAGTGCCCAGGGGCAGCAGTCAGAACTAGAGCACAAAGCCTATGGAAGGATGGCCAGAGCCTCTCTTCTGAACAGCTTCCCATCTCATGACAGGCAAAGCTCCTCAAGTCATTTCAATTCACAGAAGGGGTAAAGGAAGAGAGGAATAAAGAAGGCAGCTGACCATGTACTTCAGCTAGGCACTCAGCTGGGTTTCCTGAAGCACATAATTTCTCATTTACTTTATTTTTAGTATTTTATCCTTTTTTTGCCCCAAACCAAGCAGTTATTATTTGAATGATTTGTTATTTGAATGATCTAGCTGAAGTCTGTCCTTCGGGAAAGAGGAAAACAGCCTGCTGTACAAATTAGTTGGGGACAGGCATTTCAGGAGTCAAGGGGACAACATACAATATCTGTAACATTTAGAAAACTTCTTGTCACACTGATTGCCAGCAAAAATATATACAGCACAAAGGAAATAACCAGCAACTCCTTTGGTCTTCTTCAGATATTCTAAGTAGCATTAGACAACTTGTTGGCACCACGTATCACTTTTAAATTAATGTTGGTGGTATTGCATTTTTTATTTAGTTTAAGGAACAATGTGATGCCAAGGACATTTATTTATATTTTGAGTGGTTTCATAACCTCAGTTTTTGCTCAGTGATCATAGCTAAAGCAAGGTAACAGGCCTCCTGTGCGGGCTGTCAGCCCTCTGCACAGCAGTTGGCACCAGGTACGGCTCTCATGGGGCTGCCAAGACCCATGCTGAGCAGGAGATGGCAACTGTGGCTCTCTGCTAAGCTCACTCTATAAACCAGAGAGGACACTGAGATGTTTTTCACTTCTTTCTTGCCAGAAGGATGACTCAAAATCAAAATGTAAATATTTAGTCATGGTCTGGCTCATGGTCTGCTCAAGGCAACAGCATAATGGGCTTGTCAAAAATATTTTTCTAATGGTTTTAATTACCCTAAACAAAAATATAAACTAATTTTTTCTGCTTGCACTGTTGCTATAGTATATGTATATATGTATTTTTTTTTTCCCTGCTGATGCTGAGAAGTCATAGAGAAGCAGGAGTGCTGACAAGCAGGTGGAACTTTGGGTATTCCTAACACTGAAGTCTTTGTATCTGCAAGGCATTGCTGAAACATAGTGGCCTTTCATATATTTTTGCATTAAATTTAAAATACCAGACAGTTTATAAAAGTGCTTGGAGGCAAAAAAAAGGACTTTTATTACTCTATAAAAAGCTTATGCCTCATAGTGATCTGTGTGTTTATTTTGCATGCAACATTGCACGATGGCTAATAATATAATGATGAGATAAAAAGTGGGGCAAATGTTTCTTCTGTGTTTCACTGGGTATGTGTTCTAGTAAGTAATAAATGACAGTGAAAAATAACTACCCCAATTTTTTTTTATAACTGTTTTTTCAGAAAGTTCATCATGTTTTGTCTTTGCTATGTCATAAATCACATTTTAGTTCAACATGTAAACAGAGATAAAATTGCCTTCCCAACATATTCCATGTTTTCCTGTGTAATTAACACCTCGTTCGCAGTTGTGTCTGCCAGTCAAAGCCCTGTCTTCTTCATCCTGACACTTCCTTGATACTTTGTTTAGACTGCTGTGATTTTAAGTGTCATCCTCAGGATACTTTAAATAAGTTCAAACAGGAAAAGGAAGGTGCTTCAAGAAGTCAACACTGTAGATCTTTATAACTCAGAGGGACTATTTTAAAAGTATGGAGCAACTGATCTTTGTTTATCACATTATTACCTCTCAATCTGTTTTTCATACTTTCTAAGGGAAGTTTCCTGGTTTGTATTTTTTTAAAAAGTCAGGAAATATTAGTTTCCACCTGTATTTCCAGAGCAGAGATCAGTCCAAAAGTACCGATGTAGCTCACTGCAGCCCCCTTTCCGTGTGCATGTGTGCCTTTCCCGCTGCTGTGCCCTGTCAGGCCAGGCAAGACCCTCAGCTGCTCAGTGAACTGCATCAGTGAGCTGACCAAAGCTAAAGCCTACTCCACCTTAGCCCAGCTGAGTCCAGCTCTAGCTGGTCCCAGGGCTGCAGGGACAGTATTACCAGCACAGCAGAGGACGTGCTGGGGGTGGGTAGTAAGGGCCAGTAGAGCCTCGAGCCCAGCCCCGGCACCTAGTACTGTATTTTGGTTCTAAAAATTTACTCTTAGCTGCCCCAGTTAGAGCCCTGCATGTGCAAGTACTGGTGGGATTAAACAGCTCAGCACATAACATATGTCTCAGCTAGTTAAGACCCAGGAATTTGGCACGCCAAATATGCTGAGGTGGTTTTGTTTCACGCTGCCCTTAAAACACACTGACTGACTGAGGATATTCATAACACCGTGGCGGCAGCCTGCATGTTGTGTGGCACAACCCAATGGCTGAAACACATCCACACAACCTTTGTTCTGTTTCTTCTTCAGCTTGAAGGGCTTCAAATACCTGCCCCTCTCAGGAGAGTCCCTGTCTTCTAGGCAAGAGGTTACCCTGGAGAGATGCAGGGTGTGAGGGAGAGGGAGTTTCCGCCCTTACTGTGATCATCTTCTTCCCCTCAGCATACATCAAGATTTATGAAATGCAGAGCATGAGAGTGCTTTCCTACAGATCAGGGCTCTCACCTGGAAATAACAAAACTAGATTTCACTTTCTGTTCCTGAGAATACTTCTGCAGTCTATGTGAGACTGGTATTTAATAAAATACAGAAGTAGGGACCATAGCTTACAGAAATATCCCTGTGTGTTAATTGTGAGCTGTCCACAAGTATTTTAATTTTTTCACTTCTTAAGCCAAGTTTTCACTAGGACACCCCCGTAGTGCTTAACATTAATTTACATTTGCCATATGCAAGGGAAAAGTTTACTCTTAAGGGATACAATACATTTTTTCTTTGCCATTTGCACCTCGATATTAGTTTTTCTCAGCTGTTGTTTCTAAAAAATGTGCATCAGATTTCAGCTTGGCAATCAAGATGTTAACTCCTGTAAATTACTTCCATTTTATGTTGGTCTTCCTAAAAAAAAAGCATATGTGAAAACAGTTGTTCAAGCAAACTGTACTAAAAAATTGAAATAGTTACATATGCATGGTTTTTTTAGAAACTGAGTGGAAAGTCTCCCTTAAGTAGACTTTTATGGACTTTAAGTTTTAATGCAAATGATTTTGCATGTGCGTTATATACACACAGATGGTAGTAATTGCACAAAGAAGGTGAATTGTTTTTGCAAATAAATCTCTGGCTTTTGTGCTCATTATCACATCCCAGGGAAGAAGGGTATGGGTGTTTGTTAATTGAGTTAAATTGCACATATGGACTGACTCTGCAAGTCAGACTGCTGCAGCACAGTTTAACATCCCAAGCTCCGGTGTATTCATACAAATGTAATTTCTTTACACCTTATCAAGATACTTTGTTAACAACCATATCAATGTACACCCACATTTGAGACAAAGCTTCAAAATGTGACAATAAATGTTACAGGGATGCAAATATAGTTTGTCATAACTATTAAGAGCAATCCTAGAATGACTCATGTTAGACAGTGCTGCAGCGACTGATACAGAGTATTCATTTGGGATGGGTTTTGGGGGTTTTTTTGCTATAGGCAAAAAATCTTTTTTAGGCAATAAATCTTCTCTTAAAATTCTTATTCCAAATCAGTCCTTAACCACAGCATTTATAAATGTCTGTTGTAATTTTTTGTTTCCAGGGGAGACGAGGCAAACCAGGTCTTCCAGGAAAACCGGGGCCACCAGGACCTCCTGTGAGTAACTAACAAGGGCAATGGGAAATTTTCGCTCTGTCCTTGGACTTTATTAACTCTTTTATAGCAGGTTACTGGATCATAATTATAGCTGAAAATAATTGATTTGTGTGTACTCTGCTGTATCAAACAGCTGCTACTGGTAGCTTTTCTTTACAGCAAAAATAAAAGGACTGGGTCCACAAGTATGAGGGACTACACAAGAGGGAAAGAACAAGATGGAAACTTCAGCAGAGGAGGCAGAAATTGTCATTTCAAATAAAGACTGGCCATGTATGCTAACTGTGAATACTGTACATTCATTGCCTTTGCAAAATGTGTGATGCTCTGTAGAAGAAGGGATAATTTCTCTCTCACAGGGGTAATTTGAAAGATGAAGGACTGTGCCAGCATGTGCCAACTGTCTGAATGAGGGGGAGGATTATACCCAGCACTGGAATGAGCACTCAGCTGTAGTTCAAATGAGTTGACTGAAGAATTAAAAAGATTAAGAAATACATGACTTTATGAAAGGATTTGTAATATGAAGAACTAAAGGGTTTAGCTCAGATCTAAGAGGTTTGGGATTTTCTTTTTCTTCTCTATTTTTTTTTCTTTTAATATAAGGGATTTAAAATTCAAGTCACGTGTGGATGTATATTAGTCTTCAATGAATGCTGCCTTCTTTTGGTAGAGGAAGGCTTGGTCATGTTTGTAAAATTCTATGTATATTGTATTGTAAAAATGCTGTCATGCACAAATACAAAACAGCTATTTGTGGATCAAGTAAACTCCTGCTGCTTTACGTTCTTAATATAAAACAAAGTATTCATAATCCCTTCTTTTGCTTACCTGGACAAGCCTAGTGGTTTATGCATCTGAAAATTTGATTCATATGCTTCAACCTCATCATATATGTAGAGAAGAGAATAATGCATGGCTGCATGGGATACAATGACTAAAATGAAACAGATGTCATCTACCCTCATCCAAAACAAAAACTGCATAGATCTCACAAATAATTTTTTCTCACAAAATGTGTTCAGAAAGAGGAGTTTGTGATGAAATTCATTTATCCTGCCTAAAACAAAACAGTTAAAAATCCCTCCCCCTCACTCTTCTCCCTTGCATATAGTCACATCGAAGCCTTGCTTGTTTCTTTCACACAGTCCTAATGCTGAAATGGTATTGCAGACTTCAGGAGGCCAAATGGAGGAAAGGAGTGATGCAGAATCTTTCTTAATACAAGTGCCAAATATAACCTTTAAAGGATAAAAAAGCAAACCATAGCAGAGGTCAATGTTAGACCTAATCTACTTAGCTTTTTGTGAGCCAGTGAAAAGCTGTTTCTCTGTTACAGATTTCTGCCATCCTAGATTTGCTGGCAGGTCAGGCTTGTGAAAATGTATGATCCTTGACAGATATACCAGAAATCTTGAGTGGGAGCTAAATTGTGCTTCTGTTACTGAGACGTATCTCAGATTTTGTTACGGCAAGTGGAGAGCTCAACTTTGTCAGCATGGCAACATCACTACAAGGAACTCTGTATTGGGTACTGTACCATAGCACTACATACAGAAAAGCATTCCTCAAGCAGCCACGGCCTAAATATTGGTTAAAAGTATTTGTTTCTGGTAAGGCTATCTTGATGCACTCCTCACTTTGGATACAGCTCTACCACCATCTTGTGTTCCTCTTCCAAGACTGAGAACATAACACACAGGGAAGGCATACTCCAAAAGCAGTGATGCCTGCTAACGTGCATTGGCAGTATCCCCCTATTTCAAGTTCCACAGCTTGTACATACCAAAAAAAACTTCAGCATGGCCCATCGTTCCCCCTCTCTTTTTCAAGTGTCAAACCATATTCAGTTTTGTTGTGCTTCCAGTTACCCTTCTCTCCTAATAGTAAGCAGCTTCTTCATGTGTGTGGATGCATTGTTAGCCTTTACTTTGGCCTTTCCAAAGTGCAACACAACAGTCACACCTGCAGGGTGGTTGCTGTCATAAGTTTGGCATAGTTTGGCACACAGAGTACAAAGATTGACTGAGTACGTAAAAATTAGACTCTCCAGTATAAATAAATTTTGGTTTTGGCTGATGTTTCAAAAGAATATTAAATTAGTTTTTGAGAAAAAAGAGCTTCGGTCATTAATTGTTAGGGTAGCTACAGCATACAGTGTGTGTTTGAAATTAATAAATTTGCCTAATTTATTTATCAGTTTATGCCACAAAGTGTTTACTTTAGATATTAGAACAGTTAAGTGCTCAGTACTGACCAAAAAAAACAAAGTAAACACAAAAACTGTGAGAAGGGAAGTTCTGCTTCTCTGAGGAAGAAGTTGATGGACAGTATACAATACCCAGGGTATTTATTATAAAGGACAGTCCTAATAACAGTGTGTGCAGATAGGGATTTGTGTGGAGAAGACCGGGGGTAAAATTAAAGAAAACTGGGAAGTTACAAAAATTGCAGTCAGCACACATGCTGTGCTTTCATTTGACAGGAATGTAAAAGCACCTGCTAACAGTCAAAAATCTACTTGTCGCATGGCAGCATTTAAGACTTTTCCAACCTTCTCTCTATATCTCATCTTTTTCCTTTTTTTTCCTAACCTAATTTCTGGGGATTTTTTTTTCAGTAAAATTAATGCTTGGAGTGAGTTTCTAGTCCCTTAACATCATCTGCACAGCTTTGGTTAAAAACCTATATCACTGTCAGAAACATGGATTGATTGGCATCTGGTAATGAAACTACTCAGTTAAGTGGGACTTTCTATGAAATTTCTTCCAGATATCCTTTCTTTGGTGTCATTTTTTCCTTATCCTTTCTTTTATGTTATTTTTTTCCCTTTGGAGCAAATCCTGTGCTCACCAGAGGCAAGGAGTCAATGAGGATTTTTATTGATCAGCTATTAGAAATATTTTTGTAAACCTATGGAATATATTCCCTCTTTGAGTATTTGTTTTAAGTCTATTACATATTATAGAATTTTAAAGTGTTCTTTGGTTCCCTTCTGGTTCAGAATTCGTGGTATGCATCCTTGCTGTCTGATGTTGTTTTTGAGTACTGATCTGTTATTTCAGTACAGGAGTGCCGAGATGTGTGCTCACACCTGTCTCAATCCAGTGAATAGCAATTTGTACTGAAGACAAGAATCCAGGTAGAGCAGCAGCTCCCTCTAGTGCTTTTTGACCCTTTCTCCACTTCTAAAGTGCCTGGTTAGCAGTGAAAAGCTTCTGTTAAACACACTATTCAGTTTGCTCTCACAAGCATTCTGAAAATTGTGATTGTAAAATCAATATCTCTGTACCCTTCAAATGTATTTTATGTATTTTCCGACTTCCATTTTCTTCTAAAGTCTTCTGAAAGAGAGACTGTCACATGCTGTTACCCTGCTTGGCATGGCTCTTCACTGAAATTGAAATGCTGATTTTATGAAACAAAAAGAATTACTATGGTAATAGGATGCTATGAGGTTGTAAGAACAGCATTTTGATCAGACTGCAGAACTGAGCTGATTGCTTTCTTCTGCCATAGCTGTTAACAAAATTCCATAGGATTCAGCAACACATAAGGGGTCCCCAGCAGACCACAGCTTGTTTTGCATTATGTATAATGCATTGACTTTCCAGATACCACACCTTTTTATTTTAAAAGAAAATCACAGAATCACAGAATCACAGAGTAGGATTGGAAGGCATCTCTGCAGATCATCTGATACAACCTCCTTGCTCAACCAAGGTCATCTAAAAGCACGGGATTGTGTCCAGATGATTCTTGACTCGTCTTCCAGCATAATTCTTCCAGCAAGGAAGAGTCCCCCACCTCTCTGGGCAGGCTCTTTCACCATGCTGTCACCCACATGTGTGAAATGTATCTGACCTTGGTATCCTTGGCCTCAGGACATACAGGCCCAAGTTTGCACTCTTTACTTGGGCAAAGTACTTTTCTGGTCTTGGGTTGTAGAATTACTATCTGCCTCATTTTGTGTAGTGTTCTTTTAAGAGTAGAAAATTTATTTTTCTGTTTGTTGTGCCTGGAAAACAACTGCCTGATGTCTGTCACTATTGAGGTTGGGATTTATTTGTTTATTTATTTTTACCTTTATGTGACTCAGCAGGTATATCTATTTACATAGACAGGTTAGATGACAGAAAAAAGGAATTTTACTAATTTCTCCATTGAGAGTAAACTTTATCTTTCCGGTCCTAATTTTCTCTGTCTCCACTGGAACTGTTATGACTGGAGGAATTCCATTTCTCAATAGATCCTATTTTAGTGATTTAGTTTGTTTTTAAAATCAAAAGAGTGCTGAGCTTGAACTGTGCTGCAGACTTGCACCAGTATAAGAGCATTCTTTGGGGTGAGGCTCACTTTTGCCTGGTTGTTTGGCAGAAGTGAAATGTTATCAGCTCTGGTTTGTAAATGTAAGAAGCGTGAGGATGGCTTGTTCTGGCCAAACACAATCTTGTCCAACCTACCTGTGGCAGAGGTGGGAAAGAAATTTAGGGTGTGCTAAATCACAGGCTAGTAAACTGTAAGCACAATTATACATTCTCTTAAACTGATACATCCAAAACTAAGCCATTGTTTTCAACCAATAGATATAATTGATTCATTTCACAATTGCTATAGCCCTTGAAGCTCATCATTCAGTTTATCATTCACCTTTGCAAGAGGCTGAACTTCATCTTTTATTTTCTCAAGTATTTTTGCTTGGAAGATGAGCTTTGTGTTACTCTTTAAAGTTTTAAATTAAAATAGGGTTTCATTTTTGTCTGCATTTCATGTGATGCAGTAGAGAAGTTCACTTGAACTTACTTCATTTAATTACATACACTTTTGGTCTTGTGATTCAATACATATGTCAGTGCCACCAAACTAGTTATCTTAAGTAGCCAGCAGTTCACATTGGAAATTTAATTTCCTCTGCCTCGGGAAATGCCGTCATTCCTCTACCAATATTTTGAAAGTGAGTGAATGTTATTGCTTAATTACAATTAAAAAAAAAAATCAAAGCAATGATAACTGAAAATTGTCAGTAGCATTTCTGGTTTTCCTGGACTTTCAGCTGCTTCTTAGAAGAATATTGGAAATACTTACATGGTAGTGTGGGAATGGCTGGCAAAGGTTGGTCATATTGCTTGTTTCTATGCATTAAGTTTTTTAAATCCATATCAGTATGTGATTTACTTCTTGTGTTCTATTGTAGCAGACATGCTTTCATCATTCTTTCCATTTGCTCTTTGGAGTAGTTATACAATATTGCACATCTGCCCGATGAATTTCACAATGTTTTGCATCAAAATAATCAGAAAACCAGTGTCTTCTTTTAGTGGGCAGGCACCATTGTGTAGTACAAGGATAAAGTAACTTCACTGAGTCACTTGCAGGCTGTGTTCCCTGAAATAGCCTATTTTTGAGACCCAACCAGTGCAATTTACTTGTTACCCATTTTATGCATGGAATGTGAGATTGGGTAGACTTTTTCAACAGTCTCATCTTTACAGAAATGCAGATGAACTATAAAAGTTAAGGGAGGAAAATATATTGTAAACCCCAGTAATTTCACAGTTTGGAGCTATTTCCCTTTAAGCACCTGTGTTTCTATTCCTGCCTTGTCTGTAAAAATAACATCTGAAACCTGTTTGCAATTTTGGAAAACAATCAGGACACATTTTCAGTTCTTTTCTTATTCATACAACTGTACTCTCTGTGCGCTTCACTTCTCTCAATTACACAACTTGATATTAAAAAAGAAAAAGGAAACCCCACTGAAGTGAGCTTCAAAGTGGCAGATGTGCAAAATTCTCATTCAAAAGCTAGAAACTGCTGGTACAATAATTCTTCAACTGCTGTTAATTTCATTGCTTCTCCACTTTCAAATCAGTGCTGCTGGTTTGGGTTTTTTTGTCTATAGAGACTTCAGAGCGGATTGTGCAACTATATTAGTGTTGTGAAGCTGTGGAAGAAAAGAGACTATGGTTTAGGAAAAAAAGTCTTGAATAAAAATATTTTCTGTTGTTGTACACTTGTTTTACCAGTTTTTATTATGGAAAGAATGATGGAATGATTGAATTATTAAATTTATGTCAATTTTTGGAAAATGAAAATACTAAACTGGTAACACAAAGCATGTTGCATAGTCGAAAATGCAACACAAATGCCTAAAGTTCTCCTTGACTGTCTTAGTCCTGAGACAGTTCTGGGTGTTTTTAAGGTTATGTCTGTTTTTCAGAATTGTGGCATGTACAATGTATGTCTCATCTAGTCAAAAATCATTTATTTTATATACAAATAATATCTGAGAGTTTGGGGTTGGTGGCAGATACAGCATTAAGTTCTTCCTGGGTTGTGTGGCTGCAACAATTTCAGCTGTGGAAAAACAGTAAAAGAAACATGGTACATGGAGTCAAATACAAAGGGAGAGTAAGTTCTTATTTTTGACTCCTTGCAGGATTTCAGAATCCTGCAGGAATCCTGGGTTCAAGGATTCGACACGGCAGGTTTTCAGTGTTTACATTGAGACGTCTAGGCAGTGTCATCATACTTCAGTCCCAGTCCTGCATTGCCAGCTTTAATATGGATATCAAATTAAAAATTCTGCCATTAACTTCGGAAATCAGAGCAGAGATCTCAGTGAAAACATCACGACTATATTGATCTTATTTTTAACATAAATTTGAAGTGACAATTCACTTCAAAATAACATGAATGTAAAAATTTATGGCCTTTTATCTCTTCCAGTGTAGGGAAAAAGGAGGTAGTGAGACACCTGAGTTGTTTCATGTGGCTTCCAAATTTCCCTAATAGCCACACTAAGACAAAAGCTGCAGAGGGTAAATTGTAATTATAAAAAGCCCCAGAGAAGGAGAGTTGCTTTTGTGCCCTGTCTGTGTTACAACCAGGTCAATCAGGCTAAGTGACTTACTTGAATATACTGTAGTCTTATAAATACAGTCAAATGTTTCTTAGAGCCATCATGAGTGGTTGTTGTTCATATTGCATTATGTGAAAGCTTCAACTCAAAGAGCGCATCTGTGCTAATTTGTAAATTTAATTGCATCTTAGTTCATAAGCTCTTGACTACTTCTGTGTTCTGCTCCATCTACCAAACTTAAAAAAATCTCATTGAAGGCATGTTTTTTGGCAGGATATGTCTAAGAATGGGGGGATTTAATGTCCAAAAATGTTTTTCCCTAGTACATTTTTCAGTCTCTCTGTCCTAAATGTTCATTTGAGCAGGAAGTTCCTTTTTCACTGTTGAGTTTCTTGATGAAAGATATGTGTTTAAGTACAAACTTGCAATGCTAATAAAACTAGGAAGTTAATATTCTGGAGAATTCTGGCATTCCTCAATTTCACTTATGGTACACTGAAGTTAAAAATCTGTTTGCTCACACTAGGAGCTGCTTCTATACCAGAACTTGTGCTTTGAGCTAGTTGAAAGAGTTTTAAAATGCTGCAGAACAAGAATGTTGTTCATACCAGAAGGGACTTGTTTTAAAATTGATATGGATTTCATTTCTGCCTTCTCTGACAGACCGATTCACTTGAAAATAAGTTGCTGGTTTTCAAAACTCAGAGATTTAGAAACTAACTTTCCTCTTCCTCTGTGCTACGTAAAAAGAAATAATGAAATTACAGAAAGTAATTTATTGTACACTCAAGTAAAAATCAAAACTCTTTTACTTCCCAATGCTCTTTAAATACAGATATGCAAACATAAAATTAGGTACATTAAAATGACCTTCTGATGCATATTTTTCCATTTAGGGTCCTTCTGTACTAAAAGGAATTCTGGATTCATTGAACAAGCATTATAATGAGGTATGGAGATCTGATTTAGTGTCTGTGTGGGTTTATGACTAAGTAGTATCCAAGGTAGAAATCACTACAGTTTTGATCCTTGTTAATCACATTCCAAATTAATTTGAAAGGTAATTTCTCCCCTGCCCCCTTTCTGCATGCCTTTACGGTCTCAGTCCACACTCCAATCACATACCTGCTGTGTCATCTATCTTGCTGCCATGTGTCTTGCCTCCCATCTATCTTCTACTCACTTTTTTTTGACTGGTATAACTCAAAGAGAAGATGTGTGGACACCTAGCTGTTAGTGTGAAGCACCAGCTCCCCATTTCTAAACCTATTAGCTCTAAACTCCACTTGATATTTCTTTCTTGACCAACTCTGTTATGATTCTAAGAGTCAAATAGAAATACAAGAAGGCATAATTTTGAAAAGATCTGCTAGCAGTCCATGAGAATTGTCCTTATGTTTGTATTATGGACTAATAAAAATATTGTGCTAATTATAAACACTTGCAGCTAAAAGAACTTGATAGAAAAAAAAAAGTTAAAATTACATAGGACAGTGTTCAGCGTGACAGAGCTTTTGCATTCTCACTGCAGGTATTTCAAATCATTTGAGCTGTGGTAGTGTCTGCCATTGTAAGAAAATACAGAAGTTTGCTTAATTGATTTGGGTGTATGTAACCTATCTGATCAGAAAATTATTTCATTCAAAGATTCATGATGCACTATCACAGCATTATTTGCCCAGTACAATGGTTAATTTGTGTATCACAACTTAAGTCATGCAGCTCACGCCTGGAGGACATTAATTTCTTTTAATATTAGAATGTGTAACTATAAAGAGCATGTGTATTCAGGGTATTTTTCTTATAAAACATGCCCAGATGAGTGCTAAAATATTTCCTTGAATAGGGATTCTGGAGTTAAATTCATGTCAAACAGACCTTTCCAGCTGCTTTTATCACTTAAATGATTTCTCTGTTAATTCTGACATTTAGTCCATTCCAAATCAGTATACTACCTTAGAAGCATATAATAGGAATTAAGCATAGAGCATTTTTATGCCTAGAGACTTAGTTTCTGTATTTGGTCTCCTGCTTCATATGTATATGTTAAATTTTTATGCATTTTGGTTTTCATGTTTGGTTTCCTTACCAGTTTGTTTTTCCTGTCAAAGAGCTTTCACTGATACAGCACTTTTTCCTCTATTGATACCATATTTTATAATTTTATTGATACCATATTGTAACTCATTCCCCACTCTGCCTTATGAAACTCTTTTATCCTGACAGCCCCTTTAAGGTTACTTCTGCAAGAGGAAATACAGTGATGATCTTTAGGAAATGACACACATCTGTCTCCAAAAATCACATTTCTTATAATTATAAGGCTCTAAGTATTCTTAAGGTGGCTTATATTTCCTAATTAACAATATTCTGGAAAAAACATAGACCAGCTGGTATGTATCTATAAATTGATCATCTTTTAAATCCTGTACAGCTTACTAACTTTCTTCTTCCTTCAGCTGTCTGGTTTGAAGATTTTAATGACTCTGTCATGAGCAATTAACGGTTCAACAAGGAAATGCTGTTTGATTCCAGTTGAAAGACAAGCTGGCTTTCTGATTCAAGTAGAAAGTTCTAAATATGCAAAGTTTCTTTAACTAAATATTCAGAGTCTCCTAGAGTCAACTTAAGTCTCCAACTGCTACAACACACTTATTAATTCCTATGCATTTTATGATGGGAATGGGATATTCCCATCAAGGACAAGACAAAGAGGTCTTCAAAGAAAAGGACAGCTTCTCTGCTTTGCCAGTGATTCACTTAGGCAGATGTATGCACCAGTCACTTGTCTTTTTCCCATGCTGTTACATAGTATGACAGAAGCTGATTTTGTCCACGGCATCTTGGAGACATCAAGCAGTCTTTCACATTCCAGTATTGAATTTTCAGTGTGCCTCAATTATTTGGATTAGTAAAATGATATTTGAGTGATACTCTGAGGTTTTTGAGGTTCCTTACAGCACAGGGAATGGTGGTGTCATTTTCCATCATTTTATCCATGTTCGCAAGGATGTCACAAGGTCTTCTTTCAGTTTGGTGCTTAAAGTGTTTACGTACTGACCACATTTTAGTTGTTATAGGTATTTTAACACCTACTTTTTTCCTGAGGATATTAGTATGGCTTCTTTGTATTGTTATCTCTAGGAACCATGAGAAACTGATACCAAGAAATGTGGTGGCTCTTAAGACCCATCATAATTAATAATGTTTTTTTCTGTTTCTCTACTTTCTCTGTTTCTTAGCAGATTATTTGCAATTTTTCTGATTGCTGTATGATAATTTCTGATTGCTGTAATAAGTATTGGTAATTGCACAATAATAATTGCACAATAATTTATTGCAACCAGGATTTTTCTGGGTCAGAATCAATCACGTTATCAGAGTGATTTTTAAGGAGGCTGGAGTGCAAGCCTTTAAAAGCGTAATTTACTTGATCCATGTATACAGTGAAAGAGAGCGCTGTAAATACAATTGCTGATTGCAGCAGCAAATTGTGCTGAACTGCAAACCAAGATCAGCAGTCTTTCTTTAGTGCAGGTGAGAGGAACCTGCCGAGGATAAGTAGTAGCATTGATCCTTGATGGGGTGGGAGACAGTGCTGGAGCATTGCTTCCCTCGTTCTTCCTTTGTGCCTGTTCCTGCAAGCGCGTGACTATTTTTATATTCCCTCTTGTTACGTCCTTTGCGCTTTCAGCGTAAATGAGATGCCTTGCATGTGCTCGATAAATGTGTTCAGTGTTTTGTTCTTTTTGCCAAGAAACTAGTTCTGCCCTGTACTGTGTGCTCCATTCCTTCAGAGATGGATAAATGATTTACATTTACATACTCTCAGGCCTCTGTTATCCTTTGCTTGGGCTTTCAAGGCCTCCGTTTGTCATCCTTCTTACTTACCAGTTTTCCATACGTAGATATAAGGTCATTTAGCCAAGCTTGCTTCTAAATATCTTTAGAAAGGGCATACAGATCAGTTTAACCTAAAATGTTCTCCAACACATAAAAATAAAAATTAAACCAAAACACAAAGAAATTGAAACTGCATGACAGTCTGGTCAGGAAATGTTTCAGAATCATTATAATTCATAGTAATTTTAGATTATTCCGGAATAATTCATTATCAACTTTATAAGATTTTTTTTTTTTTTGCTTTGGTGTATTTTACTTACATTTGGTTGTAAGGGGCAAATTACCTATAAAAATGCAAAGACCATAAGGGTAGTTATTTGGTCTAAAAGCCTTTTTCTTATTTTATTTTTTTTGCTCCATGTATACAAAAAAAAAAAAGCACAACTCAGTGACAATCATAATTTGTAGTGTACTCGTAGTAACAGACACCTTGACTCTCAGTTGAGTGGTAGTCAACTACTTCTCATCAATACTCAAGTGTCTGGGTATCTGCCTCTTGCTCTGAGGCTGATTTTGAAAATTAGCATATGAACAGTATTACAGACCCTAAACACCAAAGAAAATCCATCAGGAAATTAGCATTTCTAAAATAATTATTGATTTTATTCAATTTACATTCAGTTACCATCTTCTGAAAATATTAACAGGGTGTAAATGGCACATTTATTCATCATGGTGTTTTCCCATTTTAGAGCTATGGAAGCTGGAACATGGCAAGGGGAGTTAACTTGCTCAGAGTTCCTGCTCACCCCATCAGCACATGTTCTGGGACTGGGATTCCTTGGGTCTAAACTGGAGCTCATTTTTCAGGGTCATGGGGGTTTTGTTGCTTCTTCCATTGTCATGCAAAAAAACATGTTCCCCTTAGGAAGTCTGAGTCTGACTTTGTGAAAAGGAAACCATGTGTTTTGTATTTTATTGTGTCTTTACCTTGTTCAGAAGAGTAAATAAATGCAGTGCAATAACAGCTGAGCAAGTATACAACCTGAACCTCTAGTCCTTAAGTCTGTCTTCTTTGAGAAGCAATGTGAGGAGCCTCTTCCCTCTCCTTTTGTCTTACTGCTGGAGTAGACTTAAATTAGTTCTACTTTTTTCTGCATTTCATGCTGCTCAAAAGTGAAAAGCTGGTGGTTCTTTTTCACAGAAGTGGGTGTTTTTGTTCTTTTCTAACATACCTGAGAAATGTATTGTGACAATGAGCATAAAAATATGTTCTTTGTGTCGAACTTAAAAAAATCATAGATTTGCATAGCAATAATAAACACAGACATTTTCCTTTTATGCTTTTGTTCATCTTCTGCTAGTCTGGCAGGGGTGTGAATGCATGATAAAGGATGTGTTCTGCAATACACTACCTAGTTGTACTGCATAGGCATTTATTATCCCTTTCTAGCAGTAAATTAGGACTTCTGAATTTGCAACTGATAAATTGCAAGAAATTGTTACAGTAAAGAAATTGTTACTGGAAGTAAATAGTGACATTTTCTGATCTTTGTGGTGATATTTCTTTCCAGAGTGATACAAGACTACTAGGAGTACTCGGGACCCCTGGACTTAAAGGCCAGAAGGGAGACGTTGTAAGCATTTGGGATGAATTTGGAGAAGTTTCAAAGTGCCTATCTAACCTGTCCCTGCCACCCTTAACACAGTGCATTTTATTTGATTTATCACAGTGGGCTTTGAAGGAATAGATTTTTGAGATGACTGGCACTTTGATCTGTGTAGTCCAATATCCAACTCATCATGCTATCCTGCAGAGGCAGCATGTGATCCTTTCTCCTCCAGTATAAATAGAATTGGAAAATCCTGAAAGAATTATGTATGGTTTCTATAATGCCCTCTGAGAATTCAAATGAGCTGCCCTGCCAGTTATGTGGGAAAGACTCTGAAAAAGTTGAAATTCAGAAAATATTTTGGATAGCAAATAATGAATATTTAAAGCAGTTTCTCTGTAACAATGAGACTTTCTATACCAAAAATACTCACAGACAGCCTTTAAAAATTACATGGAAGTCAAATTCTGAATCCGCCATATGGCCCTATAATGTTTATAGTTATCTGTCCTGTATAAACAGCTGACTGATATTTTAACAATTGTATGCCTTTCAAACTTGTAAGAGAAGAGTGTTCTGAGTATGTGACAGAATTGACAACATTTTACTGAGAAGCCTGCAGATCTGCTATAGAAAACAGTCATCATTTGCAGATGTTTAAAGCTTGATTTCCATTGTAACAATACTTAAGATTTTGTGGCCCACACAGAACAAAGTACAGTTCAAGAAGAGGAGGGGTTTGTTTACATTTGCCAGAATATAAATATTTTAAATATAATTAATTTTTTTAAAGGGTCAAAAAGGAGAATTGGGAATGACTGGTGCAAAAGGAGAAAAGGTGAGTCAATTCCCTACTTCTGTGCCCATGTGTTATACTAGAAGTTGATATAATGTACTGATTATGAATGAAATCTTGTAAAATATACAGGGGATCAAGAAAAAATATTTGGGCATAGGAAAAGTTATCAGTCTCTAAATGTCACTAGTTCTTTATTCAAGCCCCTCCTTGGGAGTGTATTTACATATGCAAGGAAATTTCCCTGTTCTACAAGCTCACAAAGTCCTTAGCTTTAAAAACATTCTGACTTTTACTTAATATCGGTTTAAAATCATTTTTATCTAAGTTTATGACCAGAGACTGCCTCATTAATTAGGTGCCAGTCATACTTTTTCAAGTTATGAATCTGATCTTCAGTATTGATATGAAAAAACAAGAAGCTTTAAATTATTAAAATTTACAAAATAACTTTCTAATTTAGTATCTTTTAGTTTAAGCATAAATTTTACAGTATAATTGGGGGGGGTATTACTTGGAAACAGGTGTGTATTTTGCTTTTCTAGGAACATGTGCTGCCCATAGTTCTTCATCTCCTGATTCATAAGTGTTTTGCCATTCAGCTGTGAGGCTTCTTTGTTTCTTTGGTCATAACCTTCTATATAAATAGTTTTCATGCAGGCAGAAACGTTATTTGTACTCTGTTGATATCACAGATTTATCATTTTGTGTGTTATAAAGCACTTTTGTTTGAGAATTTTTCAGGTTTGCATGCGTGATCACTCTCTTTAGTTCATATTCCTGACCCTCCCTTGGGCTCCTGCTTGAAAGGATCACAGATGTCATGGTCTTGCCACTAAATCAACATCATCCTTCCAGCAAACTTTTCTAGTCCATATATTTGTATTTTAGACAGGTTTAAAATGGCCACATTTCCCAGGACTCTTCGGCAAAACCAAACATATGTAATATTTGCGATTTTAAATAAATCTGTGTTAATCTCTTTCCTACATTCCCTTAGGGAGAGCCTTCTGAAAAAGGGGACAAGGGAGATCCAGTAAGTATAGCACGTTTTGAACTGATGTGAATAATGTATGTTTGAGATTACTCTCATACCATATTCATTCTGTTATTCTTTTCTTTGTAGACATTCATTGGATGCAGGGGCTATGTGGGATAGCATAGTTATTGTCTCCTTCTTACATGTGCATCAAGGTCTCACAGGTTATAAATAAAACACAGAGATGCCCTGTTCTTCAGAATTTCTGTTGCTGGTACAGTCCGTGAACTGAGTTAAAACCACACTCTTTTTATTAATCCCTGAAGGTTCTTTCTTCCAGCTTTTTCCACAAAGTTTTATGTGGCCTGAACTGTACTGTTTTGATGCCACCACTGTGGCATTTAACATCAGGCTGTTCTCACACAGCCATTTTATGTGTGCATAACTTTTTTGTTATTTCAAGGCAAATTTTCAGAACACTCATTCTATAAGAGTCTCTTCACCTATGTTACTTATTTTTAATTAATTATTGTCCTCTCTTACGATATTTGACAAAAGCTAGTTATGTTTTTTAATATAAAGCTCAAGGTTGCTCAGATATTTGTGTTTAACATATTATAATAACCAAAATAAATCCTACTGTAATAGTGTGTGGTTTTGGAGGTGAATACTGGGTACCAGAAGAGATGTAGTGGTGAAGAATTGACTGGAAAAGCTCTTAAGCAAATGTAGTGTTTTCAAACATTTTTCCTTTAAAACATTGGGAATACTTGCAAAAAAATTAGGTTGCAAGAGAAATGCCTTTCAGAGTTTGCACAAGGCACCAGAAATTCTTTAATGTTTTCTCAATATTTAAGTTTGCAAACTATATTACAATATTTTCAGGTAGCAAATTAAACTCTTAGTTGATCTTAGTTAAACTTCTTATGGTTGCATTTACTGTTTTCAGGGAGAGACTGGAATGGAGGGATCAAAAGGAAATAAGGTATTTTTTGACTTGTACACACTACATACATTGCCAGTATACATAGCTGATACTGGAAGACATAGCAGTAAACTTGGATTTTTTTGTTTTCTCAAACAATATCATTAGGGTGAAATGGGAGACCCTGGACCCCCTGGTCTTATTGGAAATCCAGGATCAAAGGTAAGTGTAAGTTATTTTACCCAATAGCAATCGCATTCTATGCTGTTATATAAGAGGACTCTGATGCAATCAACTCTTTAGGTAGCATTAATGGGCAAAGAATGCAAATAGTTTATATCAAAAGTTTGTGCTTGGATCATGGCTATTTTGCATAAAATTTACATTTTACATAAAGTTCTTGCTCTCAGTGTCACTCAGAAAGGAATATTTAAGCAATATATAAGCAAAATGTTATTTTGTCATTCAAGAATATGAGCACTCATTTTGCAACTAGCAATCCACTGGTAGCTGGGTGTATTCTCTTTATCCATTAGTGAGGTAAGGAGTAACCACTGCCAGTGCTTTAACAGTTCCTTTGTTTAATCTTTTGAGACAGCAAGTAATGTCAAAGCAGTCATGGCCTTGCTTTGAGTCTCTCCTCATAGGCAAGCTCAGGAAGTGTGGACTGGATGAGTGGATGGTGAGGTGAATTGAGAACTGGCTGAACAGTGGATCCCAGAGGGTCATAATCGGTGGCACGGGGTCTAGTTGGAGGCCTGTCACTAGTGGTGTCCACCAGGGTTCAGTACTGGGCCAAGTCTTGTTTAATTGGTTCATCAAGGACTTGGATGAAAGAGCAGAGGCCTCGTCAGCAAGTTCCCTACAACACAAAAGTGGGAGGAGTGGCTGACACCCCAGAGGGTGATGCAGCCCTTCAGAAGGACCATGACAGGTTGGAGAGATGGGCAGAGAAGAACTGTTTGAAACTCAACCAAGGCAAGTGCAGGGTCCAGCACATGGGGAGGAATAAACATAGGGGACAACCTGCTGGAAAGCAGCTCTGTGGAGAAGGACCTGGGGGTCCTGGTGGACAACACCATGAGCCAGCAGTGCCCTTGAGGCCAAGAAGGCAAATGGTATCCAGGGGTGCATTAGGAAGAACATTCCCAGCAGGTCAAGGGAGGTGATCCTGCCCCTCTACTCAGCCCTGGTGAGGCACATCTGGAGTGCTGTGTCCAGTTCTGGGCTCCTCAGTACAAAGGGACATGGAGCTCCTGGAGAGAGTCCAGTACAGGGTAACAAAGATGATTAAGGGACTGAAGAATCTCTCTTACAAGGAAAGGCTGAGGGAGCTGGGCCTGTTCAGCCTTGAGAAAAGTCAACTGGAAGGAGACCTCGTCAATATCTATAAGTATCTAAACAGTGATGTTGAGGTTTCCAGGTCCTTCTTGGTGGTGCTGAACAACAGGTCAAGAGGCAAATGGCAGAAACTGATGCAAGGGAAGTTCCACCTGAATACGAGGAAGAACTTCTTCACTGTGTGGGTGACTGGAACAGGTTGCCCAGGGAGGTTGTGGAGTCTCCCTCTCTGGAGATATTGAAGAAACTCTGCAATGTGCTCTAGAATCACCCTGCTTGAGCAGGAAGGTTGAACAAGATAACACACTGTGGTCCCTTACAACTTCACCCATTCTGCAATTGTGTGATTCTGTAAAGAAAGCAACTGAAGCACAAAGGTTCTTAAGAATCTCTCATGATACCTTGAATTGTATCAAATGAAGGTGGAATTAGGAACTGCTAAATCTAACTGCCACCCAACATTATTCATATTGGATAGTACCCAAATTTTAGATCATGAAAAGAAGGCCCAGTGAGAATGGATGTGGCTATAAAAGCCACAAAATTCTTGTCTTAAAAATTGTTCTTGAAATCCTGATTTATTATTTTGTTATGTCTTTCCCTTTAGGTATTCCCTTTGTATTTACTTGTATTTGCTTTATATACGTACTTTGGATTTTGTACATATCAATGTACAAGACTTATTGAACTAAACATTAGAGTAAGGGAGAATGAGTCAACTCTGTACTTCTTACTCCACGTGGAAGATAATTCTTTATGCCAGATGTTTTAATATATTTATGTATAAGAATGCTTTACACCATATTATTTATTGACTTTTACCTCAGGTGTATATTATATCATTTCACAGGGACTGCAAGGCCCTCCAGGACCTGTCGGACCCAGGGGACTGCCAGGAGAAGTTGTATGTATTGTGCCATTTCACCGGCTGTAGCAGTGTGGTGTGTGAACAGTTAGTGAACAGTGCCAGAGAAGTTACTATAGGTTTTCCTTTTGCGGGTGCTACAGTAGCTATCAGGTGTTGAAGCACAGTAGGATGGGCCTCAACAGGCCATTATCTTGAATTTCAATGAACCCTCTATATCCTGCTTCTGCCACTGACAGCCTGGAGTGGATCTGAGTAGTGGGGCTTATTTAAGAACCACTGAAATGAGAGCTTTTACCCTTCTTGATTATCTCTCCCTCATTCCCCTATTAGCATTATGTTCCTTGGGTCCTGGCTTCCCATTCCAGCAGGGAGATCATTGCTTGGCTGGGATGGTTAAGCAACAAGTTGTCTTGGTGTGTGTTGTGCAGCTGCTCACAGTTACCAGGCACAGGTGTTACTGGGCAAGGCTCCCCAGAGACACAGTGTGCTTGTGGGTGCAAAACTGGTGTGTTGGGAGTGCCAAGCAGTGGTACCTCTCAGCAGAATTTGAATGTTCCTGTAGTTATTGTGCTTTTGGGTGACTCACATTTAGGTCTGCCAGCTGACTGGGGTTTGTCAAGGTGATGGAGGTCTCCTTCATGGGGATTTTAGTGTACCTGTAACAATTATGCCACTGGGCAACAGGCTGATGGGTCTGCTGGCTGGTTGGGATTTCTCAAATCGTAGGCACCTACCCCAAGATCCAGCACACCTGTAACCCTTGTGCCTCTGCACAGGAGGAGGACAGGTGAAATGTCAATCCAGTCTGGATTCCCTAGGAAACTTTTAGGCACTGTTATACTAAACTTGAAAGTGCCCTGGGCATTTAATTTGACACCCACATACAGTAGAAGCCTCTCCTGGGGCAGGGGCTCCCTGTCTCCCTTCCACATCATGGCACAACCCCTCTTTCAGTGTGCAGACAACTATGTTCTGCCTAATTCCCTGTGTTTCAGTCCACAACACTAGTGGTGTCACAGAACCTAACAAGTGGCACCTATTCCCTCTTCTTGGTTCTTGTACCTCCCTTCTTCCATAAATCATAAAATGGTTTTTAAGTAGCATTTTGGAGGTAAGAGTGGTTAGATCCTAGAAGTGGATCAAAAAAAGCAAACAATAAAAACTTAGCTTTAGCCTAGCAGTTCAGCCACTCACTTGAGAAGGACTGGGATTTCAATCATTGCTCTGTGTGTGTGGTTTTGGTTTTTATCTTTTTTCTACCAACAGAAGCATCTAGAAGCTGGTGTTGCTGTATTTTGTCTTAGGCCTTTCCACACATGCTCTGAGACTACGCTGTGGAAGAGAACTCTTATTTGGAACAGACTTTTGAGTCATATACCTTATTAATATTAAAATACCCTTCTGAGTGGTCTGCAGCTGTCAGACTTTTTATTGGAGACCTGTTAAAAGTCTTAGGGATATAAGTGAGGTGACCAGTGGAGTACATCATTTTCAGCTCTTGACAGGGGAAAAATCCACTAGTATTTAAATCTGCATGTAGTTATTTCATACTGTGTTACTTATTGACCATTTCTTTATATCTTATTTTCCTACTCAGTTGAGGCATATGTTTTTTCAGTTGTGTCTGATTTACCTATCTTCTATACAATAGTTTGTCTTATCTGCTGTGCTTCTTTTTTTGTATAAATCACCAATCCTACTGTGAAAGATAACAAAATACTCATTTCTCTCTTGCTTGTACTGCCATCATCCCACTTGATTTCATAACTGCTATTTTTGAAACTTCTGTTCTGATGAATCTTTGATCAAGAGAACATTATGAACAGATAAATACTAGTTATAATATATGTAAGTCCTAGATATAGATGATCCTGAAGACTCATACTTGTGCACACAATTCCAGTATCTTAAAGTATAAATTTAAATATTATAGACATGGTGCTTAACTCCAAGCTTCTTGGTTTTTTATCTTCTAAAGATGAAACATTATCGATTAAAAAACATAATAATTCATTTTATGCAGTATGATGACAATTATGGTAGTTGAAAAATTGGTTTGCATTAACTTACATTATCAAAGAGTCACCTAGCAGATAAGAATTACTTCTTTTGTTTGCCTAAGAAACCACTTGAGCTTGGTCCAACCAAAAAAAAAAAGATAAATTCGGGAAATCCTTAGAGGAGAGAGAAGAGAGATTGTATGTATTTTATGCCAATATTAAGAGTGGATAGGGTAGGCCATGACCAGTAAATTTAAATTTCCATTGTTATAACGATTATGTGGTGGTATAAGCAGAATATTCTTCATTAGGGTACTTTTTTTCTTTCTTATGCTTTTAGTTTGGATGACTGGGTGAAACAAGTAGCTGTCTGTCTGTACTAAGTACAGAATACAGCAGAGAAAGCAAACACAGCTGCTGAACATTCACTACTGGCATGAAAATTTTGTCATCTGTCATATGTCAGTGTTCACAAAACTATGTTTTACACTGAGAAGAAAAATTAAAACAATATGTGTTTCCTTGTCTTTTTCTTAGAAAGTTCATTTTTTCAGTCCAGCTTAAGTTTCATACTTAGATTTTAGTGTTCAATTTTGACAATTTTATCCTTTACTGTGAAAATTACTGGTATTCCTAACAAAACAATTTACTAAACAGTTGGTTGAATAACATTGAAGGGTCATGGAAAAAGTTTTCTGTATTTGTTGCAGTATACTAAGAGAACCCAATTAAGCCAAACTTATTATTTAAATAGTTTCTATTTAAATTTTAATCTTTTTTATTTATCTTAATTTCTCTGCATTTATAATAATCCTTCATGTAAAGAACAAGAGAAAATATCAAAGTTAAAATCAAAATGTGAAAGATGAGAAGATTTAGGCAAAAGAAAGGCTGAAACATAGTTTATTTGCTGAAAATGTTTGACTGTCGATTACATATCTAAAATATATAAACAGATTTGCTGGATTAACTATTGTGAAGGAGTAGGAATTCATTGAGGCTTTTAAGATACCAGTTTGAATAATTAACTAGTACAGGAATTGGGCAAAAAAGATGAGACACTTACTTAAAATTCAAGTTTATATGTGCTTTCCTTGAAAAAACGATTTATTTTCCAGACTTGGAATTACTTTAAAATAGAAGAAATAAACCTTTTGGTCTCTGCCATTCTGCCCTGATAGGGTCCAGAAAATAATCTTGATTATTACATTTTAACTTAAAGAAAAATGATTCATATAATTCATTAAGGAAGCATTCATTAACTTACAGTCTTTAACATTTGTGGTCAATACTAATGCACAGTAAATAATCCAGTGTAAACTAATCTTCATCTGTATTTTTATATAAGCATTAAGGGAATAGCTATAAAAATGTACAGTCATGTTTTTATTAATTCCAGGGCTTACCAGGAGAGCCTGGGGTACCAGGAAACCCAGGAATGAAAGGAGACAAGGTATGTTTTAAGTGTTTATAATTCAACTTGATATGTTGAAGCATTTTAAATTTTCATTTCAAGGGTAACCTTCCATTCTTCTGTAGTGTATCTGTGTGGTTGTTGTATGAAGTGGTTTTAAAATGTACCAGCAGCAACCCCCTGTGTCTCAGAGGAGAAGCATCTCTGCATTTGGAGATGGTTCAGGCCATTTTGGCAAGCCAGTTGCTCTTCAGATGAATAATTTAAGTAATATTTCAAGGAGGTTGGACTGTGCCCTTACATTAAATCTGTGCAGTGCAGAAATGTCAGTTCAGGTCCTGACTACAGAATAACCTTTTCGGTGTAGTGTCCTACCTAGACTTATGTGTAAACTCGCACTTTGCAGTCAGACATATTCATCTTGGCAGAGCTCTAGGGCAGCTACGCTGGCTCAGATGCAAGCCAAGGCTGGATCTCTTTAGTACATTGTATTTTGCTGTGTAGAAATCCCTTAGTTAGAATTTAGCTGCATCAGCAAGACCTAAAAATTGTGTGTGTATATATTGAACGTAAAGAAGGAGGAAAAAAGAGGATATACAGGTGTGCTCTGAGCTGTGTGATGTGTTGTGGTACTTCTAAATTGTGGGGTACAAGGGAAACCAATAAAATCCAGTTTGAAGAAGTGAGCTGAAAGAAAGGCAAAGAAAATAAATGGAACAAGGAAGGGCAAAAATGTACTCATCTTGTAAAATGGGTAGTGGTGGATTCAGAAGGAATCACAGAGAATGTTGCAGGAGCCTGCAAAAGACAAGAGGACAGCATAACAGAAGGCACAAATTAGCTGTGTAAGCAGCAGGAGTTTGATGATATGGAGCAAGAGACACTGCATGTATTGAAATAAGTTGTAAAGAGGAGCACACTGAAGACCCCAGGTTTAGCACTAGTGGTTGATAGCTGGGGAGAGACAGCTGTTGTTTCAGCTGTTGCTATGAATTAGTTGGCAGAGTTTAATGACAGCCTGCATATTAGGAGCCTGGGGAACAAGAAATGCAGATCAGATGCATTGCAAGCATGGGAAACCATGAGAATGCTAGTTATTATTAATGGTTATAGGATCCGTGTCTCCAATTCTGTTACTTTTTGAAGGAAAAGATCTCTATATCTACTCAAAGTACTGGCACTTTCTATGATAACCTTGATAATATTTAGAGTTTTTTCATAGGGGAAAATTCTCACATTTCAATTAGTGATTAGAATTTATTTTGTAGGGTGACCCTGGTGGAATTATGGGACCGCCTGGACATCCAGGTCCAAAAGGCGATATGGGGCCTCCTGGACCAAGCCTGCCTGGAACACCAGTAAGTTCATAATCTGAAAAGACTTTCCTGACTTTATTTTCTGCAGAGGCCACTGTGAAAGAATTCTCACTGTGCAATGAAAGAAATCATAGAATAGTTTGGGTTGGAAGATACTTTAAAGATCATCAAGTTCCACCCCCCTGCTATGGGCGGGGACACCTCCTACTATGACAGGTTCCTCATCTAGAGGTGGGGCATTCACAGCTTCCTCTCAGCAACCAGTGCCTCTCTGCCCTCACAGTAAAGAATTTCCTCCTAATACCCAATTTAAACCTGGTCACTTCCATCTTAAAGCCACAAAGCAAGTATTTTTTATTGAAATTTCAAAATTGAAATATATTTTACAGTGGTATTTTAAGTGCACTAAAATATAGTCTAGATATTGTGTAAGAAACCTGCATGATCCTAGTGACACTGGCACGAACAAGGAAGACATGTAAACTTGCCATAGTTCATTTCTAAAAGCTGGCTAATTTTGGCAATTAAATTCATCTAGTGTCTTGGATTTCAAAACATAATTTTTTTTTTCTTGGTTTTTTCGTGTTTTGTTTTGGGTTTCTTTTAGGGTCCCACTGGTGTTCCTGGAAACCCAGGTCCGAGGGGGCCAAAGGTATGCAAAATACATTATTTCTGTTTCTAAAAATACTTTTTAAAAGATAATATGGTAGTTTACATTTTCAGAGCTGCTGTGATGGAAAGCCTTGTACCTTTCACAGGGAGAAAGAGGACTGCCTGGTGTACAGGGAGCACCTGGGGAGATGGGGCCCCCTGGAATAGGCATTCAGGGATCACCAGTAAGTAAACTAACACCCAGAATTTGGGCTTCTCTCTGTGCATCACTGAGAAAAGGCAATAAGCAAACAAAGCATAATAAAAAAGCCATGAACTCCCTTCTGGCCTGACTCCCAACTCTCAGTTTGCTTCAAGGGTTGCTGTGCAAGTTAAATTCAAACATGAGGCAAGCTGATGCAGACATCTAAAGCACTCATGGTAAATAATTTGTATGGCAATAACTGTTTCAGTTGTTCAGCTTGTTTCCCAGGTTTCTTTCTTTTTAATGCCTTTAAATAAAGCCATCTGCTGTGTCTTCAGAGTATTCAGTAAAAAAATTTGCTGATGCTGATGGTATACCTGGTAGGTGGTACATGATATTGCAGGAGTTTTACTCCAGTGACTGAGGCAATCTCTCTTCAGTCGACCAGTGTGTATCAGCAGATACAATTCAGTTTATGGACCATACTCTGGTATAAAGAGAAAATGTTTGTGAAAGGTGGCTAGACATTCACCCTGAAAGTCTTAATCTAAAATAATAATACTTAAAGATTATTTTTTCAGTTACAATATTTTCAAACCTGAATTTTGAAAATTACCCATTTATCTCTAAATTATCTCTTTTTATTCAACTGCTCACTAGCTTTTTTTATGAATCTCCTTGCTAAATATCAAGTTTCATCACGGATCACTAACTTTTGGAATTTCTTGCCCTAAAAAATGAGCATTCACAAAATCTCGAGGTCTCTAATTTTGGCAAAATTAGATTTGGATTTAAAGCCAAACCTTAAAGCAAGCCTTTCTCGAAGTGAAAACTGCACAAGTATCCCATATTCAGCATTTTTTAATGAAGTCCATCTCCCTTATCCCAGAAAGTTTAATTACCGATTATTTGGAATTTTCTTACAGGGTCCTATAGGTCCAACTGGATCAGCAGGTGTGCAGGTACGGTATAAGTTTTCTCTTTAATACAAAAACCACTTCTTTAGTTTAAGAATTTTGCAGGAAAGGTATTCTTATACCCTAAATGACCTTTCGTGCTCTTAGGGCCCTAGGGGACCTCCAGGATTACCAGGAACTCCAGGTACCCCTGGCATTAATGTAAGTGACAGTTTTATATATACATAAGAAAAAAATAATGCGTACCTCATCAATGATTTAAGGCCATCAAGTTTCACGTTTGTTTCTAGGGCACTCCAGGAAGAGATGGAAAACCAGGACTACCAGGCCCTCCAGGTGATCCTGTACGTATACAGGGGAAGCTTTTGCATTTGCTTCGGTGAAAATATTTTAACTTTATAGAGGCGAGATAACGTAGCAAGTCTAGAAGAACCAGTGACATTAAGATAAAGTGGACATACTTCCTTGGGAAAGACAGGAAAACAGTCATGTTAATTACCTTGGCCTCAATAAAACTGAGACTGTCTTCATGTGTTTCTTTAAGCAAGAAAAAATGCTTAGAATTAATTACCACGTAGTTAATGCTTATCAAAAACCATGGATCTGAGTGTCTCTCAGCAGATTATTGTCAAACTTGGAAAGAGAGGTCTCTCCCATGCTCAGTTCTTGTCAGTGATTTAATTTGATTTGAATAAGAAGATAAAACTCTGAAATTGGAAAGATTGCTTGCTTTTTGAAGATATAATCAAAATTCAGAGGCTGTCTGAAGTCAACAAGATTTAACTCGAGAGAGATGAGGATAAAGTGCTTAATAAGGAAAACCTAAAATCCATAAGTAGAATACATCTGGAAGGCACAGCACGTTGTAAATTAAATGTAAGTAAAATATTTGATGCTCCTATTAAACGGACAGGTCTAAATGGTAAAGCTCACAAACAGGATAATTATTGCATTTTGCTCTCTTGAAATACTCTTCTCTTTGGAAAGAACATTTTTTGAACGAAGATGTAGCAAGCAGGAGTGAATCTGGAGAATTAGGGCCATTTTTAAAATCCTGGCATATATAATACGCTTACTCAGAGATGAGCACACAGATTTATGGAAAAATAAGAACAAAAAATAAGAACATTAGAAGAGAGGAGAGACTGGGGAAATCACGCTTCTAGTCCAGCAGGAAGACCAACAGGTGACACGGTAATAGCCCATTTAGCTGTATAATGTCATAAGGAGAAGGGTGAAAAGTCAGGCCATGTAGATTGTTCTTTTCAAGTTTTGTCACAAGATTTAAGAGCAGGTGATCCTGTCTATGTTCAGTTTACCTCTGTGCAGAGGATGGACTTCACACCTTACATAACTATGTCCTAAAGTTGTGCAAGGTGGTGTTGTCTCACCCTAAAAAACACCTCAGCATGCTTTCAAAGGTGGTTATGCCACCCTGTAGAAGATTTACTCCTGATTGTATTTCTGGTTAATCATGTTCAGCGGTGCGTCTCTTGAGCTGATATTTGATACGCATTGTTATTAACTGGCAGGTTTTAGAAGACACTAAAAAAAGTGCTTAGGTTTTATTTTTCTTCTTCAAGATGGAAAGTATTGAAGCAGGCTGAACAAAAACAGTTACCTTATTTTGAATGTGTCTAATTTTATAGTATCCCCAGGATTATTTTAGATTTAGCAATTGCCAGATGAAATGAGAATTATTAATTGGAGAGTCTGTCTGTGAATGAAGCTGATGATAATCAGGGCAATGAAGTTTTTACAGGGAGTCTTTAAATATAAATTTGATGACATGCCTTGGAAGTCTGGGATGTGCTTCAGTACAGTATAGATCCACTGACTGATCTTTAAATGGGTCAGTTTCAGTATTGGTAGCAATTTAGCAGTGTCACCAAGGAGTTACACACTAATTAGGAATGTTTAAAGGCAGGAAAAAATATTACATATGTTGCTCGGCATGCTGTAGCTGGATTATTCCCAGTATCTGAGATAATTTATTGAAGTTAGCTTTGGCACCTCCAGAATTCGTGCTACAGTTGACTGTAGCGTCAAAGCCTAGGAGAAAGGAGGAGGAAAACAATTGAAGTTAATCAGGTGAGAATATGAGACATTCCAGTAACATTAAGCTGTTGCTGATATGCTACAAAAGCAATATTAGTATGTTCAGGAGTTATGCTGCTGTCATGGTTTGAGAAATTTCACTGAGTTTGTAGCAAAGAATTACGATTGATAGGTTGGATAGACTGTGATATTTAACTATATCTGAAAACCTGCTTTTCCTTTTGAGTTTTCATTTAAAAATAGCTTCAACTAATATATAAACATACTAAGCTCTATGTATAACAATATAAAGTTTAGAAGCGATGAATCATCAGAATTAGTAGTGCTGTGTAAAACATTAACTGCAGATGCCTTTTTTAATTTCAGGTTGCACTTCCACTTGTGGGAGACATGGGTGCTATACTGAAGGTAAATTTTTCAGCGATTAAATATCTTTTTTTGCTATAAACATGCTTTTTAAACAAACATGCACTTGAGAGCTTCTATAGGTTCAGTTTTGACTTACGGGGCTAGCCTAGAATAGTATTGTGATTTTTGTTGATTTTTTGTTTTGTTTTTTAAAGATACTCAAGGAATGTATTTTATAGAAATTTTGCAAAATAGCGTTTGAACAGCATGTGAGGTAATAGCTTGCAAGTGCCCACTCAGCACATCCAGTCCACAGTATGAATTGCTACAAATATACCCTGTTCTCCACTTTACTTTGTAGCATTAATTTCAGTAATATACCAAATGGGGGAAATAGTCTAGAATTTCTAAGATATTATTTTGAAAAATAATGAAATTTGGAGTGTTCTGCAATAGTGTTCTGCAAAATAATGCAATATGGAGTGTTCTGAAATTAAAATTGTGCTCAGGAGGATTTCAATATGAAAAGCACACATCATTTCTACTGTCCTTAATTAATACATGCACTTAGGGTTTATTGACTTTCTCATTTCCAAATCTGATTTATTTTAGGTCTTTCTTTCTGTTTGTAATTGTACTCTCTTTCTGCTGTACATGCTCTTCTTGTCAGAGCTCTCTCTCTTGCTGATTCTTTATGCTTCATTCTTCATTTCTCGGTGTTTTGTGGTTAGCACTTTTATAGGACTAATTTAGCTGGCAAATGCTTCTCTCAGCAATGCGGGGGTCATTTACTTTTAAATAACTATAGATTTGAAGCTGGAGAGAGTAACAAGTAGCCTTCATCTATACCTAATCCATAAAAGGCAGATGGTCTGCTCAAATCTAAACAGAGGTGTGTCTGGGACTATCCAAAATGAAGCTAAAAACGTGTTAGCACAATTTGAGTAGAGAGAGTGAGAGATGGGGAGGAAAATGAGTCTCTCTGAACAAGTACACGGTTTAGAAGAGAGCAAGGACTGAAGAGAAGGCTTTGGGGTAAAATGAAGGGCTGGTCAGAAAGGCAGGAAGGAAGCAGTGTGCATGGATCAGTGTGCATGGATCAGATCTATGGTCATAAAAGTATTTATTTGTCACTTTGTTTTCTGTCTGCTCCGCAGGGTGATCCTGGCACAAGAGGTCCTCCAGGCATACCTGGTAGAGAAGGACCAAAAGTAAGTTTCGAAGAGAGTACTTTGCATTGTTTTGTTTCTTGTTAAAAGCAAAAGGCCAGATTCTTACCTTTGCCAGACCTGATTTTTTGTCTTATCTGTATCCCTGTGGCACTGAGCAGACTAAAGGTTCAAACAATTTTTATGTTTCAGGCCTCTTCATGTGTCAGTTTGCCTTTTCTCTAGGCTGAGTGAGCAAAATAGCCTGAGTTGCATCCCAGGCCCAGACAGCTTTTGTGTGTCATGCCTCCGTTAAAGCTGGCTCAGATCTGACTGCTCAGCAGTGCCTTGCTATCTATAGACTCATTTTAGGTGAGTCAGTCACACGAGAATCCTGCCGTGAAGAGGCAAAATTCCCATGTCTCCCTCAAGTGTGCAACACAGCTGGACAGCCCTGTGCCTTTGCTGTTTCCGTGGGAGTAACACACCCATTTCCCTGGGACTTGAAGTTTCACTGACATCAATCAAAATCCTGTTTCACTGGAATCGGATCAAAAGCCACGTGGTTTTGCATAGAGATATCTCCTGTCACTGAACCTCATTCCATGGAAGTGAACTTTCTCCGTTTCAGCAAGCATTAAAGCTCTTTGGTGTTAATGTCTCCCTGAGGCCTTTCAACTAGTTTGCCTCCTAGGTACAAACCACTCATTTCCTTTCACCTTGCTGGAAGGTATATTTTAAAGCTTTCAGATAGTTTTAAGCCTTTGCTTTCTGTTTTAGGCACTATGGCTGTAAGAGCATCACGCTAGCATATATTAAATGTGGGTCATAAAATGCCCTACAGAGCATGAAGTTCATTGTTCTCTAATAGGAAGTATTTGTATGAATGTTATGTTTTCATAGGGAAGCAAAGGTGAACGTGGATTTCCTGGGCTTGCAGGAGAAAAGGGCGATGAGGTAAAATTACTTCATTTCTCCAGTGGTTGCATTCTCATCTGAGCCTGAGTAAAGACCTAGACTGAAAATGAAATGCACAGGATGTTATTTAGTTCTTTTAAACTGCTGAGATAGTTACGTTTTACTACAAATAGCCCTTGATTCTGATTTTTCAGCAAGATTAAATGTTATTATTCAATTGAATAACATCTATTTAATTTTCATCTGTGAATTTTCATTCATTTGTATATTTTAAAGCCTCACATACACTTACATACTAATTTTCAAGGATATAGAATAGAGCAATAGGCTAATGCCAAATATTTTCAGAAAATACCTCATGTCTACTACATATTTGCTTTCATTTTGTTGGTTGCCCTTTAGAATTCACTTTTGAAAACTTTCCATTAGGCAAATAATCAGATGGGAACAGTAATAGCAACAAATACTGTTAAGTGCAAACAAAAAAATATTTGAATAGGCTGAATTTAAAGTATTTACAGTATTTTTCATCTTATATTACATTCTTAGAGTTAGTTTTATGTCTTTATGGAGAAGGAAAAAAAGCCAAATGACTTGTGGTGCCAAATCTAAAATAGCTGCTATAGCTTTCGTTTCAAATTGAAGTATTTGCAGTTAACATTTCAAGAGCAATATCTGTGCAAAAAAAAAAAAAAAGAGAGTATCATCCCAGCAGAAGCTATTAAGCAAATTAATCTGGATAAATAAATGAATTTCTTAGTTGCCTGAGCCAACTGAGGAGTTAAAATAAATAGCCCATTAAAATATATGTGGTGAACACTTTGAAACTCCAAAATATCTAACTGGCATTAAACACATACTACTCTCTTGTAATTTAGGAGTGGTGGTTACAAGACACAGCATCTGGAAAATACCAGAGGAATTTAGAGTGTATTGATTGAGGGGTTTGCAATTCTTCGTAAGCATTTCACATTTCTTTGGCACTAAGGCCATGATATCTTAAGAATTTTTAAAGAGTAATAGAATGAGAGAATAGTTTTCCAAAAAAAGTATGTTCATCAGGATCCTTGGCTTACAAAAGTGAACAGTTATATGAGGAAAAAACAGATACAGCTCCTGCTACTGTATTGCCCCAGAATTTAGCATGTTGTCAGCCTAAAGTATCATGCTTATTTTTTCCTTTGGTTTTACATGATATATAGAACTCATTAAGTCTTTGATTCTTAAAGAAGCAAGGGCCTCCTGTGGTGGAATTCAGAGCATATTTTGTATAAGGATGGGGCAGCCATAAGCAAATTTCATGAGGAATTTTACTTCAAAAATAAGTGGGAAAGTAACACATACTTTGTGTGCCATATAGGATACCTCTATCAGTTAACCCTAGCAGGATGAGGCACTTGCAGGATGCACAATTTTGACCGTTCATATACTATTAAACAGCTGAGACCCAAATAAGATATTGCAGGGAATTAAGAAGGTAATAAGGTAACAGTAAGTTTATGACTGGCAGATTTTTTAAAGGAGTCTAGAGAAAATTCATTGTGCATTTTTCATTCATGCTGTGTTAATAAGTTAGTTACTCACATGTTTCCTGACCATTTGAGAGCTGGTTAGCTGCCTTAGCTCTGATATTTTCAGTGTTTTAGAGCATCTTTTGACTATGACGTTGTGAGGGTGCAAGTGAATCTTTTTTTCAGAAATGTATGAAAAGATTTTGAAAGTAACTTTTTTACAAATTTTAAAATTTTTATTTTTATTATTTTGTTGGAATGGGAAGAAATGGGAAGAAAGTTTGAGAAGCCCGAAGTTTGAGAAGCCTGAAGCCCTTTGAAATATGCTCATTAGCTTCCATATGCTTTCCAATCACCCTTTAGTTGAACTTGTTATCTTCGTTTTCAAAGCACTTCTTTTATTCAGGGGAGGGATTTTTAATATCAGTAGTAGGAATTACAGAAAATGTTCCTTTGGCTTCATAATAATTTTCCATGTAAATGTACCATCAGAGTAAAGGAGTTCAAAAGGAACAGAGAGCACATTAGCAGTTACCTTGCCAATCTGAAAAGCTGCAGAGGTGGATCAATGTCCTCTGCATGTAGGAGCAAGAAAGGAAAATCAATCTCTCTCCATCTCTACATTTTTGCTGATTTATTTCTCTCTGAAATTTTTCCTTCAGTCTTTCCCTCAGAGCACCTGTTTCCGGGCTCCTGACCTCTGTGGTTTTCTAGGCTGCCTCCTTAGCTATTCCTTCTTAAATACAGCATTGAAAATGAGAAATACACCATTTCTGAGGGGATTTTTCTCGTCCAAGGACGGGCAGATGAAATTAATCACTGCTTGGAAGTATCTATTTCCCTTTGTGGATTATAGGGAGAACCAAGAGTCTTAGCTCTCATTAGTGCATGACTTTTACATGTCTAAAATTGCACCTAAGCCTGATGAGGCAGACGAAAGTCTCTCAGTGACACACAGGCTTGTCTCAAATCCTATCTCTATCCACTGTAGCGAGTTGCACAGCTGTATGTTCAGTAAATGGATACCAGAGTCCATTGATTTTCAGACAATTGAACAGAATACAACCAGGAAAGTAAATCATTAAATACTATGTAAATGTCATGCTCAGTTATCAAAAAAACCCAAACCAAAAATGAGGCAGAAAGCGTAATTTCATTAGATAGCATCAGGTAATTGAGAAGCCTGAGTAAATGTCTTCTCACCAGAAGAAAAAAGCCTTTTAGTAAAAGAAAATAGAAATTTAATCTCTAAGGGAAAGCTAAACATCTGTTCTTACCTGCACTATAGGACAAAACTATATAAATATAAGCTAACAATGTGAAAGGTTGAAGGTCAAGTGGTGTTTATCACTCAAGCAAAGAAGTTGCCTCTACTAACCTGGTTCAGTGATAACCTGGTTCTCTTCCCTGCCTGGTGGGGTGGTAATTTTTTTAGTCATTACTAAAAATAATGCCTACATTTTAGACGAAAATGCACCGTAATATAGTTATAGTACTGATGGACATGCTGAACATAAGTATTTTTGAGGGATAATTGGGAGAGCAACTAGACATGTGCTCTTTTCATTTCCAGGGTCTTCAAGGTGCTCCTGGACTGCCAGGTATAGCAGGACCCAGTGGCCCATCTGTAAGTGTGTGGCATCATCTGTGATTATTTCTGCAGGGGTTGCTGTAACTGCCTGGTTTCTTGTCCTTTCTTTTGTCTTTTAGGAGAGTAATAATAAAATCTTACCCATTCTGGCTCTAGTAAACGATACTGGTGTTGATGTTACTGAAAATACTGTCTGGACTCAAAGTTTATGTAACTTAAATAGGTTTTAAGTTTTGGCATTACTAGAGAATCTGTGAGGTTACATGATTTATAATGTGCAAACTTGCAGTGAATTATGTATTTTTACCCAAGTTAGAGTCATGTTAGTAGTAAAATCTAAAAATAATTCCAGCTAGCCATTCTGAAAAAAAAAGTAATTACTCGGTTTCACAATTCAAAAACAAAGTATGAGAAGAAGCTGACAATATTTAAAGACACTGAAAGACGTTATTAAAATTGTTGGTATTGCTGAGAAAAGTCCTCTGAATTTTTTTCAAATTTTCTTTTCTACATATGGGATGGAATCACATTAGTTAGTATGATCGTTATTCTTTCCTAGGTGTCACGACAATGCTAATACTTCTTTCAATAAGAAGTTTAATGTGGAATATGTGCCAATAAACTGGCATTTAGCAGTAAAACATGATTCTCAGCTGTATCAAGATGTGCCAGTTAGAGTCAGCACATTTAATTTGCCAAGGTGAAAATGCAACGGGAAACACAAGTTTTACCCTTCAAAGCACTTATCAGGAGGACACATCTGTTGCATCAGAGAAGAGAAATATTTAAACCTGAAGGAAAAGCTAACTAGGTTTAAACGACCTTCAAAATGCACGTTTTAAAAACTTAGTGACACTGCAAAAATACTGTGTTTCATTTTTTCCTAACTTATTTAAACAATTCTGTGTTGTGCAGGGAGTCCCAGGAAGACCTGGACATCCCGGTCCAGCTGGAGCAAAAGGAGAAAAGGTATTCCTTCTTTTTATTCTTGGTAAAGGTCCGTGAAGGTTTTGCAATCCCATTACACTGTGTTTTGGGGCTTTTTTAAGCAAGTGCAAGAGTGCAACAAGAATGTGGCATACATTTCAAATTTTTACTTGTGTTTCAATACAAGTACTTTCCCCAAGCAATGCTGTGCATATGTGCTTGTATTTTGAAGTGCAGACCTTGTGGTATATATAAGTTGCAGAGAATTTTCTCTAGGTATAACACATTATATAAAGTTTAGGAAAGTGAAAGTATGTTTCTGAAATAGAATATGACTAGTGACTGCTGCCCTGCTTCTCATTCTTTTACCAGTATTATACTCAAAAGTAATTGTACATATACTGAAAGTTATTGGTTGTTAGCTATTCTGAAAAAATATGTAAGGTTCGTTTATTCTCAATTTACACTCTCTTCTTAGTGCCTTTTTTCAAACGTTTATGCACTCTTTTTTCAGGAATTTGATATTATCCATTATAAATAAGAGGTCAAATTCATTTCTTGGGTACCTCAGATCAGTGCAATACAGGAGAGACAAACTTTGTTTGCTGCAAAATACTTTCTGGGACAAGTTCTACATTTTGTGTACAAATACAGATTTTTTTCTCAGTAGTACTATGGAATTTTCCAGGCATACCACTGCCACATCCATGTGTGGGATCCTAATTCCCCACAAAATTTTGGCAGGAGTAAGAAAGAAAACTATTTTGAAAAGCTCTAAAATTATTTTAGTATAAAATTTGAATAAGAGTCGTCTCCTTGCAGATTACAGTAACAAAAATTTACCCCACTTATTTCCTTTTGATGTAACTGAATGCAAAACACAAATCTTTGTTAGTTCCTTGTTCACAATTCACATGCAGGTGGGAATGAGAAGCCCCTGCTCTACACCTTGTGTCTCATCATTCTAAAAGGGCAAAAGTCAGAGGGATGAAGAGTAATGAAGTAAACTGAAATATAGCCCCAGTAGTTTTCTCCTCCTCCCTTCATCTGGGACACGCTTGAAAATTGATCACATAATGTGCTTTCTAAAATAATAGTATTTTAATTCCCCATGAAGTTCTCCAAACCACTCTTGGGAGGCTGGCAGTTTCTAAGAGTTAGCAGGGCCATTTGGAAATTATCCTAGTGTAAACGTTTAGTAAGAATTATATTTTTCTGCTGAGCTAATTATTGGCACTGAACATTTAGCTTGATTTTTGCCACCTTAGTAATTTTAAATTTGTGACTTAAATGTCTCACTGACATAAGTTTAATAAGATTCAACAAAGTCAGTGAAAAATTCTGACAGACTTGTTCCAAATTATACAGTGTATTTATCTGAATTGTAGTGATGAGAGTTTGAAAAGATTGTTAGGGAAATTTTAAGTTGAAACCTTTGCAGCTCTCTACTATTCTGCTGGGGGAGAATCTCGGCAGCTCTGCTTTTTGTAATATAATCAATTCAGTACCCAGCAGCAGAGCAGGCCAGAGATACAGGTAACAATGGATAAATATTTTACAGTAAAAACCAAAAAGATATTCATTATATATCTTAGTAAGAAAGATTCTTTTAAAAAAATCTTAATTTATATTCAATGTTTCTAAGTAAACTCAGCTTCTGAAACTGTAGCTCTTCTTTATTTACATATGAATGATCAGCTGAGGACTGGCTTTTGCAAAATAATATACAAAGAATAAAATGAATGTTAACTTTTATCTGCCAGTTGCTTAGAAATTCATATTAAAAACTCTATTTTTTTTTTCTTTTTCTCCCTCTCCCTCCCGGTACACATGAAATGTTTCCCAGCCCAGGTTACCACTGCTATTTTGCCATAAGGAAGTTACTACATATAAAGCAGCAAGTGACTAACAAAATAAAAACTAGTACAAAGTAATGATCCATGCCTTCCCTACAGCTTAAGCAGGAACATTTCAGGAGAATTTATTCTTGACATTACCTGCTCTTATTGACTGTATCTCTTGTTTATTGTCATTATGGTCATCATAGCTTGAGTGTGGAATAGATGTGGCCAGTTACAGTAAATGAGTTACATCAATCTCTTGCTGTACTAGGGTAGCGAAGGCTCTCCTGGGAAACCTGGACCACCTGGGCCTCCGGTGAGACATTTTGTTTTATATCTTGAATTTATTATTAGGAACAATACACTTCTGAGTAAAATGCAATGTAATATAAAGAACTGACTGTCGATATAATAATTATTAATGTTGCAGGAAGGTTACAGTGTCTTTTTTCAAAAGGTTTCTGTATTCCATTTTTTTTCCCTCGCAATTTATCACTGAGTAAGTTCAGATCACTAAAGACATCTTAGAAACCTTCTCAAATTAGTTAACCCTGGTATCCAATATTACTAGAGAAAAAAAATTGACAGCTTGGATACCTGAGATCAGAGAATTGAGGCAACCTAGGGAAAGTCTCTGTACTGTGCAGCTCACTGGACTCCAAATTAATTGGAATAGTACCTAACACAAAATTTATTCTGGATAATTATAACAATAATATCAAAATATGATGTACACTGATTTACAGGTTTCTTGGTGTATAATTTTAAAAAAAAGAAGTCCCAAGGTTTGTTGGCATATATCTTATGTTCTTCTGAAATCTGGAATCATTGCCAAATTGAGAACAAAAAGGATACCACAGCTTTGCTGAACTACAGGACTTGAACAGGGCAATAGTGCTGCCTTTTTAATTCATAAGTGACACTTACTTGGTTTTTATGCTTTAAAGGGTATGCCTTACAATGAAAGAAATGGAATGAGCAGCTTATATAAACTGCAGGTATTTCTCTTTAATGTTAATTGCTTTTTTTTCAATCCCCACCTAATTTTAGCCCAACTCAACTTTTAAACTTGCTGTTACAGGGAGGTGTGAGTGCCGTGAGTTACCCGGGTCCCCCAGGACCTCCAGTAAGTGTTACCAGAAATCTAATTTCTAGTAGCTAACTGATATAGAAAAAGAGCATAGTTAGTTGCATGGAATTTGACTTTGTGAAAGATTAAAAAAATAAAGATACGATTTGTATGTAACAATGTCTGTGATTTTATGGGCCAAGCATGTTAGCCCATTTTGGAGAATGGTTTATTTGGATTAAAGCATTTCATCCTAGCGAGTAAAGACTACAGAAATGGTACATAATTTGGTATTGGACTCTTTTGTGAAAGTATTCTTATATCTAAAAATGTGTAATACTGTACTTATAGTTCATGGAGGCACAGTTTTGTAGTGGATGAAATTTGGTGCCAGAAATGAGACGCTCGTGAATTCTGATCTGAGTTCTTTCACTGGTTCACTACATGTAACTACAGTGCAGAAAAATATGTAAAACTGAGAATTATGTTGTGTGCACTTATTTACATTCTCCTCCTTTTTAGCACCATAGGCAAGTTCTGTTTTGAGATTATTATCTCTTTGGTAACCACAGTTATGGGCTGGCACCAAACAACAGAGCTGTATTTCTCTGTATTCTGGAACAGCAAAACAAAACCCAAAATATTACTGAGATTTTATACTATATTAATCAGCTGAGAGAGCTGGAATTAATAATGATTCTAAATGCACTGCGTTAGCAAAGTATACTTATAGTGGAGGCATTAAAAAAAGCCCCATCTTATTGTGTAACTGTTCTTCTTTAAATATGGCTCGTTTTTTAGTTGGTTTTTCCANATATTTTTCCCAGGGTTTTTCTTTTTTTTTTTTTTTTTTTTTTTTTTTTTGCAGGGTCCAAAAGGAGATCCTGGAACAGTGGTATGTATGTATGTTTTGGTTTTGATAGAAAATTCTCCAAGTAGTTTGACACATGGTACTTCCCAAGGCAACAAGAAACCCAAACCAAAACCTCTCAGCAGTGACAGCAAAACATGGAGTTGTGAGACAGTTTTCCAAAACAGTTTAATAATCTGTTTTCAAAAAAATCCACAAAGCCTCTTTTTTTTGTTTCACCATAATGCCTGGAAACTGAGTACATCGTTCGGAACCAGCATCCACTTCCTACTCAGAAAACACCAAGTACCAGAGTTTAGGTGGGAAAAGTGAGATCTGTCAGAGACTTCAGGAAACCCAGACAGCGATTTGCCATGGATTTGATTTAAATGAGAATTGCTGAAATACTGGAATGTTGGCTGTAGTTTAAATGTCCATGGTAAATTACCAATTTTCTTTCAAAAAATAATTAAAAGGACCTCTCCACTTTACATGATAAGCTGATTTCTCCAGTGCAGCATGTTTACAGTTTTCTTTCAAAACCTGAAGACATATCCAGGGATCCAGCCCGAGTGTCCCTTGCTGCAGAGTAACCTTTGTTTAGGGAACAGAGCCCAGAATTGCTTGGAGCTTGGTTCTCTGGTTGGCAGTGTATGCTTACAGCCCAGGGCTGTACTGCCTGGAGGTGCTTCAGAGGTTACCTTGGCTTGCAAGAGCACTGGGGTGGAGACTTCCATGTTACAGCTTTCATCAAAATTAAACCATTGGTCCAAATATTCACACAGAGCCTCTGGGAAAAGTTTAATTTGCAGATCAGTAAAACAGGACATAACAAATCTGTTTACCTAATAACTTGTTCATTTTTTTACTAATCTCAAATTAAATAATCTGCTGTTGCTTGCTGTTGAACATCTCCCATGTTGAGTAAAGAAATTCTAATGTATGCAATCTTTTATTTAAAATAAAACGAAAAACAGGGGGATCCAGGACCGATGGGATTACCAGGACTGGAAGGACTCCCAGGGGAAAAGGTAGGACTCTTAAAAAGAAGTCATGACTTCTTAGTGGCCACTATGTGCAACGAAATGTTTTCTGAAGCCTTGTTTGATTTATTTTTCATGTTTATGTTTCAGTGAGAAAAATCTTTGCATACTTGTTTATATTTTCCTTTATTGCTTTAGCATGGGTGTAAATAATATACTCACTGAACATAAAATTTCATTTTCTGCAAATGGAAAATTGTGTGTAGGGGGGCTGGTAATATTCTTGGTAGAATACTACTATATTTGATAGTAATATAGTTAATATTTTCCTATGGATGGTTCTTGTTCTCTCTTGAACATTGTCTTATGCTTACAGTCCATCTCTCTTGTTCTCAGCCTTTTGCTTTCTAATTGTGGAGGCTGATTATGAATTTAAAGAAAAGCTTGTCATAGAAGGCTAAAAATGTCAAAATTTTGGTATTGATTTCTAAATATAGCAAAGTACAAAACATTTAGCAGAGAAATAAAAAAAATCTGTAAATATGTTTTCTGTCAGAAAATACAGTTTGATTTTGCCCATATCTTCGAATTTAAGAAGAAAAAAGAGTAAATTTTTTTGCAAATGAAATATTTTTCTGCCTTTTGAATTATGCTATTAAATGATTTCATGCAAAAGCACTTTACTGAAACTTGTTTTTCATCACAAAGAAATGTAAATTGGAAGTTTCCCTCTCAATATCATTATGCATTTCTCCTACTTATTCAGTCAGTGACAAGATCTAAGGTAGGTGTCTATACTGGATGCTTGAATTACATGAGATGGTTCTTGCTCTGGAAGTCTACGTTTTACAAGCAGTTAAAGACTAGTTTGATTTCAAAATGAACAAACACAGGGAGACATTACAGGTCTAACTGAGACAAAGTGGGGGCAGGAACTAAATAACGGGAATGAGCAATGGATCAGATCATATAAACCAGCTAAGTGAGTGTTTGGCCCTCTCCCAAAATAAAAATGTATTTTCCTTAACTAAATTTGGTCCAAATTCCCCATTTGTGGTGCAAATAAATGAACAGGATCTCAGAGCCTCCCAGTCCCCGCAGTATAGTGCATGCTGGATTTTAATTTAGAGCTATTATGCACCTCTGTGTAGCAGAATGCCATCTTCTACAGACAACATTGGCTGTAATTCCACAATAATTTCATGAACTGCCTTAAGAACTTTGTGTCCTCTGGATAAAATGTCCCTTCCCTCAGCTGTGCTGACAGTGGTTGGTGCAGCTGTGCTGCAAGCCACATTGCTGAAAGGACCACAATAACCCTGAAAAGAAAAAAAGTTGCAAGGGAAGTGTTAGGAATTTCTAGTTTCATTGTCATTAGCCAGCATACAGGGAAAACACCCCAAGTTGTGGGTCCAGAATAACCACTGGGGCAGAGGGCAGTGCTCTGCCCTGCTTGCTGCAGGCTCTCAGTGTTCCAGAGGTGCATGTTGTGTTCCTCACTGAGTGACTTCTGCCGGCCTCCAGAGCAGGAGAGGTTGAGCTGTGTTCTGTAAGCTGCTTCCTCCATGTTACCTACGAGGTCAGACATGTAACTTGTCATCTGTTGCACCCTGTGTAGGGGAGTTCAGTGTGTCTAATCACCAGCAGTATCACTGTGCATCTGAACAAAATGATAAGGATGAGACAAACTGCCATTGCTCATAAGAACAGAAACCATAAATCCCAACACTTCCTGGGGCTCTTACACACAACACGACATGGCTGTACCCATGTTTACAGAGTTTTAGTAAATCTGCTCCCGGTAATATAAACTCATCTCAGAAAAATATTCTCCTGTTAGTATGGCTTTAACAGTGCCAGGGCTTTTCTGACATGAAAAAGGAATGAATATAGAAATAAGGAGCTTGATTTTTTTCTTATGTTTTCAACCAGCACTACACTAACAGAGCTCAGTGTTGCAGACCAAAATGTCAGCAGTGGGTAAATACCTCTGTTTAGAGTTTTATCACTTGTTGAGCTCTGGCTGTCTGCTTTGGATTACAGTCCTGTTGAGAAAGATGAATTTGTGCCTGTAATTCATCAGTTCCAGCCAAAAAAACAACACTCCCCTAGCTTAAAGCATAGGTGAAAGTGGCTTTATGCTATAACAAGAACCTTTGCCCTGCAAGAGCCATGCCACAAGCAAACAGAGGATGCTGGCTTATAGTAAATGGATGGCTGGGTAGCAGGAAAGCAAAAACTTCTTTGAAAGATGCATCTTAAATATGGGGATGTTGATATGAAAGTGAATTACCCTGTGTAAATTTTGGTCATTGTCATGGCCACAAATTATAATTATTTGGAGAACTACAGATAAGTCAGGGACTTTCCATCCCTTTTCAAGTGAGGCCTCGAGCAGAGTCAAAGGGAAACATTATATGAGAGAACCTAAACAAAGGGTTTTGGTTACTTGCTCAAGTCTGTAGAATGAGCCAGTGGCACAGATAAATACTAGCATTTAGCCTGGCTCTTGTCCCCATTTTCAATTCATGGAATAATCCTTCCTCATGTTGTAATGGGAATCCACCAAGAAACTTCTGTTTTGATTGTTGTCATTTAAACGCAATTTACCTTTTTAAACACGGTTTATCTTTTCTTCAGGGTGACCGTGGACCAGCCGGTGCACCGGGAGTATCAGGGACACCGGTACGTATTTGCTTTACAGAAAACTCGGGTTTTTAGAAGCTGAAAAAACAGCCAAGCAAGGTGCTGAGCTGCAGTCTCAATCATTGTGGAACACCAGTGCTTGGCTTGTGCTTTATACACAGGTATGAAGATTATGAGTTTTCCCTAAAGAAATTAGAGTTCTAATAGCAGCAAGAGTTCATATTATTATTAAAATGACAAGAGTGAGTGGCATGAATACATGATAAAGCTGGAATTTGTAGCTGCATATGCTTAGTTAAGAAATGTGAGATTCGTCTCATTGCCTCTGTTTAATATAGATAAAGATGTTTTTTGTGTTCCTGGGCATGCACAAATTTCTGACCGTATTTCTATCACAAAGAAAAATTATGAACATTAGTTATTGCAGTCCACAAGGATCTGCATATCAAGTCAATCAAACATTTGCTTTAGGGAAATGCTTTGTCAGCTATTTACATGTGGTATTCAGAGAAGTTTCTGAAAGTCATTGAGAAACTTTGTTGTAGGTGAAAGAAAAAGTAACTAATGATAAATTGAAATTATAATTATTCATTTGTGTTCCTAAAGGAAATGAAGATATTAGATTGCATTCACAGTTTAATAAAAAAGTTTATCCATATTTCAGAAGGCAATATGGAGTTATTTATATGCAAATAGATTTATTATTAAATTTGGGCAGCTACCAATACCAACACATTCAGGAGCTGTTTAAATTATAAATATGTGTTTCATGAAATAAAGAGAAGTTTGTGTCTATGCATTCCCATTTCCATTAGCCACTGATTTAGTCTGTTTACTGTGAGTTCCAAGAGAGAATATCATCTTAAATAGCCTAATTTCATTGAGTTTTCCTAAAAAAAATAGCACATTTAAGGGGAAAAGTATTCTCTGAGTTTTATAGCAGATGTAAGAGTTTCAAATTTTGTCATTCTGAAACAGATTTTACACTGTTAATAATAACACTGTAGCTGGTTAGAATGATCACAGTTGTTCATTTCCTATGAATTTCCCACTGGACATGTCCCAAGTTATTGGATGTTCTCTATTCAAGTTGGATAGGAAATATTTAATGAGGTCCCTTCTTCACTGATGGAGTTGCATTCTGTTGATCATGTTTAGTTCTAATAAAATCCACTGAAATAAAATATTTCCTCCTGAAATAAATTGTTTGCTTTTACGTTTTATGCTGAGGAATTTTAATCCACAAAGTAGTAGACATGTGAGACAAAATTTTCTCAGTAGTCTGAAGAGTTTGAGACATATCCACATATCTTGCTGGAAAAGAATTTGTCTTTATTCCCTAGATAGAACAGTGGACCCTTTTTGCCATCCGGGAATATAAACCTCTTATTTTCTCTTTGGTGTTTTGCTGAGATTGCTGAGATTGTCAGGGAAGCTTGGACTGAGATTATGCAAGCATCACCACTGATACCCATTTAATCAACATGAGCCCTCAGTCCTTGCTGTTCCCAGAGTTGTCCCTAGTGTTGATGGGTTTGATCCCTCACTTGTACAAGTCACCTGAGGATCTGGTCTAAGGATACTTTCAGGAAATGTAGATTCCAGTTGTTAAAAGAAAGGCATCCTATAGAAAAGAGACATTTAAAATCAGCATTTAAATTATGTCATAAGAGGGGATCGTGAATTCTGGCAGGCTGAACATAAAATGACAATAAAAGTGTCCAAAAAAGAGCATGAAGAAAATTTACAAAAGGCCTTAAGTCAGTAGTAAAGTCAATGTCATGGTTTAGCATAGCTTGGTTTTTAGTTAAGGAGAAATCCACCAGCCACGGAAGCGACTTTTTTGCAAGGAGCTGCTGACAGCTTCCTCCAGACCCAAAAAAACCAATCAGCTACCTAATTTGAATATTGACAGCTCTGTTAAACCACTTAAAGAAGTTGAACACGCCTCTCTGAATCACATTTGAGAATGAACGAACCCCGGCAAAGCTCTCTTGTTTATAGCTTTTGGTAACTGGGGGTTTGTGTGCCCTGGCGGGGCCGGGCTGGGCCCTGCCCACGCAGCCCTCAGGGGCCGGGCCATGGCCCCGCTCTGTGCGGGCCGGCCCACGGCTCAGCTCGGCTAAAATCTCAGCCACTTCTGCTGCACTAGAGCAGCACCCCCAGTGTGGCCGCCGAAATTAAATTCTACACCAAAATGAGCTCTGGCTGCCGCCCGGCAGAGATCGTATGACCAACAGAGAGAGACAAATTCCAGCTGCAAGGCCCGGGTAAGAGTAATTCTTTCAGCTCTGTAAGATTCCCCAGAACAGATGAAACCTGCAGACATCAATCCTCTCCTGAGTCGAAGGAAAGGGTAAGGGGAAGAAAACATCATAGAGACACCAAAGTCAGTGAAGAAGGAAGAGCTGAAACCCAGAGAGACGAGAAAGAGGAGATGCTCCAAACCTGGGAGCTGAAATTCTTTTGTAAGGCTATGGTGATGAACTATGATACATCAGAGTACCCCTGTAATTCATGAAAAGCATGGGAGGGGGTGGCGTGTATAAACTGCAACCATGAGCAAAGGTACCTGTGCTGAAACAAGCAAATATTGAAGTAGCTGTGATCTAATGAGAAGCTTGAACAGAGAGAGATAGTGATGAAGTGAAGACCCTTTCCCCCAGGGAAGAAGAAGACCTCTGTTCCCAGAGATTAAGGTGATCCCAGAGATAGATGAAGAGAACCTTTGCTTCTGAACAGCTCATCTGTTAATCTTAGCTAAAGATTGAACCCTTGAAAACGGTTGTGGGGAAAGCTGTAAGTTGAGGGAAGGGACTTTCACATCAAGCAGAGAACCATTTCCCAGGCAGCTGTTGCACTGTGACATTGAAACCATGAGAGAACTGTTTCTTGAGGAGAAATCTCCATAGCATAGCAAAAGAGGCTCCTCTCCCTAAGTGAACTGAAGAAAGACTAGTATAGAGGTGGTAAACTGGCTGGAAAAATCCCAAGTTTTGTCTCTTTACATTGTTAGTGGGAAAAGAAAGAAGAGGTGGAGGTAGGAGAAGTGTTCTGAAGGTTAATTCTGAGTCTTCTTATTTTTTTTCTTTTAGTTCTGTTAATAAAGCTTTCTTTATATTCTTTAAAGTTTTGAGCCTGCTTTTCTTTCTCCTAATCCTTATCTCACAGAAGGAAAATTAGTAAGCAATGGATGTGAACCAAAACCCCAACAGTCACATACAAAAAAAATCAGGACTAGAAAATACCTGAGGGAAAAATCTTGATTTTACATACATAATGAAAAACTTTGACTATGACTTCTCAAGATGGAAATCATGGTGTTGTAAAAGAAAATTTCACAAAAACATCTCCACATTCAGGAAGGGTAAAGAAATCCAAGTGATTGAGTACTGTTTAACACAAGAGCCTGTTCATTAAATATGACAAAAATCTGGTAAAATATTTCTTTTTCCTTTCTTAAATCATTAATGAACAATAACATGAATATTTCACTCATATATATATAAACATATATGTATATATATTCTCTCTTACTTTTGATAAAGAGAAAAGTTTTATTAGGGTTCCTAATAATTTGAATCTGTAAAACTCTCTTTTTGCAGGGAAAGCCAGGATCTCCTGGTTCCCCAGGGATGCCAGGAGAACCTGTAAGTACGGATTTGAGTTCTGGATTCTTACAATAGGAAACAAACATTTCAGACACCTAATGTGAGGTTTTTCATGCAGATTTATATGTGTGTTTTCTTCTTTCTTAGGGTGAAAGAGGACCTATAGGAGATATAGGTTTCCCTGGTCCAGAAGGGCCACAAGGAAAACCAGTAAGCAATTTTATACTGAATATATATTTTGTTACAAAAAGATGTCTTAGTTTATCGGAAGTTTATCAGGGTTTCCTTACAGAAGAAAAGGCATTACATCTTGCTTTGTGTTAGCGTAGGTAACGTGAAGAACACACAGAGCTGCAGTGCTCAATATTAGCCATCCAGAAAAGAATTCCTGGTATTGTGTGTTACTAGTTAATGTTACTGAGATGTTGCCTTTAAAGGTCTTATGAAGGTCATTTGGATCTTGTTGACATAAAGGTTCCTCTTGTACTTTTTCCAGGGAGATAATATGAACCCAGGCACTCAACGCAGTCAGTAAAGGATGGGGTGACAGAACAGGTTCTCAGTTTCAGTTTAGATAGAGAAGCACGTGCTTCATGACTGAATAAACTTTGTGACTCTTCTGTATACAGGTGATGCAACACTGCAGCTGAGGCATTTACTGTTCACTTAGGAGATGTCTAATCTGATCTCTCTATGTAATAAAAGTGTGACAGCAGTGTAGTCAGCACTGTCTGAGCTGGTTTAAAAATCCTAGTTTATATTCTAGAAGGGGCTCAGCAAGGGTAGTGCAGGACTCATTATCTCCCTTGAACCTTGGTGTTTTGTGGATGAGCATAAGAAGCAGACCTTTGCAGCTTGTCAGCACATCTCCATGTTACACTTCTGCCTTGAAAGAAGAGACAGTTTCTGTAGCTACAGCAGCAAATTAGCCCAAGGTGCCTAATCTGTGCAAAACTCCACTTTGCAGTGTATGAGGAGAAGGAAATATTCCTGATGTCTCTGCTCATGCAAGTCGTCCTTTCTCAGTGAAACAGCTGTGAGTTTGCTACATGTGCAGATCCATAAATATCCCACTAAATGAAACACTGCCAGAGCATTAATCTTGCAATTATCTGGCATTGTGCAATTTTTAATATAGTCTCTGACATTATTTTGGCCCATACCAGCTAGGACTCTCAGATCATGCCACATTCCACTCTGGAGGATAATGTGGGCCTGGAACAGTTTCCAGCAGGTGCTATGAATGCAAACACCTTCTTTTGGGAAGGAAATAGCCCAGGAGACGAAAACTGTGCCATGCTATAAATCCTAAGGCCCGAAGAATGGATCTGGACACATAATAGTAAGACATAATCTCTGTAACAGCAGAAGGGTCATAGAGCACCAAGGCTAATATCTAGAATAAAAGAAATCTCTCCTGTGGTTGCATTATGATCAGCTGGGACTGAAAAGGTGCATGTACATATCCATAAATATTCCACATTTGCAAAATTTCCCCGTAATTTGTCATTTAAAGTTGGCTGCTCATTAGATTTGATGCACATCTTGATGGTCTTTGTATTTCTATATTGTAGCCACACAAACTTCTGCTTCTGCAGCTTCAGATAATTTACTGATATGGCACTAAACATTGAGATTTACACTTTATATTTTTAAAATACATAAACTTTTTAATTTTTTTTCCTAGGGAAGCAATGGAAAAGATGGATTGCCAGGACCCCCGGTAAGAAAACATGCTTTTGTGTATTTTTATTCCTCACAGATACCACAGCTGTTAATCCTAGGCAGTTGCTTTCTGCTCTGCTAATACATGAGTACACAACAAAGCCTTTAATTGAAAAGTTTATCTTTTTTCAAAAAACATTTTTCAGGGTGCTGTGGGGAGACCAGGAGACAGAGGACCCAAAGGAGAACGTGTAAGTCCTTATTATGATAACTTTTTCCCTTTTTACTGAGCATCTAAACACCTCATCAGCACCTATCTTATAGGCAAAATCAAGAAATTTATTCTCTGTGAACTTGAAGCAGTCACCAAGACATCTAAGAGGTTTATTCTTAGACACCACTTGAAGGAATTAGAGTTGAATTAGCCTCTGCATTTAGAGGAAAAACACATTTTATAGACTTTCTAACACAGCTGGCCTGGACAGTGTAAACTGATCGAGAGGCTGAAAACTGGAAAGCAGCGAATCCTGTTGTGTTGTTGTCAGACTTTTATGAGCTTTCCCTGTTGTCATTCTTTCTATGTCACAAACACAAATCATGTTTTATATAAAACAAGCTTGTCACACTTAGGCAGCAGGAATGCCAGTGCAATACCTGACTGCTTCCCAAACTCTTCAGACACTTCTGTTCCTGGTAACGAGATCATGGGAGATGGTCTTGTTATAACGTTGCTAATGTCCTGATGTCCTAATCAGATGGATACTACACTTATTTGATTAATCAGAGAAGTATCTCCCTGTTTAATCTGGAAAGGAAATGCTGCTTTATGACACTGAAGAGACATGAGGGTTTAACTATTATTACAATTATCCCTTAAAAATTAACTGTTTGCAATGTTCTGATTTTGCCTTTAAAGACACAGGCCTGCATCTGTGAGAGAGATTGCAATGATTGCAGAAAATAAAGTCAAGGTTTTCTTCCAGCCATTATTATTACTGCTGTACATCATGCTCCTTCAGTTTGAGTCCAACTGTTTTAGTCATAGGAAATAGAAGCATCAAAATTGGAAGGACAGAGTAAAACTCTTGAGGTTTTCTTGTCTAATATAAGAATGGCCTCATTTTAAGAAGGAATAAGCCACCTGGGCTGAAATAACCTTATATATTCTTTGAGTGACTAAACACTGCTGTTATTACTACTTTATGAACAGAGTGACAAACTAGTTGAAAACATGTTTTGTACCAATCAGTTTTCAAGTAATTCCAACAGATACAAGTACTAGTGGCTGGCTCATTTATTGATGTTATCTGCATACCTTGATCACTGACTCTGAACCTGCTGGACTAGACCAGGTAGAAACCCAGGATAAACAGCAGTTCCTTCTGCACAGAATTTAGAAGATAAAATACAAGAGATAGGAGAACACTACAAAGGAGAAGGGCTGAATAAATCAGCACCTTAGGCAGAGGTCACAAACCACAAATGTCCTGAGTTTTGTACAATTCATAGTGGAGAGTTTTAAGAGGAATCTGGAGGAAGATGTGACCTAGTTTTATGAATTTTTACAAGGACCCTTTTCAAAACACAAAGAAAACACTGGAGGCAGTTAAACAATGCATGTTTGAAAAGCTTTGCTGTAGTATTTGATTTGCCTCTTACACATTGGCAGCCTGTAAAATGTGTATTGTTTAGAAGAAAAGGATCACCTTCACACTGCCATAGTACCATGGCTCTAGAAAAACCTGCCTTTTTCTTTATCTCTAGTAGAAGAGCTATCTATACCTACTCTGCAGGGTTATAAACATGAGAACTTATATATCATAGAATCATACAAAGGCCTGGGCTGGAAGTTACCTTTAAAGATCATCCAGTTCCAACCGCTCTGCCATGGGCAGGGACACCTTTCATGAGACCAGGTTGCTCTAAACCCCATCCAACCTGGCCTTGAATATTTCCAGGGTTGCAGCATCCAAAGCTTCTCTGGATAACCTGTTCCAGTGCCTCACCATCCCCACAGTAAAGAATTTTTTACTAATATCTCATCTAAACCTACTCACTTTCAATCTGAAGCCATTCCCCCTTATCCTGTCACTACATGCCCTTGTTAAAAATTCCTCTCCAGCTTCCTCCTAGGCCCCCTTTGGGTATTGGAAACAGATTAACTAAGATTTTGTGTAAAGGAAGACATAAAATAGTAGGCTTCTAAGGAAAGTTACAGGAAAAATCCTGGTGTCTTTTGCCTGTGTGAATCTGAGGACCATAATTTTACCTATGCCATAAACTGACATTTCTAGATCCTTGTATGAAGGCTAAAAACTTTCTATACTCAAGTTCTGTCCTTGAAAAGTGGGCTACAGAGTCAAGCTATTCTTTTTGTCATTGACTTCAACATCAGAAGTGCAAGAACTCAAAAAGTATTTCTAGAGACAAGGTTCAGCCTCTAAAATCACCTTCCCTGCATGACTCAGTCTGTTTTTGAACAGGCAAGAATTTTCTCTTTAGCATTCTCAAGTGACTTTTCAGGTTTGTTCCACTATGTGCAATGGTTTTCTTTCTGCTTTTATTTTACACAGGGAGATCAGGGCATTCCAGGGGACAGAGGTCCGCAGGGTGAACGAGGAAAACCTGGCCCATCAGGAGAAAAGGGGGATGTGGGTCCTGTTGGCCCTCCAGGAGACAGAGGTTATCCAGGATCACCAGGTCATCAAGGTCCCCCAGGTTCACCAGGACCCCCGGGGTTTCCAGTAAGTAAATACAAGTTTACCGTGGTTGCTTGTGAATTCAGACGGTTTCGAAGGTAGCATGGGCTGAGCAGTGGCAATTCAACTGAGCAACACCACAGTATTGGAAAAACTAAGGATTTCTCTCAAATAATTTCAGTGTTCAGTTGAGGTAGAAAAAAATATACCCACATGATCAGGCACTTTTTTTAAATTATTTGCTTTAAAACATCTGCTATGGATAAATTTTAATTATTTATTTCTTTAGTTCCTGCATATCAATATGGCTACTCAGTACAGTTAATTTTCCCATTTTCCATAAGATTAAGAGCTAAAGTCTGAGCCTTTGCAACTGGGAAAGAAAAGGAGGCAGCCAAAATTGATTCTCAGTAGAAATCAGTATTTAAAAAGACAGTGAAATGCTGCTTGCCAGTTGTAGATATCTTGATTTATCTGCATGTGCACACAGGCACACACATCCCATGTTATGGGGGTTTCTTAACCTCAATCAGATAAGGTAAAGCGCTAAAACACTTTTCCAGTGAAGTTACTGGTGCAGGGGTTCTGTTCTGGTCAGCTGTGCATCAAAGCAGTTAGTCCCCAGGGCAGGTGAGAAGTTGGCATATTCTGTGCAAAAGGCAGGTAAAGCAGAGGGGTGTCCCTGGACACCCTTACTGTCTTGTGCAAGTTAATTTCCATACTCATCACATCCTGGTCGTCTTGGCAGCTGGGAGTGCCTCTCCCACTCCATGCCATTCGTGTCTTTATAATATTATGATGTATTTGCAATAAAGTGGCCTTTGCAGTTAAGTAAGTAACACAAATACATAAAAACACTTATTTGTTGGTGAAAGGTTTATATTTGTAATGGTAATTAGAGCATTTCTTATTTTTGTAGCATTATAAAGTGTCCTCTGTATGTTCCTTCTGATACATATCACCTTTCTTTTTCCTCATCAGGCTGATGCAGTTTCACTTGAAGAAATAAAAAAATATATCAAACAAGAGGTTCTTAAGGTTTTTGAAGGTAAGAAAAGGAAGCATTATATAACTAAATCCGAAATTCTGCTCTAAATTTCTATATATGTCATTTAACTTATGTTGTACTTAGCAGCTCCCTTGTGTCTGTAGCTATGTTTAACAAGTCTAGTTTACACGATTCTGTTCAAACAATTAGAAGTTACAGCATCTGTTAACCAGAGTATTTCCTTATGTAGAGATTAGCATTGAAGGGTAGTCTGCTCCAAATCATAATAGCAAGCATAGCTGTGTATCATTGTAGGTACATATATGTCATATGTTACTGCAGACACATATTTATCTACAACATACCATTCAGATACTGAAGTATCTTAATACTTCAGTATTAAGTATTAAGATAAGATACTGAAGTATCTTAATGAGACCATAGATATACCTAATTGCTTTGCCCACTTAGTGGCTGACTGTCTAAACGAGAGAAAGGCTTGACAGCTTTCAGTGACATAGGAATACTCAGCTGTGCGGTTTTCTCAGCAAATCTCCCTGCTGAGCTCCAGAGCTCCCTGTCAGACCACCATCTTCTGGCACAATTTTAGGCAAGTACCAGATTCTGCCAAGGCCTTTGTATTATGTAAGATTTCTTAGATGAGTCCTTACTCTGAGAAGGAAATACTTTTCTTCCCCAGCATTCCCTTAAGTCCTGGTAGGAAAGCTGTGACTCAGGTGTTTCAGACAGGTGTCAGAAACAAGATTCTACTTGAACACCCCTTAACAGTAGCTTCTCTTCCATTGCAAAATGCATTTCTTATGTCTTCAATATGCTTTGCTAGTCTGTCGTTAATATCTGTGGATACAAACCATCTTTCAGGGATAAAAGAAATCATATAAAGCTTGAGACTTCTTAACTTGTTCAGGCAATTTTTCAGTTTATAACAAGGCTATCGTTTTGTGCATTTTCACCCTTCCCCAGAAGTTCAACCTCTATGTATTTCAAGAGCAGTTTGTTGAAAGAAGTCACCTCCTTTTCCCATTCAAATACAAGGGTAACAAACACTTAGTCTATTCACAAAAAGAATGTGTAGAAGGTGCCCTGCCTACAGGGAATAATGGAGTTATGTTTTTATAGCTATTCCACTTGCTACACCTTGCTAGTGTTCCCACAGATCTTCCATTTCTGGCATTTTTTTATTTTGCCTACTTTTTATGACCTTTCTTCTTTTATGTTTGATACCCACTCTTCTCTATTCTGACTTTTTTCCTAAATCTTAAAACTCCACCACAGTAAAAATACTCACTAAATTGTGGAATGTTTAGGGGTTTAATCTGGTATAAATGCAACAGAGCCAAGGTTATTACCTATTTTATCTCCCTATAAGGAACACTAAAATGTTACCAAGGGCACTTTATCCCACCAGCATGAACATTTATATTCTGAAATATCTGCAATTAATAATCTTTGCTGAGCACTTTCAGGTGTTTTACAACTGTTTTCAGGGTTCCAGCACATTCCAAGAACTGCTCGCGGTATTTAATCTCTACTTTGCAGCTTAATGTGAGTTAGAAACATATAAGGTAGCCCTCCATCAGTGTGTTAAGTACTAATTATTCTATGTGTTTCAAGTAATTCCATGAACAGGAGTCAGAAGTCATTTGAAATATGGGAATACATTAGTATTAGAGATTTCAATACAAATTCATTCTGATTATTTCAAAGGGTAGAGACTCAGACATGAATCTGAGTTGAAACTGAAGGTCTCAATGCTTATTGGAGCATTTAATACCTTGACATTAAGAAGAGTTAAACACCTTACTCCCAGAAACTTTAGCTGGGGCTTTGGGAATTTTTTTCCTGTTTTTTGCTGGCAGATTTCTTACCCACTTTTTCTTGTGTCTTTGATTAATGAAGAAAGGATGGCTCAATTTGTATCCCAGCTGAAGCTGCCTGCTGCAATGCTTGCCTCCCAAGCTCATGGAAAACCAGGGCCTCCAGGAAAAGATGGGTCACCAGGGCCACCAGGAAAGGATGGTTTGCCAGGACCACCAGGAGAACGGGGATTTCAAGGTAAGAATTCCAAAAAATGGTCCTGTTAGTTGTATCTTGAAATCCTTATACACTTGCTAATGATGATTAAATAAGCCAGGATTACCTATCTAGCTTTCTAATGATTAACTTTTAAACTTATGTACTTACGTTTTTCCAGACCAGATCTAAATATTAACCCATAGTAAATGTGTGGATTTTACTGATTAAAAACTCCTAATTCAGTGCATTTTATTCTAATCAGTTTTAAAGGTAATTAATGACAGATATCTAAATCTGACAGAACTACTGTAGCAGTTGTTTTCTACAAGATACTTGAATAAGGAAGAAAAACAATGCCAGCACTCTAGCTATTTACATCCAGCTTCATACTGAGAGAACATCTTATTTAAGAAAGAAAATTTGATCTCCTAGTTTGATCCTGAGACAATACAGGGCAGCAAAAACTGAAGGAAAATACTCTTCTTTAAGAAGCAGTGAAAACTGGAGTATTACCAAATGAATTTTTCTTACAGCAAAGGAATCTACTATCACCAAAAAAAAAAAAATCAGAGTAATCAGTTTTTCACTATACCCCAAACAGTAACTTGTGCATTGCAATGCACTTGGACAGTATAGGACTCATTTCTCTGAACTGTCTTGTACTGCAAAATTAGCTTTGAGGGATCCAGGTTCATTGTAGTTGTGCTCTACTGTAGAGTCAGCCTTTCAGAGATTAAAACGAAGAGGAGAACAGACTAAAAGGAAAAAATAATTTATCAATGAATAATGCTTTGTGGGTGGGTAACGTGTCATTTGCAGTTTATCTGTAGGTAGTTCTTTATTATCTTTTGTTAGTTTGGTCTGCTCTGGAGTCAGAGCAAGTCAGACTGGAATGAAGAACATGACAGCAAAGCTGAAGATGTGTGGATCCTAAAGCTATCAGAAGAATAAGGACTTACTAACACTGATAAGCGCAAAACCCTGACAGAAGCTTGAAAAATGTGATGAGCTCAGAATGAGAAGAACAAGAATAAAGGATCAAGGAAAACAATAAAAGGCTTAGAATCTTACAACACTGACTTCATCGTTACCTAAATATTCTGATCACTGCAAATAGTCACCTTCAATGTCAGTGCCAGATTGTTCAATGATGATGCATGTACTGGATAGTCTCAGATATTTTTGGGAAGTGAAACGTTGCACTAGATTTCATTTCCAGCTAGTAAGCATCAAGATAAAAAGATGAGAGCTATGCTTGGAAAAAAAAAAAAAAAAAAGCTGCTTTTCTATACTTTCTATGCTTAAGTAAAATAGTACCCCATGTACACAGGATTTCCATTTGTTTTACTGATAATGCTCAATACTTCTTTTTTATTAGTAAAAGGTAAGCTAAGTGAGAGTAAGCTAAGTGAGAGGCCTTTACTTCTCTATTGCATCAAAAGATATATGAAATTACACTTCCAAGGAAAGAAAACCGAAAGTTTACTTTGCCTCCTTTTTATACTGCAAATAAGACACAGTCCTGTAGGAGGAGCACACTTACAAATACCCTTTACACCTTCCTCAGTTGTGCCTGTGCATGTTACTGCTTTGCGCCAAGAGTAAAACAAAATTCAAATCTCTGAGCAGATTGAAAAGTATCCTCTTATATTCCAGCTTGTCTTCAGCCATAAAATACATAGCAAACAGGACTTCTTGGAGAAGCACATTTCGTGCATGTGTGGCTGAGCCCATCAAGGTAGCATGCTGTGTGCACAAGTCCTAATACAGACTTGGTATTGACTGATAGACACTTCTTATTATATTTCTCACTTGAGTGTAGCCCAGACTGCCAACTCCAGGGATTTGTTGTGTGCAGGAATACATGTCTAGGCTGGCAGAGTGAGTCACTTGTCCCGCACAGGCAGTGAGAAGAAGTAGATGCTTTTGGCAAGCAATTAACAGGACCTCTGTGAATATGTCCTGTTTGTGATGCTGCATGCAGAGCCTGCTAGATTCAGCCAGCTGGAAAGGCAGATGCTGCTGTGTGTCTGGGGAGGTGTTTAACTTCATTTGTGCATTCACAGGGGTCCCTCCATACACCTTGAGCATGGTGCCGGTTCCCCTGGAAACCGGTCAGGAATGATTTAGCTGGATTCCAGCAGAATCTCCTTCTGCACAGCAAACTAATAGGTAGAGGGTTAGTCCCAGAAGCAGAAAACATAGATGCTAACTTTTGGAATTGTAGGCATGGTTTTCCAAAAGTGTAGTTAAAGAATTGCTAGACTCCTTCCTATAGTCATTCCCTTCTAAGGAAGTCCAGAATTTTTACCTGCTGGCCATTAGCAAGGTTGTTCATAGTGTTCCTCAGATACTTCCCAGTGGTTCAGGTAGATATAATTTATAGAATTGTTTCATTAGAAATACAGCATGCAAGAAAAACATAACAAAAGAATTCAACTTAAATTATGAAAAGCTGATACTCTGAGGCACTGTTACTGGTAAAATGTACATCTCCTTAAGGGAGAACAGAGAGACTTTACTCTGTATGAGTTTTAAGGTATGTTAATATCTCCTAGAGAATCAGAAAGTTTATTTCAAGATTTTATAAACAAGATATAGCAGTATCATCTGTCTGCAAACAGTCAGCTTGTCATGTGTTAGAGGATCTAGCTCAGTTAACTCCACTGACTTAATTGGATTTTTAAAATTGTAATAGTAAGTGAATTTTGGTCCCTTAGATGAAATGCAGCTTGGGATAATCTAGCCAACCAGAGATCCTTTATGTTAATATGACTTGATTTTTTTCTCAATAGAGGAAAGATTCCATCCTAGTTAAGATTCAGTCTTTCTATCAAATTAAGGAAATCAGTTTTTATAGGTCCTCATAACTTGTGGTAGCCTCGAGGAACCAAACATCACAGCTCAGAAAATAAAAATACCATGCAATGAATAGAGAAAGCTCCTTATCTTTACTGGTAATCTCTGTTGTAAAGTTTACGTGTCTTACTATAATTATTAATTTGTACAGTGGAAGCATGTCGAAACCTTGGCTGACATCAGGAACCCATTGTTGTGGGTGTTGTCTAGACACAGTCACTCTTCTGAAACAGCTGCACTGGTTTCAAGAGACACCTCCTGTAAAGTGTTCTCTGCTGCAGAGGTTGAAGTTAACCTGTTTTACTCTGATTCGAAACCCAGCTGCTGCCCCACAGCTGAGAGAGCTGTAACACACAGAAGGAATTCGGAACATGCATTGGTGGCTGGATGAGAGCGCTTCATCTTAGCACCATCTCTGCTGCTTTGCAGTCTTTGTAAGAACACAGAGTATTTGCACAGTAAAACACAGTGGATACTTTGGTCTCATTGTTCCCTGTTTTGATAATCTCTTTGCCTTGTATTTGTGTTAAAGAACCTCAGATTTTTCTAGATACTTGACATGTTAGTTTCAGGTGCTGCATTGTCCATGCTGTTGGAAGAGGGTCTCCATGGTATAGGTGGAATACCTTCTGTAGCAGGTTAAATACCTTTTACCTCTGAGTTAATGGACGTGAACTTGTGTCTTTTCCATGTAGAGCCAAGGGTGTTGTGGTAGTGGCGCTTTTGACCGTAATGTTTGTGGGGAGCACCAAACTGAGAGCTGAATTCCAGCTCTTAATACTCATCTATGAGCAAAAGCTTATCTGTTTGAACACAAACTTGCTACATACTGCTGCCAAGTGTTTGCCATACTGCCCACGTTGGGTACGTGTTTATAATTACAAAATTTTGGGGTTGCAGAAATCACAAAAAAACTTCTGGAACCTGAGTGAAGGGCTCTGCCAAAACAATTACCTTTTGAATTAGGCAGGTGCCTTTTACTGGAATTGTAATTCTACCAGGAAAAGTAGATAGCATCTTATATGTGCCTTTACATTAAAAACAATAAATCAAAATCTGATTTATGTGTATGGTAATATTTTCCTTTGACTGTGCATGAGTTTGTCAGTCTAAGCTCAGAAAGAAGGTGATATTGTCCTCTAGAGGTATAATCATGGCCCTGCTTCTGAGCAAAATATACCTCATTAAAAATCAAATATTTTTCTGCCAGAATTACACATTACGTTGTTCACATTGTTTACATATAAGTCTGTTTAATAATATCCTTGTATCCTATCAAATAAAGCCTTATTATTAGACAAGATGTTTGGGAATTTTTGTATAAAACTTGAGTGCTAGCAGAACTTACCTGCCACCATGTACAAACTACACCCTTGCATGTGTGTTTGGATACCACTGAAGGTTTACCACTATCCTGGACCATGTATTTGCATTGGCAGGCTGTTCTTTGTCCTGTTGTGGGTTTTTTTTTTCCTTATTGTCTTGTATTCCAGTCATGTTTAGAGAATCATTCAGTCTATCTCAGTCGTTTGCAGTTATGGTATGTCAGAGACCTGCAGTAATGCTTATCATGGAGACTGTAAATGTGACATATGGTACCTGTGATTTCTCTCTCTTCTCCATAACTAAAGAAATGCAACAGAAATGATCAGTGGCAGCACTCTAATTTGTAAAATTAGAGTTAACTGGGTTTGTAGTGGGAAATGCATTGTAACTGTTGACTGTAAATTGAAAAAAATTGAGAAATATAAAATAAATAGGACGTGTAATGGATCCTGTGGTTGTATGATTCAGCTTTTCAAAAGGTAGCAATACTACAGTTTGCACGAGATTTCTCAGAGCAAACCAACTTGATGTAGTTATAAATACTACTGTGGTCATTGGAGAGTAAATCTAAGATTTAAAATCCAATACAAATACCTGCACATTCCTTTCCTGAGTCTTTATAGCTTGTGTGTGTATATGCCTTGTACAATTTTGCTTAACACCACTCAGTGACCAGAATGCATGATTAATTTAAATTTGGATTTCTGTGAGGTTTTAAACCATTGGTTTCCTTTAGTCATGTTACGTATGGCACTCTGCATGCATTTGGTGATGTTTTTGCCTCACTGTAATTTCCTTGTTGTGGTGCTGAGAGGAGAGTAAGATGATTGATGCTCTGTTTTGAAAGCTGGAATGATTGCAACAGATAACAGACTTTCTATCGAAGTGTATAACGAGCTTGTGTGTAACAGAAGGCTTGAATACTCTGTGTACCATTCCCACTGCATTGTGTCTGTCGTAGCAACCCTGATTTGGTACCCACAGCCCTCAGAGTAATTTCCTTCTGGAATATCCTGTGAGGTAGCAGTGTTGCCATAGACCACAGCGCACTGACAAGACAACCTTTGCCATCCACCTGCCAGTGCCAGTTAATCTTCATGAGACATCAGGTGGATTGACATGGCTGTGTTCTTCCTTTTAATTCAAACTGAGTTACAGTCCTTCACAAGAGGAAGAACTCAATACTTTATAGTATGGCATAGGTGATGCTAAAAATATACTGGTCCCTGAAGCAGGATGATTTTAATTCCAAATGCGACCAGAAATCAGCAAATTAATCTTCAACTTTTGTCACTTTACATGCCAGCATCTGAGGTGCTGGGGACAGAAGAGGGTTTCCTTGTAAGCCCTTTTGAAGTAACAGTTTGTGGCAGGTGTCACACTTGTTCCTTTAAAAATCCCTTCAACCTCTCTCCTGTGTAATAAAGATACATTTGTAGATGGATTCTTAACTTGAAATAATAAGGAAAATGTTTTACCAATAGTGACAAGTCCTCTGCTCTAAAGCAGCCAGAGTGTTTCCATCTAATAAAACTTAACAGTTCAAGGAAAAGGAAGCAGGGGTGGGGCATGGATTGCAGCACCTGAGAACATGGAAGCTATTTAGATAAATACAAAACGATGGCCTGTGAAGAAAAAGGACTCAAGTATTCAAAATATAATTAGTAATCACATCTTGTTAATGATATGCAGCTACTTGGGTCAAAGTAAGCTTCAAAATCTGCACAAGCTCCAAAGATGCCTCGTTCCATGTGAGGGCAGCTGGGCAACACTGACCAGGGCGTGGGTCTCCTCTCATATACAGGGAAACGTCTAAGCATAAAACTACTGGTTTACAGTTTAAAAAGTGCAAGTATAAGGATTTATGCAGAACAGAGAGGGTAAAACCCACATCTAGCTCTTCATTAGAGGAATTTCAGCAAAGTAACTTAAAATCTTGGCAAAAGGTCCAGCTAGTGAACAATGCAAGAGTCCTTTGACAGAGGATGTAACAATTATTGCTAGAAATGCTTGTATTTTCCAGAAGGAATTTATAAACTTAAGAGCTATCCCAGAAAAAAAAAACAAACAGTTTCTGAAAAAGAGAACTGAGCATGTGCTTTCTCAGTTATATTTGTCTTGGTAATTTCCTGTCAACAAGATATACAGGTTGCTACTTAAAAGAGGGTGCTCTTATTTTCATATCTTTATTCTGTGTAGGTTATAGAGGACAGAAAGGGGAAAGAGGAGAGCCTGGAATTGGACTGCCTGGTAACCCTGGACCACCTGGCCCTGCAGGTACAAGTCTCCAGATTTATTTCTGCTATTGTTATTTATGAACTAACAGGCCTTTCTCCTGTTTTTAACGCTGGTTTTACACTCCTGCTTTTCCTCCTGAGCTGGGTCACAGCATGAGGTCAGCCCCACCTGCCTTCTCATGGATGTGCTGGAGTGCAGCTGATGTCGGTGATGAAATGCAGGGCTCTGCACGTGCTCTGTTGAGGACTCAGCTAATTCTACCTTTGTTTCACCAGCTGCTGGCCTGCCAGGCCCACCAGGAACACCAGGCTCACCGGGAGCGCAGGGGCCGCCTGGACCCCATGGGAGATGCAATCCGGCAGATTGCTATTACCACGTGTCACAGACTCGCTCACGCTCCAGCAGGAAATAAAAACCCTCTCCCCAGACACTTGGGTTCACGGTCACTTTTCACTCTTCCCTATAAGTTAATTTTATTTTTGAAATATTTGGTGCATTTTTTTTTCTCTTGACACTGCATGGTATATAGATAATTTGTAAGGCACGAAGTTGAGCCTTTTTCTGTTATTTGCAGTGTCATAATAATGACATGATGTCATATATTTTCCAGAGTGCATTCCATGTGTTGTTTCTCATATTTATTTTGCTTATAACAGAAAATAGGCCCAAATAATTTTCATAAACTTTCTTCAAACAAAAAATATTTTATTATAACTTAAGACATTATGTATGCTTCCATATGTAAGCTGGCTTTATTTTTCTTGCTGGTGGTGAATTTTAAATGGAAAAAATACATTTCTGAAGTTACAAAGCATACTCATTCATGATGAATGCAGGACCTGAGCTGGAGCACTGGGAATTCTGTTTAGACTAAACATTCATGTCCCTCGAGGAGGCTCCAGCACACCTTCTGAAAAGGGTCTGCCGTGCACCAAGAATGCTGCCCGCAATTTCACAGTCACATCCAAGATGGCAAAGAAGGAAAAAAAGATGTGTTTATGATGTCCTCATCCCATCCAATGGTGAACTTCAGACTGATTGGAAAATCACCAGGTGTAGCTCCAGCAAGTGTCTCTCCTGACCGGATTTTGTCCCAGCTGGGGGCTTGTATGTTCCTTTAGTCATGGTTACATATACACCAGATGTTACACACAAGAGGCTGCTTGTGGTGTTCTGGACTGAGAACTGGCACACCTTCCAACCATTTCGTGGACTGAGTAAGGATATTAAGGCCTGTAATCAAGCTACTTTGCCATTAAATCTGCCTACAGCAAAGGCAACCCCTTGCTTTAGAGCAGAGGCTGGTGAGTACATAGTTCAAGAATGGAACTTCACAAGCCTCTAATCTTCGTCGTGGCACTGTTTTCCTCTACCTCCTGCAGTATTCACAGGCTGAAATAAGCTTGAGAAGAACATGGAATCTGTAGAGTGCAAAACTCACAGATCCTATTAACTGGTGGTAAAAAAATTCTTGAATTCAAGAGGAATTTAGAAACAAATACAAAACCCTCCTTGAAAGGTGTACTACTGAGAGCAACAGCATCCAGTTTCCAGGCATTTAGTAAAAGCTACAGGAACAGATGTCAATGATGAACAAAACAGAACAATGTGTAAATCCCGTAGAGCTCAAAGGGTTGAGGCAAAAGAAAAGCTGGAGAAAACTGATCACACAGAGGCTGATTCTGAAAAGGAGGGGGTAGGGGTGGCCAAAATTTCACTTCTGATCATTAGGAAACAGATGATCCCAGGTTAGTCCTGTGGGATTTTGTACAGTGCAATGGAAAGTGAAGGTGCTATTGAGAGAACACAGACATCTGTAACCTACAACCTCAAAATGCATCTGTAGTACAAAGCCATACTGAGGGCTCTTACCCCCTCGTTAGGAAGTCAGTCACTCTCCCACGCCAGGCAGGGAAGTGGTTTTGATGACTTTGTGCTTGAGCAGTACTGAGCTGAGAGGGAAATATTCTCAAATTGGAAGTGCTGGCTTCCAGAGGAGCTGTTGTAATCCACGAATCTGGCTGACTTCTGGGTTTTGCCTAAAAACAGTTAAGGAATGACTGGTGGGAGTCTTTAGCAAAAGATGCACATTGGCATTTGTTCTGAATAGAGTTCCTAGCACTTGCACCCAGAGCAGAGGAGCAAGATGAGAACAAGAGGTGACAATTAACCCAGGCAGCTGGGGCACTCAGGATGCTTTCTGAGAGGGAACGCACACATCCCTGACATCTTCACTGGTTAGGTGTTTGGAGGAGAGAAGGTGCTTGCTACAAAAGGATATTAACGGAAGCAGAGGGATGGAAGGCTGAGCGTAAGCACTTGGGACAGGAGAGGGCAGCAGGAATGAGGACAGCAGAAAACCTGTGGCATGAAAATATCTCCTGAAGGAACTGTAGTAAACCCTGGAGCTAGGGATGCCTTGGGGGCTCAGGGTGCTTCATCTGTTCCTTGTGAGAATGGGGAGAGGCAGGTCAAAGCCCACTGGTGAACCCAGTCCTCACACCTCCTGCTCTTCTCAGCCCCCTCATTCCTCAGGAGGCAATGGCTGCCCCTTCTCCAGGCCAACACATCCTCCATTCTGCAGGCAGCAGGTGCCTGTCCCGCCGTGGTGAAGGTGTATTTGGGACAAGTGGTCCTGCCTGAGCTTAGCCCAACACAAGCTGCTCCCACTCCAGAACTGCTGTGCCTGTGGAGCATGTTTTTGCTCTGTGGAATTAATCACCTTTCCAGATCTGGTCCTCAGAGCGCCGAGGCTGTGGAAGTGCTGGGCATAGTGAGGCAGCTTGAAATCGAGCACTGAGGCACTGACTGCCGTGCGGGCCACGGGTCTGCCCGCCCAGAGGGTAAAGCCTTGCACCAACACGTCTCGGTGTCTAAACATGGACACCAGAGGTGGAACAGCACCCCATCCTGGTTTCCATTCTCTGAAAGGAACTGCTGGTCAGGTATCTTGCGTGAACATTTTCTTTTTTTTTTTGTTTGTTTGTTTTTGTTACTTCTCTAGTAATTCCAATATATGTAATAACCTAAACATTTTTTTACTTCATAAGTTAATTTTGAACTTCATTTTCTGTGATAATATTGAAAAGGGTGCTGTCTTGTGGTAGTATTCGCGTGACTTAGAGGTTCCCAAGCAGCCCCACCCTGGAAGGCTGTACATAGACCATTGCGCCGCATTAGTGGTATCTGTATATTTTGGGGCTTTTAGCTTGCTGAAACCCAGCATCTGCTATCTGCCAGATGCAATTGCTGTATTTTAATTTACTTGAACTTATTGGAAAGCAGAACACTTTTTATATTTGAAGAAGTTTTATTTTTTCATCTATGTTTCTTACAGATGCCTTTTTCTTTTTATAGGCTCAAACATAAAAGTTTTTCTAAAATGTATTTGAATGCTTTCAGTTGATTTGCAGCTAACTTTGGTAGTTATCTTGATACATTATTTTTATTTTGCTAAAAGCCCACTTTCATTTTCTCATGTGAGAAAACGGGTATTTTTTATATGGGCTATCTTGATACCAATTTTAAGATGCCACGGTCTTCACTGGGGTAGAACAGAGATAATCCCAGCTTAACTTCACACTGGCTTGCTCCAAATTTGCATTTTTAGAATTGAAAGTGGAATGTAGCTGGAAACATGTTTCTGCATGGCTTTCAGGTTTGGCCCCTGAAATTTCTTTGCAGATTCAGACTGATGTTGTCTTAGCTTTTGGGCAGGAGGCCAGGGAGGGAAGAGGGGGTGCTAATCTATTTTGCAATTTGCTTTATTAGTTTTGTATCTGTTTTGAGCAGTTCATGCTGCGGTAAGCACTGCAAGGAAATAAACACGAGGGATTATTTTTTCCAGTCGCATAAGGTCTTTTATTCTGCTTTGGGTTTGTTTATGTGCAACAAGACTGAGAAATAAAATAACTTTGATAAAATGTTTTAAACCCTTCTTAAAAGCTCTCTAAGCTTTTTCCTAAGTTCAGGGTCAGACTATTATATTTTATGGCAAGTTGCTTTATCACCTGTTAAGAACGTGTTGGGATTTTCTTTAAATAGCTATGTACCAAACTACTCAGTTTACCCAAAGAAAGTAAAGAAACTTGCTAAAAGGGAAGCTTTCCCGAGGCTGCAGCAGACCTCCTGCTGTCCACATGGTGGAGTGCAAAACATCCTTTCAGTACAAAGGTTACAGCCCAGGCATAACTCGCCCAGCAGCACAAGAGCTGACCCAGCCATGCGTATTCTCAAAGCACAACAGTCAGGGTTTCTGATTTTGTTCTTGAGACTGACTTTTTCCTATTTTCTCTTTTAAAATCTCTTTAGTTTTTCATGGCAGTATTTCCAGAAATACTACCTTTCTTGGCTAATTACTGTCAGATAATATTGCTAAGACTTTATTTGTCTTTATTATTATATTGTGTTTTGTGTATGTTACAAAAGAGTATGTAGTGGTGGGACAACTGACTTTCAGGCATCATTTATGTTGCCTGCAATGACGTTTGTCTCCAGGGGAGGAGGGACTCACCTGTGGTTCGTAAAAACTACAACAGCATCCTATGTACAGCTGGGCAGCAGTGCAGCCTGGCAATGTTTTGAGAATCAATATTCTTATCTTAAACTGGATTTTGTTTCAATGCTAAAAGAACACTGTGATGCAGAAACAGGATTGAGTCTCCTTCCTTCCCTTACATTTTATGATTGTGGGTTATGACAGATGTTAGATATGCACATCTTTGTTAAATAAGTGGGGTTTTTAATTAATGGATAATCACACAAAATATTTTGGATCTTCTTTTCCATAAGGGTGAAATGTTATTTTTAATGTCTGTGTACACTCAATTTTCTTCCTTTTTTTCTGAAATGTTTATATGAACGTCTTGGAAAAACCCCACTGGCTAAATTAGCATTTTATAAACTCATTTCTCCAAATAGACTACATAAAACCAATCCCTAATCTTGCATTTTACCAATGTGGTAGAACTGCTGCTCTAATGTGAGATGTTAGAACAAGAAAAGTAACTCAGAAATCAAAACAGTGCTGGTTTGGGGTGTGTTTTTATTGAGTTTTTCATAGTTCCTGAATGTACTAAGGCATGCAAATTTTTCTTGAAATCTGATATGTCCACTACAATTTGATTGTACTGGATGGATGTTTAAATCACCTCCATGCACATCGGTGGGTGTAGGCCACAGAGAACAAGTTTAACCCTGATCTTGTCATGGTTGGTATTTAAGTGGAAAATCCAAGCTTCAGGATACCTTAAGGAAACGTGGTTTTCAAATATTAATTGCTAACAAACATTACAGATTCTAGACCCAAATAAGTTTGTACCTAAAAAGATTGGAGTCTACATGTGTTTTAGCACTTTTCTTTCTTAGTCTGCTATTCCGTAAACGTGAATGCATTTAATTACTTAGTGCAGTTTTAATGTAATTATATTCTGTCTCCAGATTTTGGAATGTTTGAAGGATTCTTAATGACATACCTTGGGTTTTTGTATTCTTTCATTTCTGAATTATATGCAGCTGTCACTGAATGAATCACAGAACATGCCAACTGGTTGCTTCCTTCCTTCCTTCTATTTTTGGTTTGCAACATTTAAGGTTCAGTTCAATGGAAATGTATTAAGTGGATGAAAAATGGCTTTTTACATTATTATGTGACCATGTACATCTGAAACAGGATTCTGGATGGAAATGGAATTTCACATGCTTTCTGTTTGTGGCTCTGTCAAAAATGTCAGCCTTTCCTTCTGTGCCAAATCACAAGAGGGAGGATGCAGCTGCAAACAGGAGAAAGGAGAGGCACAAAGCCACTGCAGTGAGCTCTGGGGAGCAGTCAGGGCAGGTTGGCTGAATTTGGGGGGATTGGATTTTGACCCACTGAAGTCAGGCTTGTGCTTCCTAGGCCTGGTGAAACTTAAGGCTCTACAATCTGGAGGAAAAAAACCAAACTAACTGCAAAACCTTGGTCTTAATATGTGTATAATTTATGGAAGTTAATACATTCTCTGAATGCAGATAAATTTCCTGCCTGAGTAGGAGATAATCACTTTTATTCAAAAAATCGATTCATTGAACTTTAGGGAACTTCAGGAATTTTCATTTTTCATTTGCTGCCTAACTCTCCCAGGAGGAAAAATGCCGATGACATTTCAAAGGACTCTAGGTAATACTTTGACTACTAACTTGATTTTCTTTCTTCCAATTTCATAGTGACTTCAGCAAGTTTGTTTTGTTCATTGTCTGAAGCCACCAGGTTTACTTCTCCTTTTGAATGCACAAGCAGCAAGGAAAACAGAACAGGAATAACAAAAGATTGAAGGGAGGGAATAAAAATGAAGGCGTAGCAAATCTTATAGGGGTAACATGCCCTACAACATACAGATATTTCTTCTCTGCTTGTGACCCATGAGCAGAGGAGATGCAGCAACTGCATTTTTTAAGTATAAAGGAAGCAGAGGCTACATGGCCAAATAATAATACAGTGATGACCAGGTCATGCAAACACATTTCACCCAATTATCGAAGCAATTTAACTACACTTGCAAAAATGCAGCATTCGTATGTGGAGCACAACTGCTGTGTTCTGCTAGGATGAACTAACACTGTCGTCTCTGAAAAAAAGGGTTTCTTGGGAAACTTGGTTTCTTGTTCCCTCTGTCCTTCAAGTAACCCTCGAAGTACCATCTGTTGATACTTTTCCTTTTTGAAGATAAACAAATTTTGTTGTAGATCTGTGCTTTGTTCTGGGTAAACTCAGGTCGTGACTAGGGTATTCAAGACACAAAATGTAGCATTATCCTCCCTAGCCTTAGTTTCATACATTGTTTTGGAGCTCCAAATAATGTTCTAGAGCTTCTTTGGCTACAGAGACTTCGGTCCTCATGAAACACTCGCAAGATTTTTTGGTAGCAGTCCATATTAAGTTGCTTGAACCCAGTGATGGCTGTGGCAGAAATCTTATCTATAAACTCATGTATTAACTCTATGTGTATATAAACCATAGATGTATAACACAGACATCCCTTAGATCAGTATTTGGCAGCAGAGTTATGAATACTTGCTAATAGAGTGGTGGTGAATGGTGTTAATCCAGCTGGCCTCTGGTCACCAGTGGGGTGCCCCAAGGCTCAGAATTGAGGTTGGTCCTGTTCAGTATCTTTTTTAGTGATCTGGATGAGGGGATCGAGGGCACCCTCAGTCAATTGCAGACAACACCAAGCTGGGTGAGTGTTGATCTGCTGGAGGATAGGAAGGCTCCATAAACTGGGGAATCCAGATAGGTTGAACCGATGGATGCTGAGGATTGCCCCAACACCCATGCAGGACTTTGGCCTTGGCCTTGCTGAACCTCATGAGCTTCCCATGGACTCACTTCTCGAGCCTGTCCATGTCCTTCTGCATGGCATCCCTTCTCTCCACCTTGTTGATTGCACCGCACAGCTTGGTGTCGTTGGCAAACTTGCTGAGGATGCACTCGATCCCACTGTCCATGGCACCAGCAAAGACATTAAACAGTGCCAGTCCCAATATGGACCTTTGAGGAACCGCTCTCCACTTGGACATTGGGCCAGTGACCCCAACTCTTTGAGTGTGGAAGCCCAGGTCTGTCTGTCAAATCCATGTCTCTCCAGTTTGCAGACAATGTTGTTGTGCAGGACAGTGTCAAATCCTTTGTCCAGCTAGATGACGTTACTCCCTCTTTCTTCCCTCATCCACCACCACTGTAACCCTGCCAGAAGCCCACCAAATTTGTTGGCAGTTCCAGGTTAACAGTCAGACTCAATGATCCTAAAGTTCTTGTCCAACCTAATGAAATGGTTATCATTACAATTTTCTCTGGGTTCCTGCCTATACTGAAGTAACCGAGGAGCTAAAATACATATTTATCACACTGCAATTGAACCTCCAGAACTAGAAGGGTTGACAGATGGGTGAAAGAGATTTTCACCAATCTCTTGTTCAAAAAATCTCACAGAATTTTATGATGTTGAACCTGAAGGAGACGAGAACAAGATTTACTTGGGATTTCACTGAGATTTCAAGCGCATCTGGTTAGATTTGGTAGCACGCTGACAGTGGCTTGTGAAACCTCCCAAACTCTTTGCACTGTCTTCTATTTAAAAGTTTGTGGTTTTTTCTGTATCACCATAGTCAAGACATATTTGTTTTAAATTCATGTTCCCGTCTCTATTTTCAAAATCTTTTATTTTATTTGAATGTGCTGTTATTAAAAATCCCGTCTCTGGCATGTTATGGTGCACAGTCTACCACTTGCCAAGTACCTCTTTTCCATTCTTGTGTTAAGATTTGGAATTGAGAATTAGCTCAACCTACAGATGCCCTAAGGACTTACAATGGGCCTTTTCTTGTGTCATTTCCATGTAGAGACAAGGGTGTTGCAGTAGTGACACTTTTGACCATAATGTTTGTGGGGAGCACCAAACTGAGGGCTGAATTGAAAAAAAAAAAATGAGGACTTTTTCTTCAGTTCTATATTTTAAGTTAAAACTTGTTAGTCAGCTTGAAGGCAGAAAATCTGTCACAATCTTAAAATGTCCACTTACAAAGATTCTGCATTGAATTGACTCTCGGTGTTGCATTTGTTTGATTGTAATGATTCTTATTTGGGTTTTGCATATGAATATTTTTGCTCCTACATGAGTTTCCTTCCATTGTGGAATTTTATGCGTTTTTCAGACTATATTTTCTAAAGCACTTCACAATTGTATTTAAATGTGGGGGAGTTTGCTTCTTTTGATTCATATGTTTTTGCATTACATACAGAAAACAGTGTTTTCATTCTGTTATCAGGTGAGATTTTTTTCAACAGTTTTACACAATTTATAGTCAAAATAAAAGTTTGCTGGTGAAATTAAAGGGTTTTTCACTAGTGTTTTATTTGTTCCACTACATAAGGAGTACTTTTGAGGACTATGCCCTAAGTCAGTAAAAACTGACCTAATTCAAAAGGTGTTTTGGAAACACCTTTCTGTGTTCCCAAGCCACTCACCTTGTGTGCAATCTTCTGGATTTATTCCTCAAGAATGAAATCCTTTGCACTTGCCAATTTTGGTAACTACAAGTAGTATTAATGTATGAAATCAGGTTTGCTTTGAGGAAGATTTAACTACTATTTTTTTCAATAATTCCTTTTGGAGTATACATTATACCAGTACTTTTCCTTTACTGTTATCTTACAAGTTACATGCAAAATGCAGAGCTCCATGGATCATGTTATTTCTGTCTGTTGTCTGATGACAAACAAGTCAAGCGTTCGGAACACGAGCAGACAGTTAAGGGCTAGGAGAAAAAAATCAGTGCTTAACACAAGTGTGCCAAAGCTTGTATTGGAAAATTTGGATGGCCACATCACAGGATAGTTTCATTGTTGTCTTGGAGAGAGAATAAATTTCAGAGAGGTAAAGTCAAACCACAAATAGTTTAATTTATACAGAGAGGAACAGAGTATTCACATTGCATGTTTTCCTCTAAAAACTGAGTTATCTAAAAAAAGGCAACTTGGGCTATCTAATGGCTGCCTTCTGGCTGTGCTGGTTATCAGTACTGAATGCAACCATACATTAAAAAAAGAAGTTTATTTATTTAGCGTTTTGTAGTCTTTTATGGGAAACGTACATATTTCTAAGAGTTGAAGTTCCCTTGACAGTGGCTACTAGCCTTTTATTTTAATGTCACATAGAAGGAGGCAAGCTGAAATGGGCTTCCTATGAAATTACAAATGCAGCACAGATTGGGAGTCCAAAATGAAGAGATTATTCCACCTGGGTTATTCATGAGAACCCAGTGATTGTACTTTTACAGATGTGCACAGCATAAACGGTGCCAGGGATGGTGGGTTTTCATAAGAACCTCCCACCTGGGTTTCTGTGATTGAATTGAAGAGCTGAAGGAGGTTTATCATATTCTGTACAAGACACACATACAATGAAGTGACTGTGCATGAAGGGTATGTGCTAGAATTTATTTTATAAGTATGAAAGAATAGCTACAGCTGCAGTAAATAAACTATCCTTTTTTATTTGATGGCTGAAGACATGTTATTTCACTGTACATCACACATAGAGAAAATCACAGAAACTCTTTATTAAACAAAATCAAAAATAAAAATAAAAGTAGACAAGTACCTTTTATTCCCCCCCAAAGGAGAAAGAGCCAGAAGGCATCACCTGTGTATTTCTGTAAGCACCATTGTTCCAGCTTGTGTTGCTAAGTACTCCTTTTGGAATTTAGAACCACTGTGTTAAAAATGCCTTACTGAAACCTTAGTTGAAAGGTTTGTCCGTGCCTGCATTTCTCCTTCATTCGTTATTTTGTCCTCAGCTGTCTGTGCAGGATGTAAATCGCTGCTGACACACGGTGGCACCGGCGCTGCCCACTCAGGGCCCTTTCATGTTCTTTCCTGCTCTCTGTCCCGCCTGCATCCTGCAGGACGCTGGCTCGCAGTACCCGGGAGGGCCAGGAGGGCCGGGGGGACCTGGAACCCCAGGCTGCCCGGCTACCCCCGGGGGACCTCGGTCACCATCACGGCCTTCCCTGCCGTAGCTGGCTTTGCCTGGTTCACCTGGAAAAGTGGATGCAGGTCTAAACATTGGCGGCATACGACTTGCTTAGCACAATTAGCTTTACTGAACCACCTGTCCTTAAAAGCTGTATGAAGATGGATTTTCACTGCTCTTAGGGTATTCCCAAGAGGGGTGCTGACTTACAGGGACAGTTTTCCTCTACCAGACACCCAATATGCGATTACACAGCTGCAGCAACAAAATTTAAGTCCCAGTGCTCTCCAGTTGTACTGGTGCAGGCCTGCTGCTGTACAAAGCTCTGCAGGGTACTCGACTCAGCCAACTGCTGCCAGTACCTAGGGCAGGGCAGACACTACTTGCTACCACAGGGTTTCATTAGCTCTCTGTAAAAAGACATTCCAAGAATTTATTTTTTATTTCCTACTCAGATGGTTGGGGAAATAGATGTATAGATGGGAAGTGCTGAGCACTAAAGTAGTTTGTTTCTTCTAAATCTTCAATAAAGAAAGGATGAAAAGTGATTTCAGGAAGCCTCTTCCAGTGATAGATTTCTACAGAAAACACCTCTGAGTTACACAGACATCCTTGGCATCAGTAAATACTAAACTTTTTTTCCCTTTTCACAAAGATAACAAATTTGACTATATATTTGACTCTTGCTATATAAACACAGTTTCATGCTGTAGAAATACTGATGGAAAGAACATGTTTACATCCATCCCTTGGCCACTAGAGGCCAGCTGTGTTTCATCCATCAGCAGGAATCTCTCCTGGAGCCATGTTATATAGCACTGCAGTTAATTACCACAGAAATAAAACAGTATCCTAAATTATAAGTGGAGATATTGAAGACTTCTGTGCCTGCCAGTAAGATAATTGGGAGGTTACGGCCTTTTTTTTGTTTATATATAATTATGTGTGTATATAATACATATAAAAGATATATCAAAAGAGGTGAATTTTATTCATGTTTGTGTAATTACCTCATTCTTTTAATGCTTTACATTGCTTGCTTTACATTTTTCCTAATCTTTCTACACTGAGATAAATGAGGTGGTAGCTTTTTGCATTTTAGTTTTCAATTCTGATTTCTGACTGAATCAACACCTATGAAGTAGAAATTATGAAGCACTGTAATTTGGGAGTTTATTGCTTAATGGACTCCTTTTATCTTTTCAAGGCAGCTTGAAGTATCAATTCTGAGTAAATTTTTACTACATCTCTTCTTTATCCTCACCCTCTTTTATTTACCTGGAAGACCTCTTGGTCCAGGATAACCTTTTAGTCCTCTGCCTGGCAATCCTCTTTCTCCTCTTTCTCCTGGTTCACCTAAAGCAAATTCAGGAAATATTAGTTACAGTCTGCCTGGAGTATCATTTTCAGGAACCTCGCTTTCAGAAGTGAACAGTTAATAAGCAGAGAATTCAGCTGGCTGTACATATTCTCAGCATCTTTTAGTGATGTCCTGACACACATCCTGGTAAAATGCTCGGGATTTGTTTGGGTTTTTTCACCCATTTGAGTCATACTCAGAAGGGGACAGGTTGGACAGGGAAAGAAACCACCTGGAGCTGGACAGTAAGTACTACATGAAATGTGTCACAGCCTATATAACAGGAATTAACCAAAGTCCCAGCACTTCAGGATATTTGGAACACAGACTGAGGTTAGTGGCTTCTGCAAAACCACACAAGCTCAGCTAAGAAGTAAAAATTCTTGACTGTTGGTCCTCGAGACAACCAGTGCAGAGGAGAAAAAAGGTGGCTGCACAGATGACAGTATTCTGTTGATATTCACATAAGACATTGTTTTACCTTCACAAAATAAACTTTTTCTCATATAATAATATAATGGAGACTTTCCTTTGGTGGACACCCAATATTTCTTCAAGCCCATATCTTGCTCAAAACCTGAATCATCTTAGTAAGAGGAAGGGTTTTTTTGTTGCTTGGGTCATAAAGTTCAAATTCTGTTCACTGTTTCTATACCATAATACTACGTATATTCCTAATTGTGAATACCTTACACCGTTTGGGGGGTTTTTTACCTTTTTTTCTTTTCATGCAAGTATAAAGTCACAAGTTTATGCCTAATATTATTTGAGTGAGCTTTATTTTATGCTTCTATACTGTGTTGTACTGTGGTGAGGAAAGTTAGAATAGACCGCTGGGTTTCTGGCTTGCCTAGAAATGGTACAGCAGAAAACAAGGAAGCTGTGCAAGGGAACACAAGAGTCAGTACGAAAGTCCAGGTTTTAATAAAAAACACACGCTGGGTACTGGAGGAGGAATCTTATCTCCACGCTTCAGACTACCTAGTCAACATGGAGATCCAGCCTGTCTTTGTAAATACAGCTACTGCAAGCCCTAGTTCAGGTTACCGATAGGTACTTCTGCTTCTTCCAGCTACCTAACACTGCGGAATAGTGTTTACTCCTGCTTACCCCAAATGTCTCCAACTTTTTATTACTGTTTCTGAACAGAAATAGTCCTTCACTGCCCCAGATTGCTCATTAATGTAACTAAATCTCCTTCCTTGAGACACCTCTTTTTGATTCTACCATTGTTGCTGCTGCCAAAGTCACTGTACCTTGGTATCTTCTGCTGTGCCTCATGGCTACACTTTGCTGTGTTTCTGTCTCCTATTTATTATGACCTTTTTTAAACCATTCTCAGCATCTTCTTCCTGTTCCCTTTTATCACATATCCATGTACGCTTTTACCCTCACTCCAATCTCAAACAACTCTCCAAATGGATGGTGAAAATCAGTTGATCCCTGTGACTTCTGTGGAACTCTGGTAAGTACCAGGAGCTCAGAGTGAAGCACTGAGATTTTTCAGGTTGGCTGCCATGTACCATCCTGATAGCTCTTGCACATGAGAGCATTCACCACTTCCCTTGTATCTGTAATGGTATTTCAACGTTTACTGTAAGGTAACTCAGAATTTGATGACAGCTATGATAGCAAACTAAGTATCCTGCTTGTTTGGGGGGGTGTTTTAATGCTCCGTTTCTTTTTTTTTTTCTTTTAATATTAACACAGTGTAGCCTGCTGTGTGTTCAATCAAATTTTGCATACCCCATACATCAGCTTTGTATTTGTTTGTTGTCTCTTCCGCAGATGACATTCCATTGAATTAAAACAGTAACAAAGCTCCAGCAATGATGCTGTTACGTTTTGCTTTGTTTGTATTCTATTCCTTCTCTCAAAGGTTTTCCAAATTTTACTTTCAAATAAACCTTGAATCAAAAGTAAACACTCTGCTCCAGAAACACAACAGCTTTGTGCAGAAGACAATTTTTAAATAAGACCTACTTTTGAGAAAACAAATCAAAATCTCTGCTGAATAGAAACTAATACATACATGGTAGTCATAAGACCTTGCAGAAAATTCTACTCTGAAATCCTCTGGAGGAGAATAGAACCTCTCAGTCATGAACAGAAGAGATTAACTTAGATCAAAGATTTTGTGTAAAATGTAAGTCAATTTTATTATCGGTTTGTCCTTCCCAAAGAATCAATATACTCTGGCACCTGGTGCAATGATGTTAAATGGCTCAAGTACTACATGCAAATAAAAAGGTAGATTATTATCAGTCCCTTGTAATGTAATAAACTGGGTGTGCTTAGAAGAGCAGACTAGATTTTAGTAAAGGAATCTGACTGCTTACATCAGCTCTCGGGATGATGAGTCTCACAGAAGTGAGGTCTGAGGAATTCAACCAGGCTGAATGGAGGAGAGCGGATCACTGCTGCAACCACATATGCTTTTTGTCATCAAATGACTTCTACAATGTGAGAAAGGATGGCATCTGCCCTGAATTAGAAGTAAGCAGCTGAGTCAGAGTCCTAATATTGATTCTCACTCTCATGGACTTTTGAGGTTTTGTGTTTTCCATGTGCTAAAAAACAGATTTCTAAACAAGTCTTGTTAAAGCCAGGCCAATGTGCCCTTTAATCCCTGTGGTAACTGACACAAGAGTTACAGCAAACAGCTTACATTCCTAACGCAGGATCTTTTTGGACTTCAGATGTGCAGACTCTACATCCACAAACTGTAAACCAAGGCGGGGGGGGGGGGAACAAAAACAACAACAACAACCACCAAAAAAACAAACAAAACCAAAAAACAAAACCTAAACAATCACCAAGTGAAGGCCAGTTGGAGAATTTCTTACCTTTAGGACCTTTACGACCGATCTCACCGGGGGGACCTTTAAGGCCAGGCAGGCCACGGGGACCAAGCTGTCCCGGGAAACCATTTTCACCAGCGGGTCCTGGAGCACCTGGTGGCCCTGGTCGGCCAGGAAGTCCTGGAGCACCAAATTCTGGTCTCCTTAGGCTGGCTGCCAGCTGAGCTAATTGTTCTGCAATGAGCATGAGGACAGAGTTAAGGAGTAAGTGAATATGAATGAAGAGATTCCCATGATCATTGAAGAAGAATGTATGTTCTCTGCTACAGGAACTGACGGATTCCACTACAGCACCTTCCTTTTTTTATGTTTCTATTTAAAAAGTTTATTACATATAAGATATTATCTTAGGACTACCAGTGGCAAACTGCATAGGCACATTGTGCAGAAAAAACCTGCAACTTTCTCTGCAAAATAAATTTAATGTTTATAGGTTGAAATGATTCAAATGTATATAGCTTACTTAGAAATGTCCTTAAAATTTTCTATGTCATTTAAATTTCAACCATTAGTAAGAAACTTACTCTTTTAAGAGGCAGCAATTACATGAGTAAATAGCTCTTTTCATTACTACATGTTAATCCTGTCAAGATTCATTTTTGCAAGAAGGGAAAGTATGAGGTCACTTATGCATGCTGCCTATTAAGTGCAGGCCTTCTTTGTCAAAGGAAAGAAACCCTCAAACTTGTGCTTATGAGCTCAGGTTTGATAAATAATTGAACATTTTATGTTGATCTTAAGGTAAATCAGCAGAACCTTTGCTCTTAATCAGGCACAGGATCAGTTTGCCATTCCTCAGAACAGTCTACGCTGGATATTCCCCTTTGCTCCTACCCCTTGCAGGCCACTGCTACAGCAGCATAAAAGTAGTCCTCTCTTTCCATAATGTTTCTGTTCTAGACTTCAAATCCATCTTCCAAGAATGCTTTAGAAATAACTTTCTCTGGATACAGCCACACACAACTCCATATGACATTTGCTTTGAAGTCTGCAGGACTTGGAAAGACTAATTATTTTGTGTCCACAGCTGAGAAATATTAAGATGATGTGGGATGGGGTGCAGGGGGGGTAGGATCTGAATTAAAATAGGAATTACAGCCAGCAGATATACAAGGAATAGCTCTCTGCAGGCAAAGCCTGAGGAGCTAAACTTCATTTACAGTTGTCTTTAAGAGGACAAGGTACCAAGACCCCACTTGGATTGATTTCTATTCCTATGTTTTTCTCTCTTTTTAATAGGCCAGCATGGACAATTATAGGAGTTTTCAAGAGGGGTGCAATGAAGACAGTCTAGATTTTCCCCATACCAGTGCCTTCACTGTTAATTCTGATGGTTACGAATAAATTCAAGCATCACATCTGATTTCACTATAATCCTTCTCAATATTACTGTGTCTTTCAAGAGACCATTTTAAAAGGCCTTTTTACCCTGTTGAGTAGTATCAAGAGTAGTGACAACTACTCGAAATTTTTTATCATGGGCAGCAATTTCATTTTGTAAACTCTTAACATTACAGAGGCATAATATCCCAAAAGACATCTTCAATAGCAAGTAGTGAAAAGTTTTGTTTGTGTTTACAGGACAGCATAAATGTCTCAACTCAGTAAATTCCATGTACCCAAACATATTAGAATTCAGATTTCTGTGCTTGTCAAGAACTCAGAAAATACAATTAAGGTTTTCAGTATCTATTACTTTAATTTAAAGGTATGTTATCTCCAGAATATCTCTCTCTGTGCTCCTCTTCTTTTTACGCATTTTGTGTAGTTTGTTTGCTGTGATCTAATAGTGAGTAAAAAAGGCTAAAAAGCTTTCAGTGAAGCTTGAATACTTCTATGTATGCAAACACAGCAAGTGATTTGAATACAAAATGCATGTATTTCACACAAATACTCTGGTCTATCGACTGCTTATCACTGCAATAGTGTGGAATCAACAGGTAGTTCAATGAGGCTACAAAATATATACAAATAAGGGACTTCCTCATACTGTGTTCACATTCATATGTGGAAAGATTTTTCACCAGGTTCCCTGCTGAGGCCATGCAATTTGTTCTGGGTGAGCATGGGGAAAATCTTGGTTGCCTCCACAGAAATAGATGATCCCAATATAAATGCATGAGAAAGATCAAATACTTTTTAACCTATTTACCTTGCATGACTCTCATGCAAACCTGCTTAATGTGGTGATCACTTGGTTCTTTTCCCTAGGATTAAAAAAAGAGAGTTTTAATAAAACATTTGATGCCACACTTATATTTTATAAGTGTGCCTGGTGCAAAAAAATGCTGGCCAGTTGTCATAGTTTAACTCCAGTGGCAAAACACCACACAGCTGCTCACACCCACAGCCCACACCTGTGGGATGGGGGAAGAAAGAGAAGACTTATAAATGGAAGGAAGCAGGAGGGGTTGGAAGGGGATGAGGAAGAAGAGGAAAATAAAATACAAAAAAGACAATGCAAGTGATACAAATGAAAGCAGTTACTCACCACTCCCACAAGTTTTCCCTGGTTACCTTGCTGAGCATGATGCCATATGGTATGGGACATCCCTTTGGCCAGTTAGGGTCAGCTCTCCCAGCTGTGTCACCCCCCAATTTTTTGTGCACCTCTGGCCTACTCACTGATGGGGCAGTGTAAGGAGCAGAAGAGGCTTTGATTCTATGCAAACAGTGTTCATGAGTAACTGAAACATCACAGAATGGCTTGGGTTGGAAGGAACCTTCGAAACCAACTTATTCCAGTCCTCCTTCTCAGGGCCCCTTTCAACCTGGACTTGAACCTTTGCAGGGATGGAGTATCCACAGCTTCCCTGGGTGACCTATGAGTATCTCACCATTCTTGAAGAATTTCTTCCTAATATCCAATCTAAATCCATGCTATTTCACTTTTAAGCCTTTACCCTTTTTCCTGTTCCTGTCAGTGTGCTACAAAGATTATTTTCAGCACAAATCCAAAACATAACCCCATACAAGCCACTATGAAGAAATTTAAATGTATCCAACCAAAAACAATCCATGAGTCACTAAAAGGTGTTCCAACTCCTGCCAGTGCAGCTATTCCAGCTGATGTCAACTTAACTAGCAAGGTAAAGTCTGTGAGAGATGCTCCTTTGTATCAAACACGGTTTGGTTTCATGCACACTACAGGGGTGGGGTGGGCATAAGAAAACAGAGCTGAACTGAAAGCTTGGGCCCCAAGGACGTAGCTGTGTACAACCTACGATTGCTGTGGTGTACACGTGTGTCTGATGAGAGGCAGTGTACTTCAGACTACTGTGGTACTTCAGTTTGCCATGTGTACATGCAAAACAAGGAGGGGTGTGAGTGAGAGATAAAGGTTCAAAAGATACCAATTACATGCAAACAGTACTTACAGCTGGCCCTTCGCTGCCAGGCAGGCCTGGGGCACCCTGCTCCCCCTGCAAGCCTCGCGGTCCAGGTGAGCCTCGCGGCCCTTCCATGCCAGGCAGTCCCCGACTTCCCTCAGGCCCACGGGAACCAGGGTCTCCAGGATTACCAACCTGACAATGGAAGAGAGGAATTGAGGAATTTCAGTGGACTGCTATACTAGTGACAGATTCATTCTGACATATCAAAATGGTGACAGAAGCTATTCACAAATGCAAAGAAATGAATGTTGAAATGCAGTTGTTGAAGAGAGTTTTTTTTTTTTAAATAAGCAGCTGGAGTCAGTAGTTGCATGATTTTTAAGAGGTCTGTATTCTTCACTTGGAGGGGAGAAGTGGAAAGATAATTATTCTGTCAAAATAGGTAAATCAGAATTAGTAAGTGACATGCTCAAGATGGTTCTCTGCCCTCGTGCATGTCAACATGGAACATTTCTAGACATTAGGTGCTGCTTAAGGTACAAAACTTCCAGTTCCCTGCTTGCTCCAAATGCCTTTCATGTCCTTCTGTAGAGAGCACCACAGTATGAGCCTCTACTGCATAACCCCAGGCTGTTTGGGAACATGTATTTTTTGCTTTGTTTACTCTGTCAGAGGCAGAGCCAGTTCTAGTGCCTATGCTTGAGTTTGCTGGCAGAGGAGAAGAAACATCCTCACACAAACTGACATTGACAAACTGCCTGAACAGATGCAGTGCCACGATTTCACTCAGGGAAGGGGTAGAAAGAGCTGTTCCTGACCCCCAGGGAATGAAAGGATTGATGTGACTATGTCAAATGTTCACTTAAGTACACTGAGTAAACAAAGCTATAGCTTCTGCTCCAGTAAATTTACTAAGAGTTATTAAATATCATACAGAGTGAGAACTATGCCAGCAGGCACCTCTGAATTACTGTATTTGGTTTGAGTGGCAATGTTCTGGTAGCAGGGGGCCTACAGGGGTGGTTTCTTTGAGAAGCTGCCAAAACCTTCCCCCATGTCCAGCAGAGCCAATACCAGCCAGCTCTGAAATAGACCTGCTGGCCAATGCCAAGCCAATCAGTGAGGTTAGTAAAGCCTCTGGGATAACGTATTTAAGGAGAAGAAACATAAAAGTGATTGTGCAGTTGTGGTTGTGGCAGGAGAAGAAGAGCAGGGTGAGAACATGTGAAATGAACAGCTCTGCAGATGGCGAGGTCAGTGCAGAAGGAGGGGGAGGAGGTGCCCCCCCATTGTTTTACTTCCCATTATCCGACTCTGACTCTGGTAATAAATCAGTTTGTTTTCCCAAGTCTCTTTTGCCTGTGACCATAACTGGTGAGGGATCTCTCCCTGCCCTTATCTGAGCCCATGAGCTTTTTGTTGTATTTTCTTTCCCCAGCCAGTTGAGGAAGGGAGGGACAGTGTGGCTTAGGTGTACACCTGGTGCCCAGTCAGGGTCAAACCACCGCAGTTGCTTTCAATACAAGATAATTTACTCCTATTAATCACTAGTAGTACTAACAAAGAAAAGTAACACGCAAAAGAAGGAAAAAAGAGCCACGCAACAAAACCCGAAACAAGCAGGGGAAAAAAAAAATCCTACATACTCGTGACTTCCCAAACCTACTGGGGAAAAAAAGAGCAACACCCGCTGGAAGAGATGCTGAAGAATTACTCAGTTGTGGTATCAGTTAAATCCACAAGATGGAGCCATTTCGGTTCCAGCTGAGCTGCATCCCAGACAGCCGATTGCTGTCCCTACCAGAAGAAAACCCAGAGAACATGCTTCGATAGATATATTAAGGCAGAATAATTGCTTTTATGGACTATACAACCGGGAGGCCATCATTCCTTTCTTCCCCAGCCTGGTGATTTATCAGGTTCCCAGACGGATTACTCATTCCTGTGAAGGTACTCACTGGGATGACAAGCCCTGTAGGGTCTCATCAAGACAAGAGGATTTTAAAAACCTAGGTGGATAAAATTATGGATTTCTCTTCTACTCTAACTCTTCCTCATGTCCTTCATGTAGGATCTTCATCAGCAGTAAACACCCTTTAGCTTGCATTTGCTTAGCCCCGAAGTCACCCAGAACACAACACAAGCACAGGACTTTTGTTATGCTCAGCCTCAGTTCCCCATAGGCACAACTGTTGGTATTTTAGTATCACAGCCCATACTGTCAGATGCTGTAACAATCCAACTCTTCAGTGACCCTGAAGTAAAAGAATGAGTTCAGCTCTCCAGTTACTTTTTTATGTGACATACAAATTCTGCTCCTTCCACATCAAAGTTATCATCTTGCAGTAAAACAAAACAAAACAAAATACAACAAAACAAAAATAAATAAAAGAAAATGAAATAAAAATAAAATAAAATAAAATAAAATAAAATAAAATAAAATAAAATAAAGGAATCTGGGCCATAAATACTTCTGGTTTCACAGACATCACAATCCCACTGCCAGCTTTTTAACAGCAGGATGCAGCCACTGCACTGAGCCTCCTTTCTATCCAACACCTACTATACAAAGGGTGCATTCATTTTCTTTAAAAAAAAAAAAAACTTAGTTGGCCAGAAAACTGCTGCTGAATGATGCTTCTCTTTTATGGAGTTAGAATTCAGGAAACTAATTCCTTTTCGAAGCTATTCATTTTAATATTAACTGTATTCAAAATTTAAACAGAAAAAAATCTGTTGAAACACATTCAATTTAACCGTGATAAAGAGTTATGCCTCTTATTTGCATTTTTCTTTCCTTAAATCAGAAAAGCATCTATATGATCTACTGGATCTCTGTATTTCTGTAACAATGTTATTCATTATACTTACAGCTCCCTTTGCTCCTGGTAATCCCATGTCACCCTAAAAATAAGACAAACTGTATTAGAAGAGAGTCTCCATTACCACAGACATTACAAATGCAATAAATTTGACGTGATTTTTTTCACTATAAAAAGAAATTTCACGAATTTGGTTGATTCATGCAAAATTGCACCACAAACTAATTGAAAATAAAACCTTTTTTTTTGAGTGGGTTTTGTACAATTCCTTTCTCAAAAACTTTCCTGTAAGGTGCCAATGAGAAAGTGTGTTTGTTACAATTCTTTTTGTATTGCTTATCTTGGAATCAGACACATGGCTCTAACCTCTCAAACACATCTACACCACAGGACAATCTTAAACAGCAGATTTCTAGGAAACCTTTAGAGGAAGCATTTTTTTAACCAGAATTTTCCAGTTTCTGAAAAGTGACAGAACTATGGATATCAGTGCTGTGTTAATGCTGAAAAAAACTACAACAGAAACCAAACAAGTGTCTACCTAAAGCTCTGTGAAGAAGCCAAATCCCAACAAGTTCCTATTTCCAGCAAGCTTTCTCCTGTCTTGAACAATACCAAAATCCCTCAGTCACCTGACTGAGAACAGCAATCCCACTATTCAGGAATTTTTAGGCTTTCCTCTCAACTGGAAAAAAAACCAAAACTTTCAAAATCTTGTAATCACTTGTGAAATAGATCAGTATGAAAACACCGAAGAAACTCAGAGATAGTTCTGTAAACTCTACTTTCCCAGTTCCTAAATGTAATTGGTGAAATAACTGGTTTCCAGTTAAAGGCCTGTCTGTTAATGAACATGTCATTAATGAAATAGAAATAACTGTTACCCATTTAAAACCAAATTCGCGGGCAGCACAGTTAAACAACCCATAGCTTTCAGAACTGCAGCCTGTAGGAAAAAACCACTCTTTTCCAGCATACAACCTGGCTACCATTCTTTGATTAGGGAGCAGTTTACTTCCTTTAGGAAGATCAGTTCTGGCTTTGGTGGATGAGGCCCCATGGGAGCCACTGAACAGTGGGTTTCTCTGTCAATTCATAACATGCCATAATCCT